>VXBT01004569.1:371939-650027 GCA_013400235.1 Oriolus oriolus
TAGGGGGTCCTTAAGGAAAATGTTCTTGAGAATTCCTTTAAGAAGGATTCATGTCTTCCATCATGTGTTTAAGGGGAAACTGTTTGGAATGTTTTAATCAAACAAATTTCTGATTTCTAAAGTTGTATTGCAATAATTTTATTTTTTAGATGTAATGTGGAAAATATTGTTATTTTTGCTTTCTAGTTCCTAAATGGAAGAGCCAATTCAGACCAGCTGGTAGCTTGCATGAGTAAAGACTATTAAATTTGACTTAGGGCTTTAACTTTGGGCAGTTTGTTCAGTGTGAAGAAATCTAGAGTGTGGAATGATACTGTATTTGGATCTTATGCTGTGTGTATGTATAAAAGTAATATTGATTCATTCAGCAATGTAACATTGCCATATGGACTTGGCTGTAAGCATATGAAGGTTTCAGAGGAACTCCCCACAAATTTAAAGATAAGAAAATTCCTGTTTTTAGAGTACATATCCTTCGGAATACAAATCCAACTTATTTGAGCTGGAATTGCCAGTGTTTGCAACACAAATTTAAGTTTTTAGAGTCTTGTTCTACAGCCTGGAGAGGTCATTTCAGTGGATCAGAAAACAAGAAAGCTTTTGCCGTTTAGATGAGGACAGCAGGGAGTAGTGCTGCTGCTTCAAGAATAGGAGCCTTGCTGTAGAGTGTATAGGATGTTGCACTCATGCACTGGGCTTGAATTTGACCTACACTGATGGAAATCAGTACTTTTTTGTTTCAAATGCTTCCAGGGTCCTTGTGTGTGATTAGCTTAATGGTCTGGGATGTAAAAAAGGAGCCAGATGAATGTCTTGGTTTACAGAGGCTGTTCATTCTGTTGGCAAAAGAGATTTATAAATATAAGGTACATTTATGAAATAATGCATTTATTTACCAAGTATATTGTGCTGGCTCTGAAGAAAATATTCCCTTTGATATGTGTCAGTAAGATTCATTTAATCACCTAGAACCGTGTGGACATTTTTGTCTGAAAAAATACATACGTGCTCTGATGGTTAAATTATGCATTTGTTAAAACAGAGCAAAAAAGGCCACCAAACCTCTAGATATACCTTTTACAATCAGAAAGAAGCCTCCAAAAAAAAAAAATAATAAGGCTGATAATACACTTTAATTGCAATTTGTACTGCCATGTTAAAAAGAATGTAGAGCAGCAAAGGCTTCTCAAATTTATTCTGTTTCAGCCTTCTTGGAAATGCTAAGGACATTACTGCCTTCCTCCTGTTCTTGAGGCTCTACTCCAACTGAAAAAGCCCAATCCCCTGCAGCTCTCCCCTCCCCTTGTGCTTTTGGGGCTTTTTTTACTATTTTACTGAGAGCTTCAGAGTGAAAAAAAAAAAACCCAACAAACCCCAAATATCAAAACTGTACTGTGATCTGGCACATTTTGGAAGTGAACAAGAATATAATTTGCAATTAAGCTTGATTTTGATATGCACAGCAGGACAAGAGTAATTCTTACGACCAAGCTTTAAATATAGTCTGGATATTGTTTACCAGTTGACTGAAGTCAGTTGTAGAACTTCAAGATGAGGAAATATTAGTCTTGGAAAAAGAGAAAAATACCAAAATTAAATACCTACTTTATATAATGAAAATGTACCATAAACAAATGAGTTTAAATCCAAAGTAAATAAAATTAATGTGGTATTCTGCTGCTGACCAGCCCTATATTTGAGCAAAAGAAATAGGATTTTTCAAAATTATGGAATGGCGATAAGTAGCTGCTTGGATTTCACTGAGATACAGGTGGGGATAAATCTTGATATTTTATTTTGAAATTATGTTACTCTGTTTCTTTGAAGTCAACTTTTTAAAGTTTGTATACGGTGGTTCTGCACTTTGGTTTCATAAAATATCTTTTAAAATTTCGTTCTTGATTGTAGACTGTCAGCACTGGCAAACAACCTTGCTTCTTAGAGTTATTCCCTAAACAAAGGAGGGGAGGGGAAGCATCTCCTACCAGTTATCTTTATTTTTCTGTGTGGTAATTTGTGCTCTCATTGCTGCTAAAGTCTGTTTTCTTCAAGCCTGAGTTATCAATAAGGGTGGATGGAGCCCTGGAAGATTTTTTTCCTGTACCTTGTATGTCCTCGTATGTGAAATGTAGGGGACAGACATGATCCAGAAAATTATTTTAGCTTCTCTTTGAAAGACTGCACCACACTGCTTTCCTCATTGCCCCACGGCATACTTTGAGACTTTTTGAACATGAAGGACGCAGCTGAGACTGCAGGTCAGGAGCTGGAAAACTTTTCTTCTACTGGTTGTAGTTGTCTCTGTATTGCAGCTGCTTTGTATCAGAAGAGGGCTGCAGCTAAGAGGTCTTGATCTCACTTTTCCTCTGAGGGTTTCTAGAATGTCAGGTGTTGACCACTTGGCTACACCAGGCATATCTTCTACTTGGGAGCTGCCTTCTTAGGAGCTATTGTTGGTTTGTTGAAGGGCAAATGTATCCTTTCGTCTACTTTTCGTTGTACAGAATTGCATTTCATGGTTAGCAAACACAAGAGCTAAACTGCTGTGTTTCAGACAATGGTCTGAATCATTACAGACATAAAACACATGATTTATGATAAAATTGGGCAGCAGCTTGTAATGAGGAGCTGATAAAAACTTAAAGCAAAGTCTCAACGCTCCAAAGAATTTTAGTAATATCTAAGCTAGATCTTTCCAGCAACTCATTGCTTTGTAGTGAGCCCAGACTGATTGATATCCAAGTCAGACTAGGATATTTGTGGTTTTCAGACTGTTCTTAATAAATGTGGGTGCTCCCATAGAAGAAAGATCCCTCTATAAACAATAATATTAATATTGAAAGTTTAATCTTCTATCTAATACACTTCCATTTTAGTCAGCATCTTATATTTTTATGTTGTTAAAATGTGAGAATGCAAAGCAGAAGGAAAGAAGGAAGAGGAAATCCTGTGCATGGGCAGGGTGGAATGTCATCCCTTCTTTGACTGGCTTCTCTCAAATTAAAACAGGAGGAAAAAAAAAGAGTGAAAAGGAGTAGGACTAAAACATTTGTTCCTTTTTCATTTTAATTTCCAGTGCTGAAGGAGTGAAAACACCTTTAATGGTCGTGTTATTTATTTTCTGTACACCGTCTTTAAGTGTATTTTTGACTGTATTGTCAGGGAAGCCATTATCTTACCTTGAACAAAAGGATTTAAAAAAAAACAATGGCTCTTGTGCTACCTTTAACTGTATCAACTGATTCAGTGACTATCCTCAAAAATTAAAGGTTTGTGGAGTTACAGAATTGCTACTGCTAACAGTGTGGGAAGGCAGCCTTTGTTCGATCAGTTCAGTTGTGGCTGCAAAATCTTGATATGAAAGGAGTAAAATGCAAGGCCAGGTAGCTTAGATCACTTAAATGTTCAATCTGACATTATTTAGAATGAACATTGAAGACACTATCATTAACCTCAAAGATACAGCTTCTGATCACATTTCTGTTTGTTTTTATTAGCATATTGATACTTTTGGATGCCTAACTTTATCACTGCCCCTTTGTGCCATTGCTTTCATGGGATGGTTCTTTCAGTGTGCTAAAGAAGAAGAAACTGCAGTCTGCTGAAACTCCTTAGAGCTGCAGTTATAAATAGACTTGGAAGCAGCAACAAGCTGGGTCCGCTGCCTCTGTAATGGCCCTTTCCAAATACTTTAAAACAAATGATTCATCAAATAAGGAACACTAAAAGAAGAAATCTGCCAATTTGTAGAATTTGACTCCTCCTAATCAGAGCAAGGCAACAGGATGTTGAGTTCCTGCCCTGCACCTGATTAAAGCCAAATGCACTAGGAACAGCTGGGAGTGAGAGGAAGCACCAAGCTCTTCTCAGTTGGGGGTAGGACAGCAAAAGAATTTTTTTAAATCCCTTCCACCTTTGTTGTTCTGTTTTCCTGACTCTTTGACAGATAAGCACTTATTTCCTCTGGTATTTGGACCCCTTAGAAACCACGCAGAATGTACAGAATATAGGAAAAAGCTGCGCGTGCATGTGCCTGACCTAGGCAGCTGATTTTAGTCACAATGGTTTTCAACATTCCTCATCATCAGTATAGCCAAATTGCTAACTTTACAGACTCTGGTCATGCAGGTGCCAAATTCTCCAAGTTCTGCCCACCCACCTTCAGCAAGTCAAAACCTGCAGGAGCAGCGTGGAGACCGAGATGCATTTTCCATCTGGATCGCTGTGGTAGTTCTCACTGCTGCAAGCTCACGCAGAGCCCCTCAATGAACGTGCTTCTGTTTCTTTTTTTTTTTTTTTCATGGAAACACTGAAAAAATGTGAAACCTTTGTCAGTGCTTTCTTCCTGTGCTCTAGAAACCATAAAAAACACAGCTTTTTAAAGCTTCAGAGTACACACACACCCTCAAATAAGTATTAAGCAGTTATTTTTCCCCATGCAGTTGTAGAATGTGTTGCAAATTATAGCCGAGCACAAAAAATAAGTGTCTTGTAGCATATGCTGTAGATACAGTAACAGTTACACAGTGGTTTATTGCTTAAGATACAGCAATTACTTCGGTGTCAGAAATCTTCCCAGAACCTCAAGATGAAGCTCCTTCTTTACCATTTCTTGAAGTAACTTCTTATGTGATTTTTCCTGGGCTTTTTGCAGCCATATCACAGCGCTACTTTATGTGTGCACAGCTTCCCCTCTGTGCCTTGAGCCAATGGAACAGGCTGTTCGCTCGTGCACTCCCTGGGCCTCATCCAACAAGCCATGAGGTCGGGAGCAAGACTTCTCTTGGCTTCTCCAAACTTTAGATCAGCCCTCCTGCTGCAAGCATTTTGTACTGTGGCATCCGCGCCTCGGCTCCTTTCTCTGTGAGCATCAGCTCTGCCACAGGGTCAGAGTAGCAACCTTCACTTCAACGCTTCTGAAAAGCAGGCTGTTCAGAAAAAAAAATTCTTTTTAAAGACATCCCTGAAACACTTTTTTCTCATCTTGAACGGAAGGAAAGTGTGCCTATAAATGTCTCAGTCAGCATGTACTTTTCTTCTCTCCTAAAGTTTGCCGGGTATTTCTGTACCTCCCTCTTTTCTTCAGATTTTCAGGTTAGGGTTGGAACTGTTTTGTGAGAAATGGTGTTAACATTGTATCTGACATGTGAGTACTGGGACTTACCATAACACTGTGAGAATAGCTGCTGCCAGAATTTATGACGTCCAGGGCTGTATATTTAAAATCTTGGTATATGTCAACCAAAACAGTGTGTCTTTATATCAAGCAAAGAAAAGTGATACTTACAGACACAGTTGAAAAGCCAAGGGTCTCTGCAGATATTTAGAGAACAAAAGGATGCTTCCATGAACTTGTGCTGCAAAATACAAACGTCAGGTAGTTTTATGTTCCTCTTTTGACTTTTCTGTGGGTTGCAGGATTTTGGGTGAGGCTTGGGTGACCTTCACGTGGTGTTTCAAAGGAACAACAGGTCAGCAGGTGTCTGTACTGGACTGCTACACTGCCTTCTCATCTTTGCAATGAGGGGCTTTGCCCTTTGGGAGAATTGGGGTAGGCTCTTTGGGGAAACAGGTATTGCTTGAGGAAAATGGGCATGTTTCAGAGTACAGCAGGTATCATTCAGTTGTTTGGCTTTTAGCACCTGTTGGAAAGTGACAAATTACTCTCTTTTTTCCTTTGATATGTATAGCCTAGCTTGCCTATAAATGTGTAATGTTCTTTCCTAATATAGCTTAGGAAACTCTTTATAAATTATTGTTCACACTACATATGACAATACAAGTTGTATTTATACAGATCAAGTCGAAGCACTGGAGCAATTAAACTCCTACTCATCACATAATGTGTTTTCCCTGTCTTGTAGTGCCAAAAAAAGGTGTTTGAATGTATGTAGAGATGCTCTTATTTTCTCTGAGCTAATGGAACTTACCTGCTGCTATTTTGGAACACAGTCATTATGTATTCTTAGATATCTCTATATTTAGAAGCCCAAAGCAGATATTGGATGTTGATACAACTTGTGGAAATTTGTATTTTAAGTCTGATTCTCCTCCCTCTCTTTGGTTTATCTGTGGAAAGAGTTTGCTTCCAGAAGAAAATGCTCTAATGGTTAGAGGCTAATTGCCACTAATTGAAATTGTATTTTTTAAGCAGGATGTGAAAAAACCCCTGTGAATAAGTTTATTAAAGTATTCCTTTAGATGATGTAGTTTAAATGGTTCAGTAGGTATTCTATATTTTTCAGTTAATATTATGGCTTGAAAAAATTACTGTTAACACATTTGTTTTCCTATTTAACCTGGGAAAAGATGGTGAAAAATTGATAGACAACACTATTGAAAAATCTTTAAAATAATTTTAGCAGATTCACACAGATTAATTCTTTGACTTATGCAGGTGTCAGAGTATGACAAATTGGATGTGTTTGTGGGATGCTAGTGTGCTCACATGTAAATGAAAATGTATGTGTGTGTCTCTGTACATTCTCCCTAGTTTATTCTTCCATGTACCCCAAAGGTGGTGTGCTGTTGCTTTCCATGAACTAGAAGTGAGGCAGTGAGGCCCTCTGTGTGTGTGTGTGTGTATGTATATATATATGAAACGATAGCTTTAATGCTTTTTGGCCACATTACAGACATTCCAAGGTTTACTTCGTTTGTGTTCTCCAGATCCCTTCACTCCAGAGAGAAAAAGCCAACCAGGAGAAAACAAATTTTTTACTGTTTTTTACTATTTCACTCCTACAATGCTTGGTCTCAAAACGAGCCAAAGGAGCGTTTCTTACGATTTATTTTCCTTTTCCCCAAAAACCCAGATGGCTGTCTCTGTTTAGGGGGGCTCTTTCTGCTCATTAACTCAGAAAATAAGTGTGTCTCATGATGCTTTCAAACACTTTTCACTTTTCTTTTTTTTTTTTTTTCCTGGGGAGTGGTAAATCACTAAACTGTTATAATGAAGTTTAGCAAGAAGCATATCCTATGTCGGCAGAGACATGGAAGCAATGAAACTAATGCAAATGAAAAGGGGAACTCTTCAGTACAAGAGAGAGGTGTCTTGTGCTTGGGAAAACCTTTCATTTGCTTTTAAATTACCTAATGACAGCCTTACAGTGTAAAAAGAGCTATTTCCAGTGTATTCCTCTCTGCAAATGAAATTGGAATAGACACAGAAGACTTGACGTGAACCGTAGTAAAACTTGACTTGCTTAAACAGGATTTTGGGTAGAGTTTAGTGAACGTTTTGGTCTTATAAGGAGTTGTGACAAACTTCATGATGTTCAGGAGCTTCAGGGCTACTCATCTAGTTTTTCCTTTTGACCCTGGATGGAGAGGTTTTGTGATGTGACTCAGGAGATAAATACAGGAGTGCAACTTCATGACACAAGCCTGGGAGGGAGGGTCATCTTGTCTGCTTCATCTAGGAGATTTGTTTTGCCCCTGCTTTCATTTTGGATCAATCCAAGTGAGGTCACTAATTCAGTAAAGATGCTGACGAAGGTAAACCATCTTCATTGTTGCAGCTTAATCTGGCAAATCAGCTCCAGAAGTTTGAAAGCGCTTCTGCTTGTGAATGGATGATTATTTGATGCCAGCAGAGCCAGAAAGAGTTTAGTCTGATGCAGCTGTCTTTGCTGGGGTCTTTTTTCTGTCAAATTCGCCTTTTTTGGGAGGCACAGCAAGAACTTAGCTCTGTCTCGCAGCTTTTGTGGGGCACTGCAGGAAGGAAAGCTCCAGTGGCTGCAGTGATGTACCTTTGACTTCTGCTCAAGATCTGTGCCATGAGAGGGGTTATGACCACCTGGAAATTGGACTTTCCATCTGCAGCTGTGTAAGTCTCTGCTGCTGTGTGGTACCTCCCGAGGTCCTGAGCTCAAGGTCCATTTTCTGGGATTTTCCAGGTACCAGTGTACACCTATCTTTAATGCAGAGTTACAGTGTAGGAACTGCCTTTCGAAAAGATCTGCTCAGGTCACAAACCTAAACAAGCAATGACGTTTCCTAACATCATTTGATTAAATAAAACACAAGAATACATTACTTCAAGTTACCCAGTTTCCCTCCTGGAAACCTTAGAGAAACAACACTTGTTGGTTTCATTAACCAGACCGTCCCACTCCCCATACTCACAACTGGAAAGCCTTATGATTTTTTTTTTTTTTTTGGTGAGATGTGCACTGAGGAATCATTACCCATCTATCTGAATATTTTCTGGTGTCATCAAAGAAACTACTTATTTGAAACAAGGCAGAATTATAACATAATACTGAGACACTTCCTATTTCTTCATTCTCACATACTGTGAGATGAGAGATGCTATTTTTATCTCCTTCTTTGCAAACAGGTTATCAGGCTTTGAAATAGATTGGTCACTAACAAATCTCTTTTTTTCCGTAGTAACTTGCTGTAAACTTTTGAGTTGCTTTTCAGCTTGCAGATAGAATCAATTGCTGTTTCTAAGTTCTTAAATTAAAAAAAGGTTTAATCAAACTAGTTTAATACCTCTTGTGACTTGGGTTGAGAAAGGTAAGTGCACTGGGTAATATACAGTTTTTAGTCTAGGAAAAGGTTTTGAGAATGTATACCTGAGATGTCTCTGTGAGGAGCTGGTCAGGGTCCAGCAGACGTGTTAGCCAAGCTCCCTCCTCTGCAGGACTGGGCATTTCTGTTTCTGAAGGCAGTTTAATCACATCAAAGGAGTGGAAAAGATTTGGTTTGGTATGCTGGACAGTAGGAGCTGCAGAAGAATTTAGAGGTTGCAGTGAGTACTGGACTATGCACAAGGCAGTATCATGCCAGAAAAGCAGTGAAGCTGATACCCTGACAGGATGCTACTGAGTAGAAATAAGGAGTCAATATTGCTTATATAACCTAATATAAGAACACCTCAGGTCTTCCACTTTCCAGAATATGCTGAGAATAGGAAACAACTCAGAGCAAAGACAAAACTGATTCTAGGCCTGGGAAACGGTCTTGCTGGTAAATGACATTAGGAGACCACTAGAGTTACCTCATTAAAGCAAATGTGAAGCAGCTATTTGATCCTGCTCACACTGGGAGGAAGATGTTTGGTATTACTGGGTGCTTAACCTCACAGGCAATTATGCAGAGATCCAGTGCTGAAAACTAAAGTTAAACAAATTCAAACTAGGGAAGAGGTGCAAATTTTTTAAGTGAGGACCATTAGCGTTTGAGCGGCTTACCAAAGGAAGTGAAAGATTCTCCATTACTTGCAGTCCTTAAATCAAGATTGGATGCTTGCCTAAGAGATATAAATAACTACTAGCTATTTATACAGCTTGATATAAGAATCACTGAGTGAAGTCATATGGCCTGTGTTATGTGGGACTGTTATGCTAGAAAAAGGAGAATTCTAAGTAGTATTAACTATACGTGTATAATTGCTGCTTATGAAGACAGTAAATACAACAACCAAAACATGTGCTTCTTCTGCAGTAATCATGTTTTCCTTGGATTTATGCATGTATCAGTCAGAATAGCTGATGCTTCTTTCAGTATTTCATCCACAGGCTTAAATAATACCAGCTATGTTTTTTTTGTTTTGCTGTGTATGAAATTAAGCTGTTATTGGTGTTTCTGGTTTAGTTTCCAGATTCCTACACTAGCACACTTCATACTAAAGCATTTGAGTTATAAACACTTGAAGTAGTGTTTAACAAAAAAAACCCCAACAAAACAAACAAACAATCCTGTTTCCTGTAGAAATTAAATTAAAAATTAAAATCGTATCTCCAAATTTTATGTAGAAAATCAAAACGCAAAACTGATTTTCTATTTCCTTAAATTATTTAGAAATCCTGAATTAACTGCAGTGTGTATATGTAGTATCTTAGCCTAAGGATTTCACATACGTATATCCACATAAAGAGAAAAACACATCTTAAGATGTTTCAACTAGAAGGACAAGGTGGCGATCGCCTGGTTTATTTCCAGGTAATGGTGTTAGAAATCGAATTCTTCTGAAAGTGTAAAAACAGAAGACCTACAGAGATCTCACTGGTTTTAAAAGCCTGTCCTAATAATCCCAGAATTACGAAGACAACTACAATAAAAGAGCTAGTCTTGTGTTTAAGTTACAGGCAATGTAATTCCATTTGAAATTTATAAAAACTAACTCTTAACTTCTGTAAAGACAGCCTTTCCAAAAGTACTTTGCCAAGGCTTAGGTGTCTTCAGCCATCTGTAATGGATTACTTTCTCTTACTGTATTTCAGCAGTGTGGTGGTAGGAAAGCCTTGGTGACAACGACACTAATGCAATAGGCGTGATTTTTTTTCCCTTTCAATTTATTTTGGCAATCTTGCAAGAGCGGGGAAGCAGATTTAAATCTGCTACTGCAGCCTCGAGTGTGCTGAGTTGCACTCTGATGTCCTCTCTATGTTTTGTCTTCTGTAGGGTAATAATCAAGTGGGTAATAAAAAGATGATTAGGATCATGCCCAGCTTTTTGATGTGCTTTGTTTTCCATAATTACTCCATTAGGGATGGTGGACATAGTGAAAGTTGGCAGAAACTACGTCTGGGCAGTGGAACCCCAGAAGAGATGAGAAGACACTGGCTCTGGCAGGCGGCTGTTGTTTGCAGGACTGCAGGGCGGGCGGTGCTGCTGGACAGATGATTTGAAGCAGCGGCTGCTCCGCTCACAACCAAACACTTCAGCTAATTCATCACAGGGCTCTCGAGCGCTTCGCTTGTGCAAACTTAAAAGGTTAAGGCAGTAAATAGTTTATTGCCACCGAGGCCTGTTGAACATTGATCACTGTTGAATTCCCTCTGTTTAGATGTAACTTCTTTTGAAATATGCTCTGTAGGTTTAGTCTGAGAGCAGGATAATTGCTGCGAGGGCTTAGGGTTTGAAAGCAGACACTTCTACAGCCAGAATGCAATAGGCTGCCAAGACAGACTAGTGTGAAACATTACAGCATTATATTTTCTTAATTCTCAGGACTTGAATGAAGCAATAGGAAAGACTGTTTTTTGAGGCATGGAAGGGTAAAGTCATGTGGAGTTTGCCTATTTCATAGCTATTAATAAAACCCTTGGTATAGTCCTATTTCCAGCCTCTCTGGGGTGCATGCTGCAATTCAAGGCATCTGATGATTCTCCTTAGCCTAGTGTGGAGGAGCTCCTTAATCAGTGTGCAATTAAGATTTTTTTCAGTGTGTGAATTGATGTGGTGAGGTTACACACATTCCAGAAAGTACTCCTACTGCTGATGTGGCTGTATGCATTTTTCATAGCCCACTTATGTACAGGATTCTTACTCTCACCACTGAGTTTCTGAAACGTGGCTGGCAGTATCCTGTCAATGCATAGTGCTGGTTGTGTGCCCAGCCGGCTTTTTGAGTGTCAGGTTCTGCCAAAACGTGATCTAATGACTTCAGGCTTTGGATCCAGATTGACTAATTTCTCTAACATGGGGGAGGGTTATGGATTTGGGAGGGCAGATTACAGCAGCAGTTTAAAAATACAGAACAATACCAAGTGTATGTGCTTGAGCTTTTATGATCGTATGTGATATCATGACAGCATATGCCACAATTTTTGGTAATGGTGTTCTCCTTAGAAAGGTGAATTCGCATGAACTTGGACCCTGACCCAACCATCACCTCCCCCAGGATGAAACACTGTGTCCATAGGGAACTTCTCAACTTGGCTCAACCTGTATATGCACTTGAGGGTCAAAATTAGCTCTGGTTAAGCTGAGGTTATTTATATTTACATCATTTAGTTGTTTTTCAGTAAAAGCCTGCAGATAAAGACACATAAAGAATAAGACAGATAAGAAATTTTAGTGGAATTTGAGCTTGGTGACCTATTGTTCCATAGCATATTGCATATGAACACAGGCTTTTAAAGAGGAGTTGCAGTCTGGACAACATGCTGACAGATTTGGAGCTGTTTATCAAAGATAATGTTTGCAGTCCTTTGTTCCAAAAATAGAAATGCTACCTCAGATTGCAAAGGAAGGGAGATGAAATACATTTACATATATCATAACTGAAATTTTGTAATAAACTCAGACTAATACTTTTTTCAAACTATACTGGAATATCATAAGTTAATTCCAAACCCCAATTTTGAATGTAGGAATTGGTGTGACTCTCAAGGATGGTGCTGTGCAGGGCCGGGGGTTAGACTCAGTGATCCTTGTGGGTCCCTTCCAACTCAGCTTGTTCTGTGATTCTGTGGATATTTTGATACAGTTTTGAAGGAGAAGAATCAAATAATAAAAGTTGAATTCCTGTACTTAACAGGTTTCTATAAAGTTCAAGACTGAGGCAGTAAAGTGAGAAGGGACAAAAAAAACCTGGTGAGCAGTCAATCAGTTTCTCTGTATGTGGCCTTAGTCTTTACTGAGAAAACAGTACCTCAGGCTTGCCAGCTGTGAAATTTTTAGTTCATCTTTACCATAGAGCACATCAAATTTTTTCCTCATTTAGACAGGGCTGTAAATGGATGATGGATGAACTGTAGACTCATTGTGTTAGAAATACCTATTTCGTTTTAAAAGCTCAGCCCCTCCTTGCCAAGGCAGTCATTCCCTCTTGTAACAATAGAAGAAACATCATGAAGTCGTAGTTCAGCTACAGTGAAAGACTTCATTCAAGGATTTAGTGAATAGCAAAGGGAAATGTGAGAAAAATAATGTGACAGCTAAAAACGTTTTGTTATCCCCTCCTTTGCTGTCTTGAACAGTAAAATTTTCTATATTTTTAAGGTTAGGTGAGAATTCCCAATGCAGGCAGAATAATTATCAGCTGACAGAGATTTTGAGGATGAATTTTCAGATTTTAAAGAGACAAAAAAATTAATCTGAACTAAACCTTCTACTGTTAAGGATGTGCATTTTAGAGCAACTGTTGCATCCCATCTGTTCCTTAAACGGCTTCAGTGTAATGATTTCTAGGGAAGAAGAATATAATAAATATTTGAAACAGACTTCTGAGATGCATTTGCTCTACTGTGTGCTGAAGTGTCTTTACATACAATTTCATGACCATGCTGATTTTCCAGGTACTGAATTTCATACAAATAATTAGGTGGAGTTTGAATTCGGAATTTTGTGGGAAGCTATAATTTCAAAAGTGTTAGTGGTTGTCAAATGTCGATGGGAACTAAAGTCTTGGGGCAGTGTTGGGGATATATACAAGACTCCTAGGATCAGATTGCTGTAATCTTGGCACGGTATCTAATTTGATCTCATACCTGCATAGGGTAAGTTCCTGTGATGATACATTGCACAGTGTTTGCTCTTGTGCAGAGAGCCAATAGTATCAGTATTAGTTTGGTAAAGGGAATCAAGTATCTCTGCGTTCTCTCACCTCAGGAAGAAAATTCATTGTTTATCTCCTCTTTCTGCAGGGAAAAAATGCCCTCTAAATACATTACTAGGCTGACACATAGCTGTGCTTTACAAGCATAGTAGCTGTTTTCGCCATAAATTTGGCAAGCTTGTACCATAAAAAAATGCCTCCTCATTTCCATACACCGAAGATGTAAGTAGATACCAATTAGTTTGAGTTGGCCAATCTGAGGATTGTCTGTATGGCCAGTATAGCTAAGAAATCTAAGATGGTTTGAGTCTCACCTTTTTTCTCAGTAAAACACTTCCAAGCATTATCCCCTTAGTTTTTCAGGAAGAGTTCAGACTTTTACAAGATAATACAGAGAGCGTAAGACTTCAGTGCTCTCTAATGATGTCTGTTAGCATTAGAAACAGAAAAAGAAATTTGTACTTGCCTGCAGCTAGGATTGTCAGGCCATGTTGCCAGTTTAGGGATAGCACAGTTTATTTGAATTTTCTGAGCAATAGCCTTTGCAAAATGAGGTTTAATAACATTTTGTTTGTTGTGTTTATTAATCCCATTACTGTATTAACTTCAAGCTACTAACAAGTTTGATTTATGCATATACGTGGGATCTTTTAATGTGTATTTGCCGTATTGGCTTTTCTTTACCTGTTTTTTCCTTTATCATACTGACCTGAGACGTGGTGTATTTTTATTTATGCTGTTAATTAGCAAAAATTAAGAAATCTTAACAGTTTGATTTTAAGGGATTCACTAATTTAAGGGATTTACTAATGTAAACTATCAATCTTTCATTTTTCATACTCAGAAATACACCTCTTTCCTTTTCCTCCCACCCAATAGAGGAGCAAAGGAGACAGTTCTCGATGGTGTGGTTATCATGAGTTAATTGCAGCCCTGAGGGGTTGGGTGCATTTCATACCTTTTAGCTGTCCAAGGATGAGATTTTCACACGAAGGCTCCACCCCACGGTATTTTATTTTTTATTGCATAAATCAGTCTGTGTGCCTAGGGATCATTTATCATTTCCCTAATATTCACCAGGGTACAAACAGTACTGTTCCAGTTCCATTCAACCTCCTTATTTCTCCCTCCTACTCAAAAAAAAAAAAAAAAAGGTTGGCAAGATGCTAAAATTATATAATGGCAGTTCTGTATTTAATGCAGAAATCATACATTATCATAAAAAACTTTCACCCTTGAGTGCTCTTTGTACTTCTGAGAACATGATATATGGCTGACTAGTGCACTTAGCAACGATGACTTCATTTAAATCTTTCAGTTTCTGAGAAAGGGATTACTGCCTAGAACCTAACTAGTATGAAAAATACACTTTCAGATGCAACTGCAGTTAATATCAGCTTAAATTTGTGTGTGGAGAGAGTACTCTTGCAACATGAGAGGTGTTAAAGTCTATAGGAGTGGAAAGTGAAACACTTGCTGAGGTTTTGCTCAAAAACTTGCCGAAGTTTTTTAATTTTTTACCAATTACAGAATTTTTCATCACCATTCACTATCTACATTTTTCAGCCCTCCCAGCACAGCTTCTTTGGTATACTGGTGATGCAGGATCAAAAATTAACTAATGTTTCCAAACTCCCATATGACACTTTAGAAAGTTCCTCTGCTTCTCTGGCAAACAGGCAGCACCAGTTTGTTTCTCCCAATGTTTTGTGGTTCCTTAACAGAACTTTTTGTGTCTCAGGTGAGGATGCTCAGAGCCCCAGAGCAGCTTGGGGTCAGCACACTGGAAATTAGCTAAAACTCCTACTGCAGCCACAAGACATAGTGTTCTTAGCTGATGTCAGGGTTATGTGCAATCGCGGATCTTAACTTGCAATATTTTTTCATCCAGCCGTACTTCACAGCTATTCAGCACGTTTCCCTCCTGGATAATCACTGCTTATAATGACCTGTGCAGCAGGGCTCTCTCAGTGGCCTGTAGAAGCTCTAAAGATTTCCCCTTTTTGCATGTGCATTTTGCGGGCAAGTTAGTATCGTGACATCTTCTTTGGCTTAATACTATGGGATAAAACTTACAGACTGAACTTGGTTTTTATTTTCTTGCCTGATGGGCAAGCTCTGGAAACATAATTTTTTTAGTTTCAATTAAGTACTTGTGAATACTGGGCTTGCTTGGAAGGACGTGGAAACTGAGTATGCTGTTTTATAGAGGCTTGCAGGCATGTAGAGAAAATGTGTTTGGAAACGAAGACAGGTTGAAAAAAATCCTGAGATAGATTTACATTACTCCTTCCACATTTATCTCTTCTTGAGATAAATGCACCCTGTTGGCATGTGCTTGTGATCCTGCCATTTCTTGACTGAGACATCCGTGAGTCATTCAGAAAAGAAAAAGCATGATTGAAAAGTGCTAATTGAAGTAAAATATTTGCATACAATAGGGACGTGGCATCTGCCTGAGCCATACATTCTTTTAAAACTAAAATGCAGTCGTTCACAATTTTACAGACTTCACCTTATTTGTCAAATTTGATGTTCCCACTGATCGTGTCCAATGACTTGTTCAGTACATTTTGGCAACTTGGTCTTGTCTTCCACGTTGCTTTTCCGACATGCCTCATCCTGAGGCTGCCAAGTTGACTTCGAAAGCTGACGGAGCTTTTTTATATGTTAGTCAAGTCTTACTCAAAGCTGCTCTGAGAGGGCCTTTACTGGCACCTCAAGTGCCACACTGCGGTATAGACGAAGAGAAGCACTGTGTTGTCGAGGTCACTATGGTCTTTTGTCACTTCTAGCACTGCTAGAGACAAAAATTGCAATGCTGTTTTAGGGCACAGTCAGGGGCAATGAAGAAATATAGTGTTTGTTCTTAGGGGTGAGAAGAAAAACTCACAAACTTGTTGGGTTTTTGCAATTAGTTGAGTACCATATTCATTTTTCATGAATGGTTTACCTTAATGTTCAAGTGAAGAGCAGCTATTATTCCTAGTCCTTTTCTCCGTGTCAGAACCCCAGAGAGAGGTGAAAAACAGGGCTGAGGTTAGGGTTGTGGGTTACAGTACACAAATCTGTTGCAACGTTCTGCTTTGATTTATGATCACCGTGGCTCGTGAGTGCCAAAGCTGCTTTTTAAAATTTATGCCTATGCATTGTTTTCTATGAGTTGTAGTGAAGAGGCTTTAGTAGTCCATAATAAAGGGAAGAATAAGGTAGGGCAAAGGGAATACTAGCAGAGAAAATAACAGACTGATTTATTCTCTGAAAGTATCATCCTGCTTGTTCAATAAAGTTTAACCACAGGGTCTCATCTCTTTAAGTTCTCTGCCCCTTAGCCTTTTCCCCCTTACCTCCACATACCTGTTGTGACACGTTTTTTTCAGATTTCATCCCCCAGGTTTCTGCCTAGCCAGCCACCCACATCCTTTTAAGACAGATGAGTTGATTAAGTAGAACATTTTATGTGGGGGGATCACCTTGGAGTTCAGAGTGCTCACTGTCACACAGAAAACAGCAGTTTTCTCCCTGAAAGGGTGCAACTGGAGAAGATATAAGGCTCCTGGTTTCCAAAGTGCTATAACCACATTAAAATCTGAGCACGAGAAGTGGGAATAATAGGGTATTCCACTCCAGTAACTTCCTAGACAGGATGAAGAACTATCACAGTCATTTTTGAGGTATGTAATTACTACACTGAGTTTACTGAGAGCAGTTTTTACAGGTTTATTACATCATTCACAACAAAGCCATCATCAGCTACTGTATTTGTGGATGCTATTAATACTGATATTTTGAAATTAATCATATGTAGTGCCTGTACATGCACTACAGGTAAGGGCATTAGTGGTCCTCTGCTAGGGTTTACCCACTTTAGCATTTCAAGGGGTGTGGGTGGTTTTTTTTGGTTTGTTGGTTGCAATTTTAATAAATTTGAAGGTTTCAGTGGTTTTCTTTCAGGGCTAGTGTAAACCTCAGACTCTTTTATTTAGTTAAAGAATGTTTTTAAGTATCTTTAAGTAGCTGTTCCCAAGAACAAGTAAAAGGAAAAGAATGCTGCTGGGTTTTGGAATTGTTGTCCTTTCTTTGAGTTAGATTTCAGAGTAAAATTTCACAGAGGATGACCTTATGCATTGGAAGAAAAGGCAGTTATTTGCCCTGTTCAAATAAGAAAACTGAAAAACAAAAAAAAACCCCGGGTGACTTATTTCTTGACATGCTGTTGCATGTTTATTTGTTTTCCCACTCATTCCTGATGAAATACTGGAGCAGGAACTGGGAAGATGGCAGCTGTGGGAGTGTGACTTTTGTCAGTACATACATATCCATCCAAATATGTGCCATGCAATTAGCCATCCCAATTTAATTCTAAATGCACATGCAGTAAAATTTAAAAAAAAAAACAGGCTCTTGAATTAATTTCATAGTAGTCTGAGATATGCTGAAAGAATTCTAGCTAAAAAAGAGTTGTGTTGTTTTTAGTTGATTTATGGCAAACCAGAAAGTAGAAGTAGGTCTGCAGAGATGTAGCACTAAGAAGCATTGGTAAGTGATGGCAAATAAGGGGAGACTGTGGGCTTACTGAGGAAAGTGAGTGGGCAAGGAATAGGGCTGAAGTGACACTGTTTATTTAGAAAATATGTTTCTGTGGTACTTTTACTATTTGGAGAGTAAACTGTCCCCAGGTGCCACATCTACACATTTTTTGAATGTGTGATTCCACCTTGTATTGTGCCCAAGACAAGAAGTCATTGCTTTTGTGTGTGTGTGTGTGTGCGTGTGTGTGTATGCACATGCTTGTTCATTTCCTCAAAACTCATGTTCTCATTTGTCTCCCTGAAGTCCTGTTCTGAAAGCTCCTCCACAGCTGAAGCACCACAAGGTGCCACAGGTGGTCAGGCTGAGGTACCTCTCTGCCCTTAGGCTGTGATGAACGGGGTGATTTGATTTTTGAGTAGCTGACAATAAAAGAGAGCTAAGATAAGCTGCTTTATTGTCCATGTTTTAAGAGTGCTTCCAGACAGCATTACCTCAGCTCCACAGTGAAATGGTGACTTGTTTTGTTGCAGTGACTTGACTGTGTCTACACCCTTAACTTTCTAATTGGATGACTGAGTCAGGGCCCATATTCATGGCCAGTCTATCTAATTGGGTTTATGGTCTCATTAATGAGGAATACATGCACATTGATCTAATTAATTTTTTTTCTTGGAGCATCCCTGTGAAGCAGGGAAGCTCTTTCAACTCTTAGTTAGCTGTTAGGAAGGAGATGGCAATTCTTGCTATTCAGAGGAGAAAATTCCTTTAATTTTACAAAATGAAAAATCAGAGAGATTTCCGTAGAGTAAAAGATAAAAGCTTTTGTTAATCATTATAGAAAGTGGTTTCTCAATAAAGGATATATCACATCTCTATAGATGCTTCATTCAAAGTGTGCACAGCTTGGTCAGAATGAATTATAGGACTTTACAGCAGTCTATGTTTTTTTCTCATCTTTTAATCATGAGCTGTGCTGCATCAGTTACTAGGTGGATATAGCACAGAAGACCAACCCAATGAAAAGTATAACTTGGAGAGCTGGTCAGACAATTGATGATGTAGACCGAGGGGAAAAATTAACAAAAAATATTTTTTCTTAAAAAAAAAAATCTATGAATTTGTAGCAAGTTTTCTCAAGTTTTTCAAAATCAATTTAAGTGATTCTACAAAGGATCTGAATAGCTTCAGTACCTTTTTATTTTCCTGATTAAATGCCCTTAGGGAAAAAAGACCATAGTCCATAATCAAATATGTTGAAACTCCATTTATGAAATATTATTTTATTTCTTCATGAAGGGAGAAGTAATTTTGATACTTTAGAGGTATCTGAGAAGCTGATGTTGGAATTGCTTTTAAGCTTTCTTTACTAGTGCCATTTGGAATAAGGAGTTGCAGTCTGAGAAGTAATCTTCAGTGATAATAAATGCTAAATATAGCTTTTCTCTGGTTGAAAAGGCAAAACTTCTGACAGGCCCCATAAACCTAGGGGTGTTTTACCTTACGGATTAGTAGGAAGTACAAGAGTCAGGCAAGGTAGTAATTTGCAAAGTTTTGGGTTAATTCTAGCTCCTAGGAAGTATAGAAGTTCTGTCAATATTGGGCAGGGCGGGGGGAGTCCATTGTGTTAAGCTGTGTTTTGCAGTATTGTTGGCCAGGAAGGCAAAGGGAGGAGAGGCTGTTTTTAACAAAGCTTTGCCATACTGGATTATTGCTTTATTCAGTGTCTATCTAGCCATCCATTGAAAGTCTATCAAAATCATAAAGCAGATAGATGGTGAAGGTCTGATTGCCCGTTCTAGGAGTTGTTTTATTTTCTTTCTGTTTTGCTTATGATGATGCTTTTATCACTACTGTGAGAAACATCTTTCATTGTGCTCTGAAAGTATCAAGGAAGCAAGGATGAAAGTTTTTTAAAAGGCTTCAGAAGTAAAAAAAAAAAACAACCAAAACTATAATATAGTTGTCATGTTAGAATTTTAAATAACCTGAATGTTTTAAATTAATGTCTTTATATGTGAAAGTGAGTAAGAATGGTGCTAGTTCTTTGGAAGTGACTGCATTCCCTGCATGGATGTTATTCATAGTTCTCTATTCCCCTGGTACATATAAAGCAAAATGAATTGGCTATCTTTTTACATCTCCCTTTGAATGTTCTCTAGTGACTCTGCAAGTTGCCCCTTTTTGTCTTTTTATTAAATAGCATTTAAAGCTTCTGGCACAGCTGGACTTCAGTATGTAAGAAAGCTTTTAGGGTATTACAATGTCATTAGCTATCGAAGCTGCAATATTTGAAATGCCAAAACCCATCCTGACTTTGCTGCATGTGGCATGTGCTCAAAAGTTTGGGTATGTATGTATATTGTTGAAGCTATCCCTGAACAAAATCATGCTGACAATGAATAAAGAATCAATGCTTCTTTTTTAAAAGCTTCTTTTCTAATCTCTGTAATTTGAAACTGAAGACTTAGAACAGTGGGTCAGAGATTGTTCTGCAAGATAAATCCCTTGCATCACATAACCCTGACAACTCCCCAGTTCCATCAAATTAATAACAAATGGATGAGAAGATAAGCAAAACTAATGGGGAGGTTACATTTTTGTGACAAAGGTTTATGGCCATACTGAATCTCATGTACTGTGATATCCCTCCTCCTTTTCCTCCTCCGCTTTGGTATTTTTTTTACTATCAGATCTGAGCATTCCTGTATCTGAAGCTCTTCTGTGGAGGAGATATGATGAATAGCAAGCTGAACTGTGTGTCTCAAAAAGCTGCTGTGAACAACTCTCTACTCCTCCAGTAGAAATCACTACTTTTTTCACAAGGCCAGGCCTCATTCTTGCACACTGTAAATCCACATTCTGCTCCTTGGATGCTGCTACATGTTTGAAGATTGAAACATGCTGCTGTGATACCATCTCCCTCTCTTCTTAAAACTGTGCAGCAATCACTGAATGTCATCTGGACCGGCTCTTTTCACAAAGCAGGACCAGCTTACAGCAGGTGGCTCAGGGTGATGTCTGATTGAGTTTTGAGCATCTCAAAGGGTGGAGATGCTGTGGATGGAGATGCCACAGCCTCTCTGAACAACCTGTTTCAGTGTGAGACCATCCATGTTGTGAACTCCTTTTTTTTTTTCCTAATATCTAGTTGTAATTTCACATGTTCCGACTTGTGTCCATTTCCTTTTGACCTGTCTCTGGGCAGCTCCTTTTTAATCCAGTCTGTTAAATTCTCTTGATTCTCTACAGTAGCTAGGTAATGAGCAGAAGAGTAAACAATTTGCAAATTACCTCTACTGCAGATCTGTTCCAAACACACCTTGGAATCCAATGGTCAAGACAACTGTACAAGATGTAGGAGACTGTTTTATTAAAATGGAGAATGGATATTCCAATTTAAGGATTGTGGCATCAAAATTTTGAAAATGATAGGGAGCTGGTGGTTCTTCTATAGCTCTTAGCTGATCACACATAAACCAGCAGGCTGCTTTAGAGGTAAAGGTGGACATGATGACCTCGAGAGTTCAATGTACAACTGCACCTGCAGCTTGCCAGGGAGGAATCACTTGCTGAAGAAACTGAATAATGAATCCAACTTTGACCCCCTAGTGATAGGGGGCCAGATAAATATGAAACTTTACCTACTCATGGGAGTATTTCTCCATGCTTATTCTCTGCTTTGGGTTGATTTTATTTTTTCTCTTTTTCCCCCAACAAAAAGCAAGTAGCAGTTTTTGCTCCTATGAGGGAAAAAGGGAACCTGTTTCAATAAAGCCAAGTTATTTACCTTTAAAGATTATTTCAGCAGGTTTGCATCAAGAATTTGAAATTAATCAGGAGGAGAGTTGTAAGGAAGACTTACCCAAGACAAATCATGAGAAACTGCCGTGTGAACATACACTGTGGAATATGTTAGGGGGCCTATTAGTCCTGATCAGTGAGTATTTCAGCTGCACAAAGGAAGTTTTTATAGAACCTGAAGATCATCAAGGACCATTTCAAATCCCCAAACAGCAAAAAGGTTATTTTTGTGCTTTGGTTTGGGCCTTCACAGTTAGAGGTGAAGGTGAAATGCCGGCCTGCTGATGTCAAAGCCAAACTTTGAACCACTTCAAGAAGTCTCTCCAGTCACACAGCCTGCAGTACATAGTGTGACAGCGCCACTGTGAAACTCCACTGCAGGACCAAAATGTAAGCACTGGTAGAGAAGTAGAAGAATAAGCACTGCTTATTCCTTTGCATCACAAATAGCTTGAAAATCCGAGTTACCCAAGCTCTCTTGCTGCAGCAATATTGTGAATGAAACATAAATTTTAGGAAACAGTGCTGACTTCTGTTTCCACTTATAAAATCTTTTCTTTGCTAATTCTCCACTTGTAATCATGTTGTCCAAATACTCTAATTTTATACAGATCACTTTATTTTTTTCTGTCTTGCTTATGAGAGAACAGGGAAATAAATAGGAAAGAAGATAAATCTACAAAAGGCATATTCATTTTATCCCAAATTTCAGTCATTACTTTTTTAATTTGTTTCTGTTTAGCTAAGAAATCGAATAGGGCTTTAAGATATCAAGAGTATTGCTTAGTAATAAACAGTTCAGAGCTATTGGATTGATTATTTTTCTTTATAGAAAAATCTATAATTGTTTGGGGGATTTTGTATCTTTCAACTAGTTTTCTTATTGGGTGAGAGGACAAGCATTCATTATAAGTTAAGAGGCTGGGGGGGAAGAGGAATTGTCATATTCCCTTAGAGGGTTACCTGACATTTTCTTTCACATCCCCTTAACACAGCTCAGCTCCCTGGGATTCTTTATATTTCCTAAAATCCCTAGGATTTTTTTTCAGTGTGTTAGGACTTTACAGGAATGCTTGGCCCGTAGTCTGTATTAGATTTAGCAACTGGAATCTTATGTTTTACATGCCTGTTCCTAGGGATTGAGCAGCTTGTTTACTGAGATGATGTAAGTGATCCCAGTGGTTTTTATTGGCAGTGGAAACCACACTGAATATTCAAAGCAAATAGAATTGATTTTAAAGAATGTGAAAAAGTAACCACTGTGAAATTTGTGAGACTTGAAACATTTCGGAGCAGTTTTTCTGCTTTGTGATTTGCTTTTCAGGTGTAAACCTTTCTCAATGACCTGATACACATATCTTCTCAGAGCAAAGATGCTTATATTGATGTTATAGTTAGGTTAGACACCTCTCCTTTTACAGTGAAAGAATAATAATTTACATTTATATTATCCTGTTTCCTTCTGGGGCTTCACATAAGCTTCCCTCTTAAAACACCAGCCTTCCAGAAATCCCATCTTCTGAAACTGAGAAGGCTGTAAGGAAGAGATGAAATTTCAAATCATTATTTACATTCCTTAGGTAGAGCATTGAAGCATATTCTGCTACCATATGTTTTTTTTTTTTATTGAAAACTAATAGTTTGTATGATCACAGCTTGTCTGTTGTATTCTTCTGAATGACAGAGCAGAGATCAAGAGTCTCATAAAGCCAAAACTATGCGTGCACTAAATTGATAACTTTCAGAATATCACTATTGCTGACAGCAGCACATTGGTCAGAAGCAAGTATTATTAAGTCTACAGTCTTATATATAGTGTTGATAGACATGATAGGAATGTGGTCTTGTGGAGGGTAAGACCCATATGCTTTCGTTTAGATAATTTTCAGTAAGCTTTTAAATCTTGTTAAAGACCTTGCTATGCTTGTTTTTGAATGATCAGTTGGGAAACATCATATTTAAAACATTGCTCTGTTAAATTCAGATCTCTTGTAGAGATTGAATCTGGTGATTATAAAGAGAAATAAATGGGAGGGGGGGAACACAAGAGTTCAAATTCAAAAGGTAGAAACTAGTTCACTAAATTCATTCTGATTGTAGCCACATGAAAGAAGAGACATAATGTGGTACAGTGTATTCATACTGTGTCCTGTGCTTGCAGAAGTGTTATAACTAATGCAACTATGCTTTTTTAAATGAAAATTTTATCATGCTATGGTAAGCCTTGCTGTGGAAATTTTGTCTTGACAAAGGATGTATTTGAAATGTACTATATTGGGGGTGAATCCACCAATGAAGACACTCAGTATATAGAATTCCCATGTACATAAAGAGTCCGTTTGCTTTTTAGTATTCTTTGAGGAAATTCTGCAGCGTGTTCAGAACCTGAAAACCTGGAACTTGAAGTACTGCTGTCAAGTGTCTCCTTATTTTTCTTTGTCCACTTTGTCCACACTTATCACTACCCACTGAATGGAATAATAGATATATCTGAAAAATATACCTTTATAGTATCTCCAGACATCAACAGTGACAACTGCAAAAGCATGGTGTCTCCATTGTACATGGCAAGTGAGTGCTAAGGTCACTCAGACTCGTATGTTCCAAGAAGACGATTTCTGTTTTGTTAGTATGTCATGATTTCCCTTTGGCAGAAAATCTGTCCAAAGAGGGCAAAGAAGTATTGGATCCATACTCTTCAATAGTCTTTGAGAAAACTTTCAGATTTAAAGTTTCTGCCAGGTAGAGAAGCTTCTTTTCCAGTCATTGCAAAAACTCCATGTTTCCTTGAAAACAAGTTGTAGTTGCAGGTCTTGCTTTGCATAGTTGAGAGTAACAGATAGTTTGGGATTTTTGGGGAAAGAATGGAGCATCTATTTTAGGTAGCTAAATTAAAAGATGGGTGTGTAAATAGTTTCTCCAAAGCATGATCAAGAGCATCTCTGTTAGGTTTTCTGCTCTGACCCACCGCTGTCTTTATTGGTGTACAGAAAGACAATCTTCCTAATTCAGGCACTCAACGAAGTTGTCATAAATTAGGCGGTTTGAAAACTCTCATCTGTAGGCATTAGCAAAGCTCTTTTTTCTCACTGGATGAATGTTTAATCTTTCATAAACTATGACTTGGTTTTAGTGTTTATACACCTAACTTTACAATAATATCAGTGAAGTTTTTGCTCTTTCAGGTAGTCTCACTGAGCTCAGTGAAGATTATTTGTAAGAGTAACATGTATTGAATCTGATTCTATATTTGATTTCTATAACTCAGTCCTTTTTTTGTGCCATGCATGCATGTTGTTCTCTCTTGCACATAATGAAGTCCCTGCTTTTTTTTTTTAATTGCCTTTTTTTTTTTTAACTCCAGTCTTGCTTCTAGTCTTGCACAAAATAATGTGTATAAGGAGACGGGAATTATGTTGCATGGGATAAGTTTTCACCTTTTTCTGCTCTGCCCTGATTTATTTGTAACTACTTAATTGATGTAATATTTTATAAAACCCTTTTGCATTTTTAACTTTGAATTAGAATCAAATTAAAGTTTGGGTTGCTTTTATCTGTATTTGCAATGTTACCGCCCCTACATTCCACAGAGTCTCTTAACAGTCCAGAATTTTTGGTGTTGGATGTTTTAGTGGATAAAACAATTTTTAAAATTTTCCTGAATGCCATTTTTGTCTAACCTGCACTCCAAAATGGAACGGATTTAGTGGTCTGAGTCCTGACCCTGGTGAACAGCAGTCTGCATTACAAAACAGACACAAAACTGGTGGTTTCTGCTTGGGGACTCTCAGACCCAGTCATCGTGGGGGCACAATTACCTCACACTCCAGGGAGTGTTTTCTGAAGGTGAAGACTGAGGTCATTCATCAGGCAATAGGGAAAACCATCTCTTGTGAAACTGGTCTCCACACCAGCCAGAGAGAGTTCCCAGTGCTGCTGCTGTGGCCTCATTGCTCCCTCTGCTTAAGAGGTTTTATAATCTGGGCTCTCCTACACTGCTGCAGTTGCTTTGTAGTAGAATATGTAAGCAATGATTTGCATTTCAGGGTGATGTTTTTAGCAGGTTACTTGTTGGAAACAATACCTTAATATAGGCAAATTCCTGGTTCTGCTACAGTTAGTGTGTTTTGCCTTTCATTGGAGAGCTGGGACATATTAATACACCAATTTATGTTCGTTAGTACATTATTTACTGTACCATCTACTTATTAAGATGCTTTCCTAGGGGTTACTCTGACACTGAAGCTGAGAGGCCTTAAGTGGCTGTCATCTTTGTGCCAGATAGATTAAAACGAAAAATGCACAGCCCTTCTTGGTAGATCAGTGCTCAATTTCAGCTGGGTCATACCAGGTTAACAAGACAAAGTATCAGGTTTCCTTTTGTGGTTTTTTTTCTCTTTTGGTTAAAAAAAGGGAAAAGTAAGGTTTTGTTTTGTTCATATCTTTACCTGTTTCAGGTCAAAACTGTGTGTGAACCTTTTTATTTTGGAGCACAGTAATTTAGATAATTTCATACCTGTATTAAATTAACCATAAGTGAAAATTCAAATTAATCATTTTTTTTTCCATCTGCTGTGTAAATAAGCCTTAAACCTCCACTGCTTACTGAGTAGGGAAAGTGGCTTAACAGGAGAAATGAATACAGGGCTACCAGTCTGAATCAGCCAGAGGGGACGCAGATAGAATAATTCTTTGGGTCAGGGCCATGAAGGAGACTACTCTAAAAGCCCATTCCCCTTTACTTTTTATAACATTGGCAGCATGAACAGGGAATGTTTTTTCAAAAACTGGCATAAGCAAAATCCCTGGGTTGGAGAGAGGATGTAAAAGGAAGGAGGAACGTGCCTCTGGGATGGGCACTGGTGGGAAAAAATTCCTCAACGTCCAGGAACTTTGCTGGAACATCCAAAGAAACAGCCTGTACCACCAACCAAAGAGTGAGCTCCCTTCTGAGCATGTTTCCTCCTGTCTGCAGATTGGGGTGGTCACAACATACCTCTTTTCCCAGTTGTTTTTTTTTCCCCTTCTGTAACTGCAAAGAAAATAATTAATATATTTTTTAACACTCTAAAAGCTTAGACTTGAGCACTGATTGTGGCATACGCCGCAAGACAAGCTCATCATAAAGATAACTACAAATCCTGCAGTGGGGAGAGAAAAAGGAATCTTGGCCCACCAGTGGGCACGAGTTTATTATCATACTTTGAAGAATGTGTCAGCTGGAGATGTCAGGTTTCTTTTGGATACCTCCAGCCTTTGCCCTCACACTTCATGATGTCCCTAAGCTCTGTGCAAGAGCCACAGCTCTGGTACACCTTGGTCAGGTGGTGTTGGAGTCTCATTTGATAGCAGGTATTTCTACTCTTCTCTGAACTTGGATGTCTATTGAAATTGCAAAACCTTGGACCTTGTTAAAAGTTTGGGATGGGGGGTTATACATGTTTATGCTGTCATGCTCTCTGTCCTATTATTTTTTAAAAATATATTTTGGCAATTATAACCAAATTCAAAGATATTGAGCCCAAGTGGGTGTTGTGGAAACTGGCAGCTGTGGAGATGAGACTGCCTGATAATGTTCCCACTGTGGGGAGGCTTACCCCTTACTTCACATGGGAAAATAATCCCAGGGAACACCAGTCTTTTGGTTTGGCTATTTATGGAACTACTTATTTATTCTTAGAAATCCTTTGAGGGTACTTTTGTAAACTGAGTATCTGCTCTGTACAAAAGTATCTAGATGGTCTGTGGCAAGTGATGTATTGCTTTGTTTGGTTGTACATGATCACAGCATGTTCTGGTTCCCCTAGTAAAATTGTGGGTTTTTATTTCTTTCTCTCCCCAAGATTTCTTTCGACCTGGCAGAATATACTGCTGATGTTGATGGGGTTGGCACTTTACGGCTCCTAGATGCTATTAAGACCTGTGGCCTTATCAACTCTGTGAAGTTTTACCAAGCCTCCACCAGTGAACTTTTTGGAAAAGTGCAAGAAATCCCGCAAAAGGAGACCACCCCTTTTTACCCAAGATCGCCTTACGGTGAGGAGTGCTGATGGTGTGTGTGTAGTGTCTGTCTGTCTGTTCTCCCTGCTCATGTCTCAGGGCTGAAGTCATTTGGGTGTGAGATTAGAATGATGATAGAGCTAAAGTGACTAGACATGTCGAGAGGCATACCTTTATGAATTACTATATAAAAAGTATTTGCTGCCATTGCCTGGGGGTTGGAAATTAGCATCTCACTTCACAAGACCTTGTTCATTCAGCTCAGAGGTGAAGAGCTCTTGAAGAAGCGGGGGTAGGGTGACTCTTCCTTCACAAAGGGTTATGAGGTACCGCTGTAATGATAAGGTTTCATATTTTTTGTTGCCTAAATGAAAAACTCCCAAGAGCTCACTTCTTCCTTCGTGAACTCGTATGAAATTTGAAACACTTATTAAAGCAATGGGCATGGAGGACTTTGGTGATAAAGTTTCAAATCAATTTGAGTGTTAAGGCACCAGATTTTCACTTCTATTCCTCCAAAGTAATTTTGGTTTTGTTTTGGTTTTGTTTTTCTTTTAATTTACAGAGGTCACTACAGTGGCATATTTCACACGCTCTGACCGTGTTAATTATATTGTAATAGAAAAAACACTGTGCTTGAGTGTGCATAAGAAAACAAGTAAGAAAGTACCCTGATGTTTCCTGGCCAGTTCAGAGGCTGCACAGAGTATGAGTATTTTCCCATTCAGCTGCTGTTTATTGGGCTGAACTTTTTTTCTATATAAAATTTGACACATATAGGGAACTAATCAAATGCTAAAACACTCTGCTGTTGAAATGCAGACTTCACCCTGCATGTGACAGAGACTTGTGTGTGTATGTGTGTGTCTGAACTGTGTATGAGCCAAGCATTTATACAATAACGCTTCCAAATTATTTTTACAGGGGCAGCAAAACTGTATGCCTACTGGATTGTGGTGAACTTCAGAGAAGCCTACAATCTCTTTGCTGTGAACGGCATCCTCTTCAATCATGAGAGCCCCAGAAGAGGTTAGAAAATCCATGTGAAACCGTTTCCAAATTTGCATATATCTGATCGGAAAAATGGAACAATGCATCCACAGGTTTCATTTAAACTTGCCAGAATTCTGGAGGGAAGGTGTCATGACTCGTAGCCTGCTCATGGCATGTGATGCAGCCCTCCTGGCAGTCTCAGAGCTTCAGAACTCAAGAACTTCAGCTTTCCCTTTTGAGCGCTGTATTCCGTTTTGTAGCTCACAAACGCTGAAAGGAAGTTTGTGTATCTAATTTTGCGTCCCTCTTGTTAACAAATAAAGACTAAAATGGTAAAATGGCACATTAAAAAAGGCAGGTTTTCTAAACATTTGTTTGGGCAACTATGTAACAGATGCAGTGTGGCATGCTCAAGATTTTAATTCGTGTATAAATGTCAAATTGAGAGGCAGAAATGTAGATGCTCTAAGTTCATAAGACTTATTAGTACAGCCTGGTGTATTTTGAAAAAAAATTTGAATTATGGCCCATACTGTTTTACAAGATGGCTTTTAACACATGGCTTTAAAATGCCTTTCAGTTTAATCTTTAATAGCAATGCAGCTTTAATTCCACTTAATCATCCCTTTTCCGCTTGCAGTACTTTATGAACAATTAATGCTGGTATTTAGTTCAAGTAAGAGTCCATGGTTGATTAGAAGTCTCTTTTACAATGACAGTTTTCCTCTGCCCTTTAAGTGCTGTGACTGTAGAAAACACTCTAAAATTAAACTTTAAATTAACACAGAAAACTGGATTCTCAGTGCAGAAGCCTTTTATTGTGGTCTGTTTCAAAATGAAAAATAAATTCAAGTTTTACAGGAATGCAATTATATAAATTATAGCCTGGCACAAAATATAAGAATTTTAATCACACTTATATGATACTTATATAAAACAGACCATAATTTCACTCTGCTTAAAAGGGAAAAAATAAAAAAAGAGAAAAAAGGAGTCCATGTCAATAGGATTTAAATGTTAATTTCAGTCTTTGGGAGTCACAGCTGTGAAACCTCGTCATACAGTGAGTAGGCAGCATTTACAGTAATTGGTGGTAGAAGCTGGTGTATCACTTCACTGGAGCAAATGAAGCACAAGTTCAAAATTAGAGGAGAATCATATTCACTAGATTGTTTCATTTAGAAGCCCTAATTCTGCTTTCTATTAAAGAGTTTACTGAGATGTATTCAGAGTGTGCTGTAAACCAATGTTCAAATTACTGAGTTATCACTATGCAATCGAAACATTCTGACCATTGTAAAAAATGAGGGAATAAGCCATAAAAAATATTAGCTTGGCATGATTTCTAATAACTTTCAGGAGCTACAAGAGGAGATGAAAATTTTATAAACATATTTACCATTTCTGCTGCTCTTCTATAGACTTGTGCCCTTTTGACGGAGGAAAACTTCAGTACTCATTGCTATTTTGATCCCTCTGATGTTTGTTCCTGCTTTACCACTACTGCAATAGGGTTTCCAATCTGAAGTCTCTTTTCAACACATTTATTGCCCCCATGGAGAACCCAAGTCTGTGCTGTGAAATCTCAGGCTGTACTTTCCACTCTGTGTGTGTGTGTGTGTGTGTGTGTGTGTGCTGAGTGCAGTTTTAGGCCCTTTATGCCATGAACAGGAATCTTGTCCTAGAAATGGTTTCGGTTGGCTCTGTTTGCCTTAGCAGGAGTACTTGCCATGAAAGCAGCTGTAACCACAGAGCAGTTCCATTTGCATAGCATTTATATGGGAAAAGGTCTGGAAAACTATACAGATAAGAAAATGAAGTAAAAGTAGTTTTGAGACTGCTTCTTGATAGCCATTCATCACTTTCCTAATATTTTTGAAGATTGCAAAGGCACTTTGGGAGGAAAAGAGGATTTAACTGGGATTTCTAACTCCTACGCAAAGCTGGTAATGTCCATGGAAGTTTTAAAATGCTGTATGATTTAGCCTTTTTTTATACTTATTTCAAAGATTAGGAATACCTAAATAAATCAATACAATTTTCTTCCAATACTACATACCACTCTTTCAGTTGGTTCAGGATTACACTGAATGGATCAAATACAACATCCTACATTGCTGGTGATATTATTTACATCTTGTCCACACAAAACCTAATGCCCCGGAATCAGGGAAGAGCAGAAAACTGTAGCAGTGCCACTTGCTGAGGTGCAGAATTGATTAGTCCTGGCGGACAGTGCATATCTGAATTTTTAATCATACTTTTGAAAATTTCTGTAAGTTTCTTACAGAAAATGTATTTATAGGAAAAAACTGTGAAGAGACAAACTCTAGTTTGTCCTAGATTCCTTGTGGTCAGGGATCCATGAAATATACTACACTGGAAGGCAATAGTAAGGATGAACAGAATGCATTTTTCATACCTTGACGCCTGTATTTTGGGCTGTGGTCAAATATAGAAGTATTTGTGTGTGATGTATGAGTACTCATGTTGAAGGATGGTGAATTGCAGTTGTCTGCCAAGATGGTCACTGACGTTGAATTGAACAAATAATTGTAAAGAGTTTGCTTCATGATCTGTATTGTAAATGAGTGTTTGGGGTAGCTCAAAAAATCACCCACAAAGGTATTAACAAAATTGGGTTTAATATGAATTTATAAAAATGTGACTTAACAAAGGTTGATGGCAAGGTTCACTGTATTACTACATGGATGAAACATATAAAGGAAAATTGAGTTAGAATTAATTTAGAATGATTTGCACAGGGACTGAAAGCACTAAACTGGAAGGGAGACCCATTGAGTCATGAGGTTTCTAAACTCCTGATGTGGCTTAGGTGCAGCTAGTTCCAGTCTTAGTCTCAGACCTTTACAATCATTTATGTCTACAGAAATTAATTCTTTCATTCATTCAATAGTATTAATTTACCATGCTATCAGCAACTTACTGAGCATCTGTTGTGAATAACAGGTCTCTCTGCTGTGATACCTCAGTCTCAGGTAAGGAATCTTAAACCTAGGGGTGAGTCCCAGATCAAGGGGAGAGGCTCTGCAAAGCAGTCCACTTGCAATTTAGAGATGCCTGAAACTGCGTTTATCCAAAGATCTGTTTTTAGTAGAAAGGTCTCTCTGGCTCACGGAGTGACTTTGAGAGTTGTCCTAACTCAAGGGGAGATCGCTGCCACACAGCCATGCTGCCTTGCAGGGAGAGCTCAAAGAAGGCTCATTTAGGCTGTCATATTTATGGGATAAAGTGGTTGGCTTGTAGTTGAATTACATGCGATGGGAAAGGTATGCAAGTGAACCTTTGGACCTTCAACTTTCTTTGTTCCTCAGTAACTGAGTCTTGGAAAAACCAGCCACTATTCATGTGTCCCAAACATCAGTGCACCCTGGGTTACTCTGCCCCTTTGAGGGTTTCCTGGAGGAGTTCTTGGCCCAGTTACAGCTCAGGTGTTTATGTCCTTTGGAGCCTGTACCAAATTATTGCTAGTTTGGATAAGGGGATCGAGTGCATCTGCCACAATCCCTCTTTATGTAGCATCCCAATATTGTGGTGCTGGGGCAGCAATGCACAAGCCTAGTGAAAATGAGAACTGTCTAGTCTCAAGAGCTGCTTCCCTATAAAAGGAGTTCAGGAATCTACACCTCTTCTTTCAGAATGCCAGTTCTTCTGAGCCTCTCCAGCTTAAACTCAGAAAGGAGCACCAGTAGTTAATCTCATGTAGCCTGTATAATAATAGGGAAGTCTGCACAGAGTTCATAAGGGTAAAGAGTGCTTAAGTCTAATATGAAAGGTTTCGTATTTCTCAAAATTGCAAAGGCTTGAGAGAAGTGCTGGCTTTGGGAACATTTGGTTTTCTACTTTTATCTTGCTCTGTAAGAGAAAGACAGTAACAGGAGTAGTTCTAAGATGTGACGCCATAGTGTAAAGCTGAGCACTTAAGTTTGCTGTGTGGGCTTCCTTTTAAGTATGATGTTTCATGTTCTGACAATCAGAGTGACTTTACAAAAACACCAGTGATAAATTCTAGGTTGGCTGAACCCACTGCCTGAGCCTTTTATCTTAATTTGGGAATAATACAGTATTATTAAATTGCAAAAGTGCTTGGGTTTATACTCAAGAGATACATGAGTATGTATCAGTAGAAAAAATTTTCTAAAATTTCATATGGAGTAAAATTAGTGGCTATGTTAGACTAATCTTAATAAAATATACATCTACTTTGAGCCTTTCTGTAGTACTTTCCTTTCTATTATTTTCTTTAAATTATACGTACTGCCTCTCATTTGATTTCCCTTTCATTTCACTTAGTCACTTTTACAGTTCTGTAAGATGAAATAGTCGCTTTTTGACCAGTACATACTTTTCAGCACACATAAATCAACACAGCTGCACTGAAGTGAGTAGGGTCATGTTGATTTATGCCAGCTGAGGGTCTGGCATAGTACTTCCAGTAATGGTCTGGTAATGTAAGATAAGCATGACTTGCTTCCTTTGGGGAAAAGACCTGTATTAGCAGTATACTTTGCTAAAGCTAATTTCTTCAGTTACTTTCATCCATTTTATCCAGGCATATCTCAAGAGTTTCCTGATTTATGGTCATGCCAAGGTGAATGGGATCTTCCATTTCTGAAGCTTATTTATTGTCTAAGTATGACACGAGCTGAAAATCAAAACACTCTACAGTAGCTACAGGGCAGTCTCTCTATTCAGAAATGAACAAACAAAACAAAACCTAAAAAACTTTTCCAGAATGATGTGTGGTTTTTTCCCCTCCCCTCCCACAACATTATGGGACACTGAATGGGGGAGATGATGGCTGTCATGTTGCTGGTGGTAGTTGGAGATGTCTTCCAGTATTATCAGTGTGGAAGTGTTTGCCCTTCAGCAATATTGGAAAGATATTTCTGTTCAGTGCGATGACGGTTTTGACAGTGGAAGAGTGAGGCAATTAGCAAGTCTAGTTTTCAGGAAAGCTGGGGCTTGATCCAAACCTTTTATTACTTCATTGGAAAGATTCCTCTTCTTTTGTTGGGCTCTGGATCTCACTAATACCTCCTTTTCTGAGTGGGAAAGCAAACTAGTTGTTGACAGTGTCATTTGTTTCATCCCAGACAAGCCCTTACTGTTTTCTCTCTTTGGTTCTGTGTAAGAAGTTGTCTCAGGTTCACAAGATGTGCCTTTGGATGTCTGAGATAACTTTCTGATTTGGTTAACCACTTCATTGCTTGCCTCATCTGATCTTAATCTGCCAAGATGTACAAACATGTACAGCATGTTTCCTGACACAATGCAACAGAGGTTTTGTTTGGTTTTTGTTGGGTTTTTTTTTTCCCCCTAAGTAATACTTTGCCTCCACACATGACATCATTGTGTAGATCATTCAGAAGGGAATTTTTGTCTGTCTGATACCAACTCTGGTAAAGCAGTTGTCATCAGACCATTGCTGTATAGCCAGAGGGAAAGGATACAACTGCTCATTTCTGTGATCTCTTTCAGCCAGGGTGGAAATGGCTAGGTGTTAGATTGCAGGCTGAATGTTGTCAAAGTACATGTAGTAAGACTAAAATGAAAAGAAATCATATGTTAAACAGAATGGGGAGTGTTCTTTCCTTTTATTGTGCGTCTGGGTCTCAGATTTGCCAGGGAGAAGGGGTAGGAGTTTCCCCTGTTCACTGTAAATAGGTGTGTGTCTCTTGATTTTATGGTTTTTGTTGTTACGGTTTTTTTTCAATCAGCTTTTAGTCTCCCATTTGCTTCTATTTCATAGAGAAGGCAGAAGCAGATGGTGACATCTGCTACTGACTTTCACAAGAAATCCATGCAATCCCTACTCTAACAGCTGCTCTTCTGCATCTACTATATAGAGATGTAGTCAACATCTGCCAGATTTCCTTCCTCATGTCTGTGGTTGAGGAAACTAATTGCTAATCTCCTAAGACACTTTCTGTGCAAGAGAAGCTTGGTCAACCTAGTACCACTGGAAATACTAAGGGCTTTTCCTGATGCTTTTTTGGTAAGTTGAGGCCTGTGAAAGACATTAGGTGTGTAAAATTTTCAGTGCAGAGCTACATCTCCTTCATTTAATACAAAATTTCCAAACCTATGAGTTTATCTAAATAGAAGAAGTCAGCAGAGTATTGCTTGTGACTCTCTTACTCCTTGCTGTATCAGAAGAATACAGGCTGGCTGGTGTCATCAAGGATGTCTGCATTGCACATTGGAAACTTGATGGCAAGGTACCATGGCCAATGTGAAAGGACTTACTCAGACATTTATGTGCTATAGGGCAGCCAAGATCATTTCATGCTTTTTAGTTTGCATGTTTCAACAGAGAAAGCATGCAGTGTCCTGAAGATATGCATTCTTACTGGCTTTTTCTCCCTGCTGCGAGACTGATCCTGCTAAGTGATCCATGCAGGTGTTCCCTTATCTACACATGCAGTCAGACGTCACTGGGGATAAATGTGGGCATTAGGGACTACTTGCACAAATGGATTTGCAGCAATCTTGACTGTAATAATAGAAAATTTCCAGGTAATACCTTTCTTCTGTTTTACCTAAGTACTTGTGTTTTCCTCTTGAAAAAGATCTGGTGTTACAAAATAAATAAATTCAGTTAATTGTGATGATGTTGAACCTGCTACTGACCAATTAATGCAGATCAGAGCACATCACAAAATGTGGGGATTTTTTGTCTGGTTGTTATGTTGCTAATAAGCCATATTAACCTTATATTTTTAGTGCCACTTTCCCAGTGCTAGCCAATACTGAGATATGAAGGCAGTGAGAGCTCAACAAAATATGAGTGGATTTCCCTTCATGAGCCTGTGTTTCAAAAGCAGTACTAGACATCTGAAATAGGAACTGAAGAGTGAGACCATTTCTGCCTGCCCTTAGTTTTGGGCATCCAGGTAGTCCAGGTCAGTGCCATGGAACTTGCCACGTATGGGAATGAAAAAATCATGTAAGCGAACTGAATCAGAATATAAAAATGTGTTTTTTCTAAAGCGAGTCATTGATGAAGTAAGATATTGTGTTGAACAGTCTGACTGCTGAAATCTTTTTGATTCAGTCTTTGCAACAATAGTTAGTGGTAATCTTTACGATCCCTTTTTTTTTTTCCTTTTCAGTCTCAAAGTAGCCCTGATTCTTCACTTCTCTATCTGATTTACTTTTCTGGGGTCTGTCACCAGTTTATCTAAGTAGTTATGGATACAGCTTGTACAAAAACTTCTTGCCTGTGGGTTTAGATTTTTTGGAACAGCTGCATTCACAATTCAGGTCTCTCCTTGAGCAAATTATTATCTTATCAGAAGCATCTTTTTGTCATTAAATCATATGCTCTCTTGTGGCTTATACTGTGTTGAGAAGAAAGTAGATTACAAGTTTTGCTATCTTCCATGATTGATTTCAACTTTTTTTTAATCTAAAAAAATAAAAAAGGGCAGAGTATACCCAAAATTTACAAAATGTTGAGCCTATTAAATTTAGAAAACTTTACCATGTAATTCTTTACATTCCTCAAGTTGTATTAACATATATCAGTGTTACTTTCTTAAACTAAAATTTTCAGACTTTCCTTTCTCTAATTTAATATCAGCCAAAAACTTTTAAATAAAGTGCTATGGAATTTATGAAAGTCAGTAATGGGAAATGGAGTGGCAGAATATGTATCTCACCTGTAGTGTTCTTATGTCTTCATTAAGGCACAAACTCGTAGCAGGATTTTTAGAAATAATGTGTTTAATGTGCCTATTCCCCTATTTTTCCCTTTTTTACATTTATTTTTCCCCAGGCAAAGCACAATGGAAAATGTGACCCTTGTGCTCTTCTTGTGTATGTGTAAATGAGAACATGAAGTGAAATACAAGCAAGAATTGTGAGATGTACACCTTGCACTTTACAAACTAGCTTAAAGTGAATGTGGAATTTGCAGAAGGTCACAAGAACAGAACTGGTTTCAGCCAGAAGTCGATTTAGCTGGCTTATCCCACTGCCCTGGCTGGAACATTAGGGGAGAGTATAGGAGACAGTATTGATACAGTGTGGTCATCTCACACCCCGGCAGCTGATGGGTAAGAGACCATGCCTGAAAGATGCACCCCAGCCCACCACCTGTCCGGTCCAGGGCTCTGTGGGAACCAGTCCAAGCTGCTGTGTGTGAGATCCTCTCTGAAGGAAACCACTTCAGCTGGGGAATAACACCTCCTTTGAATGCATGGTTAAGTCATTGTTCAGTGGTACCCAGAGCCTAGGACAAGAGAGCGTATTGAAGGATACAGTTTTCCCAGATGTGGGGACTCAGCCATGGTCAACCTCTTCTGTATTTCTTGCTTCTGTCAAGAAATTCCTTGAGCCATTTTTGCTTGCAGCTGCATCTACATGATTATTTTGTTCTGTTATGTTTCATTAAATGCCATTGTGTTCTGAAATAGAGTCAAGAAATGAAAAAAAAATCACACAAAGAGCAAAGGTCCCATCATTATTGCAAGAGATGTTGCATAAATGAATCTATCTTACACTGTTGGTATTCTGTAAGTAATGAATGTTTAATATTTTCGCCATTGTTGCCATATTAATGATTTCTTAAATTTCTGAAGACCTGTGTCTTACTATGATTGAAATTCTGTCAAATATATACATTTCTCATGTGATACACTAGTGTACTGCTTTGTCTTCCTGTTATGTAATCCAACATTGGTGTTTCCCTGAGACTATGAAGGAAAAACCATTAGAAATTGCTTGCAGGTCATCTTCAGAGTCCTGGGTATCACTGCAGAGATGTTAGGTATGTGACTCTCTAGGACTTACTCCACAACCTTCAAATTTTGGGCATCATCTACCAGATGCAGAAACTTGCAAGCCTGGTCATACTCATAGCTTGTAGGTGTGGAGTGGCTGCCAGACTTACCTGGCCCATCTTAGTATCTGGAACATTTTCTCAGCAGTGTGCATCCTGTTTTCCCTAAAATAGCTCTCCGAAAGGTTGGCAATTCCCTCTACTTAGTCATGCATAGTTTTAAAAAAATTTTTAAAAAAGTAAATCTATTAAAAGTGCATGTTTTTTCAGAAAGTTATTTGAAATCAGCCCACTGAGACATTTCAGATATGGGAAACTGAACAGGAGAGACTCTAATTCACAATAAAATAGTTCCACCATTAGTGGTTCAAAAAACACTGCAGAAGGAAATGTCAACTGATTATTTCTCAACAAAGTTATCAGGATTCATTGAAAACAAATAAGTGAGAAAAGCAATGTGATTGGATGTCACCTCTGATAGGATTCATCATGCAGTGGGATTTTACAGCAACTGTAGGAAGGTAAGCTGCTTTATCTGAGAGAAGGTTAGTGCATTTGGTCAGAGCTTGGTTTGAACTTAGGAACAGTTTTCTTTCTCTGTCTTGATTTCACTAAGTGTTTCACTTACAGTTCCCAGAAATGTGTTTAAAAATAAGAAGCAAAACCACACAAACATTGCATGTGTAGGTAGTTTGATTTCAGACCATCACATGCATTATGTACTTTTTGGAGATGCACAAAACGTTTTACATTTATGAGCATATCCTGTTATCATTGAAATGGCTAAAAATCTCAACAGCTGGCAGACTGCTGATTTGTGCCAGTTTTATTCATTTAATTGCAAATATTTTCGAACAGATTTTAACCTCTGTTACGAGGAGTTATAGCCGTGTATGTACTGTCAGCTACATGTGTTTCCCACACTGCTGATGTTTGCACACCTTGCCAACTGTGTTAAAATATTTCCTTTTCAAGGGTTTGCCTCTTAGACTCTTAAAATTTAATTATGTTCTACTTAATTGTTAGGCAATGATTGGCAAATGAAAGCTATGGCCCAAAGCATTGTAATTAAACCAGATACCCCATGCTATTTAGATGTTGCAATATCAGTTGCATATTTTGATGGGTATTGTATCTCACCCCTATAGAATGACAGCTGTTAAGATAGAGACTTAGCAGGTTTCCCATGAAACCCTTCAGGGTTGCTCTTTGGTACAGGAAAGCAAATGAAACCCAGGCCAAGAGAGAGAATACAGGATCATGTTTTCTTTACTTTCTCTGAATTTTTTGCCCTAGGACACATGAGTTTGAGAACCACTGCTATAGAAATGTTGCAGGAATACTGATGGATTTTTATTTTTGAAGTCAAGGCCTTGATTTCATGACATTGTATGTGAACAGACTTATAAGTAGTAAAGAATTATCCAGTAAAGCAACTCAGACCTTCAGTTTATATCCTTTTTTTTCTCCTCATTTATATTACAGTCCTTACATTAAAAGAGATTTAAGGTGTTTATTCATTGCATCAATAGCCATCAATAGGTTTATTGAGAATATTTGCCAAAACTTTACAAAATCCTATAGTAATCCCAGGTGTAGGCAGTGAGAATCTGGAAAAATCTAGAGCTTGTTTTGGATTTAAGACAAATCCAGAAGACATGAAAAAAACCATCAGTAACACTCAGAAATATTTAATGTTCCATTTCTTTTTTAAAAATTTTGAAACAGTTGCTTTTTTAAGTTATAAATCTTCTTTGTGCTTTCTTGCTGACACCTTCCTCTTCTCAGCCCCACCTCATGCCCATATTCTGAGTCACTGGTAGGCATGTGTGCATCCATTAGGGATGCTCCTGTTGTGTCGTACACTCTGTGCTATCACACTGTGTTTCTGTTTGCTGCAGACTGTAAAAATTACCACCAAGATCTTTTGCTACCATCACTGCACTGCTTCAAGATAAATGGAGACACTGTGCACTTCCCAAAGTCAGGAAAAGTTCTTCAACTTCCCAAATTTTATGTAATTCTCGAAAACGGAGTAAATTGGAAATTATCCATGGTCTTAAAAACTTTGTTCAGGATGGCACCAGTATTACACTTCATTTTAAACATTTATACTGGAGTGCTGTTGAATGTGAAGTCAATCCTGTGACCATAACAGGCATCATGCAAATACTCCCTTTTTATTCCCCTGCTGTTTGTTTCTGTAAGTATTGCATATATCCGCCATTGAAAATCAGGCCGCTAGTTGCTAATTTTAACGTGTGTTTTTCAGCAGGGGTGTACTTTCCTCCTCTCAAGTCCTGACCCTTTAGGGAAAATGGGGGAATGGGATGGACTGGTGCTAGCAGTGTGACTTGTGCTCATGCTCTATTGGGGTAAAGCATCTGCAACTCGGATGTTATGGACAAAGCTCTCCCCTCTGTATGGTCTAAAACTAGATAGTGGATGTGCTTCTCCTTTTCTGAAATGCTGCCCTGAGCCATAACCTGTCCAGATGCGCTGCAGCTTCCAGGTAGTGATTTGAATCATCTTAATTCTGGTGAAAATTATATGTGCTGTTTGAGATTTGCACAAGAATAAGTTAAAAAAAAAGAGCATAGCACATATAAAATTGTTTTATTTTTAGCATATTTCATGGTCCCTGCAGATCTTGCAATATGTACAAAAAGCAGAGCAAGATTGGTGTAACAGTAACTCAGGCTGAGAACTTGAAAGCTTGACTTGATGTAACAACAGTAGCCAAACGCTACCTTTGCTACCTAGTTCTGAAAGTGCTCATGTTACTAAAGAACTGGCAACAGTTTTTGTCATGCTGGTGAATCCAAGATCTATTGCTAAAATGGAGTCAGAAAAGTGGCTGGTGAATAACAGGTCATTATTAAATTTTTGCTATGTCTCATGATGATGCTTTTCTTGAGAAAAGCATCATAATCTTAAATTGCACTTAAAGAACCTCTTTGTTTTGAAATCATGGGATGAAGCAATTCTGGGTTTGATTGCATTAGTGTGCTGCAGTTATTGCACAACTCTGGTCTTACTTGCAAGTAAGTTAAGTGTCTCCTGTCACTTTGGCTCTGCAGGTTCGTTGTGGGTTCGGTGGTGTGGTGATATCATCTGGTTTACTGTCACATTTATAGACAGTGATAACCAGGCATCAACACGCATGAGGAAACCCACAGAGTCATCAGGGAATGTTCATTCATGTTTTCCAAAATTATGCGTGTGTGTGAGTATGTGGATGATGCTTGAGGATGGCTGCCTGTACGTGAGAGTCTGATGAAAGACTTTGTGTGTTCAGTAAAATTTTCTGTAAAAGGATAAATCAAAATTGTCCTAACTGATAATGTACATGAGGGTTCAGTCAAACTCAGTGTTGTTTCTACTGGTTAAAATCAGATAGTTTAATATTTAATACAAAAGGCTCGGGATTGAGTAAAAAAATTCTGATTTAACAGTTTTTAAAATATGCTTTTCCTTGAAACTACAAAAATGCAAAAAATTAGATCATTAATCCTCAATGGATTACAGAAATGCCTCTTATTTTTCTGTAGCCTGTCAGGAAAGAAATACTTATGCAGCCATAAGATGCAGTAAGTTATTTTTTAGTAAAATCTCAGTGTCTTTATCTGATTTTCAAACCTGCTGTTTAGTGACAAGACCATTCAGATTTTTCAAAGCCCTGGGAGTCTTACATATTTTAAAGATACCTCACAGAGAGCTTTCAAGACATAAACAAAATAGTTCTAAGAGGGCATTATTCTCTAGTTCTAAAGCAGAACTTCTCAATTATGTACTTATGTAGACGGCAGCTGCATTGAAATGTTAGTTTGGCCTTATTTCCATTTTACTCTACAGTAATGTTTGTGGGAGACACTGCTAAGATTAATATAATTAATTTTAAAAATGGAAGAAAAATTGTGTTTCCTGTACACATTTGTGTTTCCTGGACTTGTGATGTTTGAAAAATACCAATAACTGAAAAAACCCCGAGTAAAACAACATGAAAATAGCTTGGTTTGGATCTGATTTTTCTTAGACTCTGACAAGGCATTTCAATTCAGACAGATCAGTAATTATTTATCTGCACTGGTATTTCTGAACTAATTCCAGCTGAAAAATGCAAAAACTTTAAATGTAAATTTAAGTGATTAGGGAACTTCCTGTGAAAATCCTCTCTTAATTATTCTGATCCAATAATTAGGTATTTTCTTCTTGGTTCAGTTCTGCATTAGGGTAAACAAAGAATTTGGTGCAGGTAACAGCTGTGGTTCAGCTGCCATTTTATGTGGAAATAATCTGTATTGATTTGGTGTTAGACTGAAGCAGTTTGGAAAGAGCTTGTGTTTGTGTCTAGCTCTACATGACTTCATGACACTGAGGAGATCAAGGAAATGTGGGTTAAAAAGAAATAAAGGGGAATGATATAAAATCTGAATTTTGAATCTGCATTTTTATAACCTTACCATATAAAATGGGTAAAGAGAGTACTTTGTCATGAATCAAATACTGTTTCCTGAATTCCACTGAAACTCTTAAGAATAACATAAAATTTTAACTTTATTTTTGTAAGCCAGTATGTCTACAGCCCTGGCTACTTTTAAACTCCTCAGCAAATATTTTTGTCATGTTTGAGTTTATTATTTCTGTGTAATTACTCAGAATTTGATTGTTTTTTCTTTTGCAGGAACTTGTTTTGGGTTCTCTTTTGAATTGGTAGGGAATTAGGGGATGCTAGTGGTTTCTTTAGCAACCTCTTCTGGGCTGTGCAGAAAAATTACTAAGAAGGAATTCTTTTTCTGACACGCTAAATTGTAACTATTTTAAAAGAAACCACTGGGTTGAGTGTTTAAAGATTTAATATAATTTTATCCATATGTACTTTCAAAGTGTGGATTAGTGTTAATCGATATGTCGGATTTCAGCTGCATTAGGCATCTGCACAGTTGTGACACTCAGCAGCTCAAGAGATGGTGTTGCAGAGTTTATTCCATTCCCTTTTCCAGAATGGTGCCATGACCACTGCTAGTGCTGTGCATGGGCATAGGAAGAACAAAAACCAGAGTGGGCAGAACCATGCCACAGACACTGCAAAAGGACATGATGTCCCCTTTTTGTAAGAAAGTCCTTTCTGAAACTTCACCTGAACACCAGTCCTGCATGTTAATTCTCACCTCTGTCCTTCAGGCTCTGTTCTGCTTGTTCTTGACTCTGTGGGCTTTAACATATGTGTCTCTGAGGAGGAAAGTCCCTGCTTCCTCAGGGGACTTGGAAAAAACTTCATGTGAATATCACTTACCCTTGGCTCATTGTTTCTTTATGTTCCTTCCATAGGGAGACCAGGTTAAATCTGTTGTTGTTGACTTGCCAGTCACATGACATCAGACAAATTTGCAGCTGCTTAAATTTGAATTGAAATAGCTCTGGAAAAGATGGGGGCTCCCTCTCAGATGAAATAACATGTATGTCCAAGAAAATCATAAATAAGCTGTTGGGGGTTTTTTAGTAGATCTATCTCATATCATAATAATTACCAAAGTGTTTACTCACAGGTGCAAAATACTTAGAGAGTCTCCTTAATCTCCAGTTATTGTTGCCCTCTCATCTTGACCTCTCTTGAAGTGTTTTATAAACAATTTAAAGAATAAATGAAGTATTAGAAACAGTTATTATAGAGCAGGCAAAGTTATTTGCTTTCTTTGAGTGAAGGGATATAATTTATAAAGGAATGATTACACTCATCTGTTTTCTGGGTAGCCTGTAAGTTTACTTTACCATGGCAAGACAGAATAACAGAGAAATTGTGTCATGGGAGCCAAGTAAGATATTGTAGCAGTAGGAAATCCAATTGCCTTGTTTTACAGCCATTTGTCTTGTCCGTTGTTTCTGTCAAATGATCATTTGAATCAAAAGCATTTAAAGAGATTTTCTTCCTCTGCAGTAATGAGAACAACAGAGACTTTTATGCTGCGGGACATTCCTACTAGGTCTTTCCTCCTCTAACATGGCTACCTGCCAGTCCTTGTTATTATTGAAAGTTGCTTCATTTAGTATGTTTTATAAAGTGCCTCTGCCCAGCTTCGTGGCTGTCACTGAGGTTCTGAGTCAAGAAGGAGAATGGGAGCAGGAGCTCTGATTCAGCAGGGCTTAGCAGCAGAGAAGTTAAAACTGAGAATGTTAGTGGGCAGCTACTTCAAAATTACTCTTTTTCAAGATCTCTTTGCCTTACTCATTTTACCACATTGCTCCTGTCTTGCTTAGTATCCAGGGGCTGGTGTCGAGGTTATTTGACTCCAGCTCTCAGAAGGAAGGGCCCTGTCTTGGAGGGAGCAGCCTAAGGGTTTCAGAAGCTCTCTCTGTAAGTCTGAAAAACATTCCCACCTCTGCTGTGCACTTCTGTCAAGCGGGGATCAAATGAGATATGAGGGTCCTGGAATCATCAAAACAACAGAGCCTGTTGGCTCCAACAGAGCCTGTTGGCTCCAGCACAGCTGGAACTGGGGAAAAGATGCTTGTTTCTCTTCTCTTACATGGCTTTTTTCTGTCTCTTTCCTGATCTCCCTGTGAGGCAGACAGAGTGGAGGCAGTAGAGCAGCAGGGAAGAAGAAAGGGTGACAGTGATTGTCTATTCCACATCAGAGGACAATTTTGTAGTGTCCCTTTGCAATTAGAAGAACATTTGTCAACCCTGATGTCTGCCAACCATAGTTCTGCAGCCCCTGGAGAAGCTTCTCTTATCGAAGTGCCTTTTTTTTCCTAAACAGATAGAAGAGAAGACACTGTCATTTCCAAGATCAGTATTTGAGTAAAGAAATAGGGCAGGATGTTGTTGTAGACACATCTGTAGCATTACATCTTTATTTCTAGTACTTCTGGCAGAAGCAGGGAGGATGAGGGAGAGAGATACATTAATAACAGGTGGTTGTTGTCAGCATGATAAGTCTCAAAAAATCTACAGTTCTCTGAATCCTACAGTAATATTCTTGCTGGTCCAACACCCTTAAAAATATACCTTAGCAGTTCTAAGAAACTTCTGAAATATTCCTTAGCTTTTAGAGTCATCATTTTGAAATTCAGTAAGTCTGTGTGTAAACATTTGATATTTAATCACTGGAAGGGTTGGGGGCCCTTATTCAGAACAGTGTGGTCGGAGGAAATCAGAGTTTGAGCGTTGATTCTTCGTCTGCTGCATCTGGAGCCTAGTGGGGGTGCTCTGGGGAACAAATGTAGATTTGGCTTTGGCTCAAGGGAGGTCCCCTGTCATGAGATGACATACGAAGGTTATGCATATAAGTACCAAACCCTCGCACTCCCATACTGTGCAGCATTTCACAGCCAGGAGATAAACAGACTGTAGCTGTTTTAAAATAACAGCTATGTTATTTCTCTGTTTATCTCTGTTTGTTGGGCTGTTAGGTCCCTTTTTTTACTCCTGCCTTGAGTCACGTCCCAGGTTGGTGTGTCCTGCAATCGGGTGTGATACTTTCTGCCAGGTGTCACTTGTACCTGAAGTGCTGGGCGCTGTAAACTTTCTTTTAAAACTCTCATGAGTAATTGCCAAAAGGTCAGAGCTACAGTGTCCCAAACAAATGCACATTATGAATGGTCCTCTTTTTTAGCCTACTTTTCCTTTAAACATGCCTGTTGGGTTTTGAGTACCTGCAGTTAAATGGTGTTGCTTTTGGCAGGGCTTGGTGAGCAAATGAGGCATAATCTCTCTGATCTCAGTAGTCTGGTCAGTCAGCCATGACATTCTCAGTGTCTTTTCTTTCTACACCCTGTCTGAACAGAGCCATAGCCCAGGCAGCTCTCAGTGGGGTTGCCAAAGATTACCATGTGCAGTGAAGCAGCAGATGGCAGGACAGTGGAAAATATGCAGTCCCAATCCCTGGGTTCACGTGGGGTTCAGGGTTAAATTTCAGTGATTTCCCTCTCTGCTCCTCAAGCCTGTCAATAAACTGCCCTTTGAGAGACGAACTCTTTAGTGTGCTTTGGGAAATTATTTAAAGTTCAGTTTTGTCCACTTTTGCAAGTGTGTTCTAGACTGAAGCAGAAAATTTAAGCATTCTGTGGCTACAGCAGTAAGCCTTCCTCCCCTTAGTGTAGGCATAAAAAATGAGGTACATATGAATACATCCTGAAAACTGTGAAAGGAGGGTAAAAGGAGCTTTGCAAATTTGATTAGCTCATAAATTGTGTAATGACTGGATGAGGGGTGCCTCCACAAACTTAAACTTGCACCTATGTGTTTTGATAAAGCCCTTGTTTGTGCTTTTGGTTTTTCTCCCCACAGGCTTCCTTTTCCTTATTCCTTGCATGGGATGGAGAGTTCTCACTGGAATGACTAGATGTTCAATCTTGGGGTGCGGGAGGTGGAATGGTGAACAGAGAACAAGAAAAAAATTCTTTTACAGCAGATTTATTTATTCTGTTGAGTGATTTCATCCTTTTTTGACTCTTCCAGGGTACTTCTGTCTCATTGTTTCACAGATTTCGAGATACTTAACTTTCTCAAATTCTTGTAAGATTTTGGAATTTTATCTCCTTTGGAAGCAGGGGGGAGTGTGAAATTAAGGCATGAAAAACCTAAAAAGGTCCACACTGCTCGATGGATTAGCTCGTGTTCAGAATAAAACTCTCATCTGTTTCTGCCTTAGGGCTTGGTAACAAGCACATAGAGGAATATGCATCAGTGACTAAGTGAGAACCTGGATTTAAGTGACTTTCTGAGCACCCTTTCAGAATCTGCACAAGAACCAGGCTTTTGTTCATTTTCCTGTAACAGCACAAATCAGATGGAACTGTGAATCTATCATTTCTTTCTCTGAAGTTCTTTACCTCTGGTTAGCTTCAGGATCCATAGGACCCTTGCCTACTTCATTTCTTACAAGACAGCAGTTTTTGCTCTCAGAGCAAGTCTGTTCCCTGGACAAGGGGCAGTCCTATTAGGAAAAAGATTACAGTGGGTGATCTAGAAGTGTTCTGTAAAACTGTATCATTGTGCATTCAGAAAGAACACTGAAACATGTAATCCTGACTTTTGCTAGAATTTACGGCTTTGTCCTGAGTATGTGCCGAGTGTGTGTACGTGCATGTGTGTTTTTCTAAGTACAAGCACAGCTACTTATGGGGGTATTAAAATGATGTGAAAGATCTCACTAAAAATACAAAGCCAGGAAATTCAGAATTGGGCTAACTTTCTGTCCTGGTTTCACCCCATTGTGTTCAAGTATTGTAGACATCTCAGAACAGCAGGTGATCTGACTGCCTCTTCTGTTCCTAGAGGAAGTATAAACTAACTTAAACGGGAAATATCACAAAAACAGGATAACAATGAATTTCAGGAGTCCACAAAGGAAGAAATTTTCTTAAAAATACTGTTATTAAAACAGTAGTGAGCATGACAAGCTGAATGGTGGTAAATGGACATATTATATACACACTCTGGTTTTTTGCCATTGAATCACTTTCCAAATGTTTTGTTTCATATTTTCTTGTGCAAAACTTTTGTGGTGATTGAACTTGTTAATGGTGGTATGTTTAACTTTGGCCTCTTCTTTGTAAATTTAAGTAATCTGACTTCAGTGAAACTACACCAATTTATCTTGCCAGAAAGCTGAGTTCTCTGTGTTTATAGCTGCATATTAATTTTTATTATTAATTACACTAGAGAAACTCTATTCCCACAGAGAAAGAATTTAGGAGTGGGATTCAGTTTCAGTGGCAATATTAGTAACAAGGAATATTCATTGAAATGTGTGTACATTTCAAAAAGCTGTTAGAATTTTACTCACTGATTGTGTTCAAAATATTTTCTCATTAAATAAGGATCCATTTCTTTTTTTGGTGCCTTATTCATTTTAGAGTGAAAATTAGCAACATGCCCAGGCTTTGTCCCAGAGGAGAGTTCGCTCTCAGCAATGGTTTTTATGCAACCTCCTGACATACCCTTTCTGCCTGTGGGAGAGCTGCCGCTCTGTCTGGTGGCATTTCCAGTTCAGAGCTTGGGTGTGGAAGCCGTAGCACCCTTGCTTAACTTCAGGGTCCTCTGAGAGTAATCACATCCTGGGCTGCAGTAAGGACACAGCTTTTATGGGAAGTTTAAGCAACCAGCAGTAACTACAGCTAGGTGAAATAATGTTTTTATTGGCTTTCTGAGTAGAGGAGGTCAACACAGCTAGACCAAACGTGGCCAAGTCCTTTGGACCAGAAGGGACATGCTGTCTTTGTTGGCTTGTGGTCTTCCTGGTGTACTGTCATCTTGTCTCTGCCTTTTCACCCCATTATCTTCTTGAGCTATTAGGGCTTGGGGGCTTACTTTAGGGTTGGGTTCCCCCTGCTCCTGCTTCACACAATCAATTGAAGCTTTTTTACTGGGGTCTGTTGTTAAAATACTACATTTCAGGGTTGTTACTTTGGTTTTATCCAAAATAATGACTTCCAGGGTTGCCCTGTTCTGTCTTCAGCAGAACCAATTTTCCCTATGCAGAAGCAGAGCTTGGGAAATGGGGACAGCAGGGACAGGGAGAGTAGGCTAAGAGCACCATAAGCCGATCTTATACCGTGGGTTGCACACCAGCTTGACTGCATGCCACAGCACACACTATGGATATTTTTTTTCTTGGCTCTTACATCTGAGCCATGTGTTCAGGGCTTCTTTTCTTAGAAAATCTGGGTGTTGCTTTGTTTTTTCATTTCAGCTTGTTACAAAAAATGGAAAAGGTTGTCATAGAATGGAAATGATGAGCAGTGTGGATTTTCAGGCAATCAAAACATTTTAATGATCTCATTGATTGGTCTGTTGTGAGTCCGAAAGGGTGTCTGTAGCTGGAAGATTTCATCCTTGTACTTGTAACTGTAGACTTTTGCAAGTGATGATCTGTACATTGACTTGCTGGGATCATCAGTGGTGTCAGAGGTGTATTTCTCACCCCACCCTAGCTGAGAATCCAACTATTCATAAGGTGGAAGATGGAAGGAAATGTAGCACCTTGCATTTTATGTACCTCATACTAGAAAAAAATGTGCCTCCTGTATTTGCAGAACCTGCGACTTCTTTTTTTTCCTTCCTTCCAGTTGTCACTGCCCCTCACCTTGTTACTTCTCGATGTGCTCTTTCCCTTCAGCTGTTTACAGCTCCCTGAAAAAATGATTCAGCTGTATTTCAGGACCCCCTCTTGGTAATTCCAGGACTCCTGTAGCAAACAGTGGTTTAGTAAAATCGAAACACATTTACCAAATGATATATTGAGGGCCTAAAGGGTGCCTCAAGGACTACCACTGTCTCAAAGCTAACCAGAAGAAAGTCCTAGGAGAAAAACAGTTGAGCAACAAAGCTCCAAAGGGAGGCACATGGATTAGGAACATCTTGAGTTATACTGTATAAGTGTCAAACCCGTCTAGCACTGCTTTATTAGTTTGTGTGGGAGGCAAAGTTTCAAATAAGCTACTTGGCTGTAGCCAGACCATTTCTCTCGCTCCAAGAAAATACATCAGCACTGACTCAGCAAATTTGCCGCTGTGACTGGTTTCAAGGCTAGCTCTTGTTACAGTCTTTAACCTACAGTAAAAGTAAAGGAAAATTCTTTTTCCCCCTGACTTGAAGTGAAATGATACATTTTATACTTAAGAAATTTGCACATTAAAAGTTAGCACAATTATGGGTGCACAGAAAGTCACGGAAGATCTGTGCGAAACTATGTTTACATCATGACCCACCGCAAACTGATGTCCCAGCCACCTGGAGAGGTTGAGAGACCAACCAGATTTAGTTCCTCAGAGGTTAGAAGGTCCAAGAAACTGTATTAGTCAGTCATGTGTCACCAGGTAAGATTAAAAGCCTTGCCTGCTTCATCTCAAGAGAGTGTGAGGGTAAAGGCTGAATGTCTCAGCTTGAACCATCAAACAGCAAGTTTTTTGATGTGCTACTGGTTGCTGAGAGGATGGAGGAGGGGAAAGACAGGGAGAAAAGGAAAGGGGTGTTAAATTTAAGAGCACAGATGTCTGAACTTTGATACCCATTTAACAAGGGAAGTTAAAATCAGAGGGGTTTTTGTGCAAGTTGCCTAAGACTGCAGGATAATTCCATTTTGTACAAGTGCTGGATTTTCCTTTTGGTTGCATACAGTTCTAGCTATTGTCACACCAGTTCAGCAAAGCATGTACTTAACTCCAATTGTTTACACAGGCTTTAACAATATAAAGAGTCTGCACTGATGGGCAAGCACACTCATGTTTACCCACAGCTCATACATGCAAGGGCTTGCCTAATTCTGTGGCAGCTGAAATGAGAGGTTTAATTCGATAACCTTAGTTCTACAATTTAGAAAACACAGCTTAAACGAATGTTAGCAAATCAGAGCGGCTAGAGACATTTACCTTTGTTTTACAATGTAGCGTATATGAACTGCGATTCAAAAACCCAAAGTGAACAGTTTGGAGCAAAAGGTTAAGTTTTCTGTAAGCGAAACGCTGCTCTGTTTATGTAAGCGCCATTAACAACATAAACTTGGGAACAGGAATAACACTTTTACATATTGTTTTCAGTATTAACGTTTGGGTTTTCCTTTATAAGAATTTTTGATGCCTCACCTTTTCCTGTTCAGTGTACAGTTCCTGAGGGGAAAATATTTTAATTTAAGAAAAATTATATGGAGGAAATATACTAAAATAGCACCTTTTGGCCAACAGTTATTGCTGGTATATCACCCTGTCCTTTTAACAACCCCATATGATACAGCTGAGAAGTGTAATTAGTCCCAAACAGTGGTATTTCTAATGTGAAATCTAATAGCTTTGCATTACGCCGTACACATGCAGATTGTCTGTTAATGAAACATCATTTTTTCACAGTCACTTTAGAGAACCTGTGCTGTGTAGTCATAGAAATGATACTGTCTTTGTTTTTTGGGAGGTGGAAACCTATATCTGTTTGTATGCAAAACAGCCATCAAGTCTAAAGCCCTGATGACAGATGCCCGGTGGAGGGTTAGCACCCCTGAATCACTGGGGAGCGTGGCTTGTGCTGTGACAAACACCACCTCTGATTCTCATCCTCTGGTGGTGGTTGGTAGGTCTCTTCCCTTACTTCTGTGCTCCTTTTTTACAGGACTTACTAACTGTCCCCTGAGGTAGGCTTTGTGCTCTTTTCACCCACTGGGAAAAAGAAAAATTTTCCTACTCTCTGTGCTCCCTCCACATTTCTGTACCTTGTTGACTGTCTCTCACTCTCATTTTCCACTCAGATTATAAAGTTGTGTTCTCTCCGTGTGCACTTCAATGACCTCCTGTTGCCCTCAGCTTTCCAAATGTTCTGTGTGCAAGTGGATGGCAGGGACTGAGTTGCTTCAACCCTAGGGCTGAAGAGCATCAGTCCCCTCCACTGTGCTGCCCTCCCCTGCTGATTCCCACCTTTCCATGCCTTTACCTTTCTGCCTTAACCTCCTCATTTTTGAAATATAAAAGTAGTAGTGCATTTTCGATTACCTAAAGAATGGGCACCCAAGGAGTCGGTACCACGTTTCTGTTGAAAACTGACGTGCTAATGGAAAACGGGGCCAAGCAGAATTAGTGCATTTTAGCATTGGAAAGGTTATAATGTGTATCAATGTATTATAAAACAAAGTAATTCAGTTGATACATTGATTGATGTCTTTGTTAGCAGTGTTTAAAGGAATTGCTAGCACATCATTTTATTTAAATCACACGTTTCAAATTAGTTCCAAATGAGGGTCACTTGATAAGGAGGGGCAATTTTATCCTCATGTTACTGGACAACTGCTTTCAGTCTGGGATCTGTGGATATTTTTTTGTTACATAATTGTTTCCCAGGAGGTTGATGAAGAATGACCTTTTAAAAAAAATATTATCAGTAGCTTTATCTTTCCTGTTTAGAGACAGATACATATCCACTGGAAAACAGTTTGGGCTGTGTAAACTGAAAATGTTTGAAAAACATTGCAAATCTATTAAAAATCTGGGAAAACCACCACCATAAGGTACTTTTAAAATTTTAAAGAACAGAGAAGAAGATTGAACATATTATGACAAAACAAAGTGTTTCCAGCTATGCTATACAGGATTAAAATGTAAGGATTAAAGCACTATATCTCATGTTTCAGGAAATAAAATGATTTACTGCCCCAGTCTGGAAGATGTTTCCCATGCATGACTTTACAAGGAGTTGCTTATGAATCGTATCACCCTTATTTCATATATATTTAAATTTGCAAAAATCTGATTGTGGACTTTACGGCAAGCTCATCCAAAGGTAGCTGTAACTGCTGAGTAAAATTTGTAGGGTATTATGATGAGCAGAAGGAAAAAAAAATCACTTTTAACAATTATTTTTCTTTTTTTTCCAAAAAGAGATGTTTCTACTTTGTACAGTTGTTGTTGTGAGAAGAACAATTTGTTATTTTAAATTGAGAATGGATTCACAGTTTAAATGCATGAATGTTTAACGTATATTAAGTGGCTGCTCTACTAGTTTTACCAAAATGAAGTACTGTATCAGTTGTTTTGATCAAGACACAGTTTAAAATTCCATTTAAACCCAAAATATGGAAGGTTAATGTAAAGTTCTATAACTTCATTTTTCATTTGGTTTACAGTGACATGAATCCATTTGCTTTGGAATAATTGTTATTGATTTTCATCAGTGTAAGGAGATTCAGGGCTTCTTTTCTTAGAAAATCTGGGTGTTGCTTTGTTTTTTCATTTCAGCTTGTTACAAAAAATGGAAAAGGTTGTCATAGAATGGAAATGATGAGCAGTGTGGATTTTCAGGCAATCAAAACATTTTAATGATCTCATTAAGTGTATCATTTACAACACATATATGTTGAAAGAAATATGCTCCTCTGGGTTAGTAGCAGTGCTGGGTACACAATGTGTTTGAACATGTTAGACTTCCACTAGAATCTATGCCAGAACTGCAGAAACTTGGAGGAAAAAAAAAAAACAAACCAAAAACTCCAACCTTTTTCTTGTGTCAGCATCTTCAGAGACAGAAACCCTTTTGTCATATTTTATGCAAAACAAAGAAAAAAGGTGTTTTGAGAACTGAATAGATTGCTCTAGGACTGCGTCTCAGTTGACAGATAAGTACTGCTATTGAATTCTACAAGACTGATTGTCATTCTATGATATTACTAGGGTTAATAATGGATTTTCTTAGGCACACAACAACTAGTGTTTTACAAGGAGAGCAGTCTTCCTAAGACCACTGTTTTATCATTAGTTGGGTTTTGTATGCAGTCTTGAGAGCTTGGAAGATGATGGTTCTTGAAAAGAAACAGATACTACAGTAGTGGCTCTTAAAGCTGCTTCACCCATTTGGCTGCCTCTTCTAAACCATAGATTCCAGAGAAAAACACCTACTTCAAACAGGCAGGTTCCTGATGATACACAAAGGGTGAAACCCCAGTGCTGATAAAAGGAATGGGGTGCTGATGCAGAGACTAAGATTCCTTTTTTTCCTGTCTTGGGGCAATCCAGCTTTAGAACTGTAGGTGCATTTAGACCATGCCTCCTAAAGCAATAGTTTTAAATACGTGTTAATGAGAGACGTGTCCAGCTTTCAACACTGCACCTTTGCCAGATGCAGGCAGCATCCTTCTCGAAGGGATGAGCTGTTTCCACCCTGAGCCAGGCAGCACAGTGGGCGACAGGCCTGGGCTGGGAATATAGCCTTCTGCTATTTCTTTTTGTTGTAGCATTGTTCCTGCAGTGGTTTGCTGACAAGTTATATGTTTTACAGATCAGGTCTGCTTGATGAGGAATCCTTGCTTTAAATCCTGCCTGGGATAAATCGGGTTTGTAAATCAGACCTTACGGTTCCTATTGGGATGCTAACGATCTCAAAGGGAGGGCTTGGGTTTTGAAAACAAATCTAAGCTAATGCCCAGGGTTCCTGAAAGAGCTGTTGATGTCATGAAAACTCTTGTTAAAGGCCCCTTTTAAAAATGTAAGAGCCTGTCAGACCCTGCTTAACTTGGGCTGTTTGGAACTGCTGAAATGACACACCAAAGCATCCTTTGCTACATCTGGACACATGGCCACATCTCTTCTGCCTGGCCACATCTCTAACGCTGCGTTGCAGCAATTCCAGTGCTGCCAATAGAGATGCAAACCAGAGCATGATGTGACCCATCATGGTTAGGATGTTTTCACTGCATAGATAACTATGCAAGGCACTTAGCCCAGTATGTTTGACCCTACCGACAGCAAGAATGATTCTTCTCTGGGTTACTGCTGCCTAGTGAGCTCCCAGCCATATGCCACCAACACACATTTTGAAAGAGTATTCAGATAAGTCCAAATACATCAACCATATAACAGAGTTTTGAACACTCCACATTTATTTGTACTAGGTGTGAGCAATGAGTTGTGTTTTACGAAATCTCTCTGAACTGAGGAAGCAGTGCAGAGCCAGGAGACAAATGTGGGACTCTGACATCTCTCCCACCAGTCTAAGGTAGTTTCTGTCATTACCACCAACACATTTCCACGTGAATTAGTAAGGTTAGTAGCATAACAAATTAGGCCTTATTCACCTGTGATAACTGGTGGCATTTTAGCTGCTGCTTCGTCTTGATCCGATGAAAATCAACATAAAGGGTAAAGTGGTTAACACACGAGCAGCTTTGATGACACTCTTCCTGGCACTGAGTGGCCATTTTGTGGAGAAAAATGCTCTTGTATGTTCAGCATTAGCAGGTCTTCGCTACCTCCTGAGGAAGAGGGAAGCTAACCATTTCTGTGCCTCAAAAGGTACTTTGTATTCAAAGATATCTGTAGTACTCCGCCTGGACCTTTTAGATGGAATCAATCCTGAGGAAAAAGACATTACTTCTGCTGAATTTCAGACCAAAGCAAAATTTCATAGCCAAATTACAAACCTCTAGGACAGGGCTTTTTAGTGGAAATGCTGACATAGCCTTTACTATTTTGTATGACTCCAGTGGGCACTAGCTTAAATTCTAGTTATGATGTGCATTTAATGGCATGGGATCAAACACAGAGTGTAATGGGATATTTTAAGATACTGTGTTTGACGAGAATCAGTACTTAAACATTATTTATGAACCATATCATTTAAATGCTTCTGAAATGTGCCATTCAGTCCTTGAGTGCATGAAAAAATTTTCTAATCACATTTCTCAGTATGAACACTAGCATAGTTTTCTTCCACAGCTTTAATGCTGAGGCACTTCCAAGAAGAGGGTTGGTATTATTTAGTGGAACCCTTACTGGAATATTCCTGGAAAGTAAACGTTTTCATCTTCCATTGTGGTGCTCTCTAGTTCTTCATTTCAGCCTTTTGAGGAATATTCCCATTTTGCTTGGAGAATATCTTTCAAGATTGTTTCTCTCCAGTTAACAGTGACTCTGTGAGAAGACAGCAGCTACCAGTACTTGTTTTGCTCTTCTAGACAAATCAGCTCTTTCTTGTGCGGTATCTTTCATATATTTAAAGTTAAACTGATAGCATAATAGTTTTTTTTCTCACACAACCTAATATGCTGGGTTGGTTTTTTTTATGCTGAGGAAGCGTTTGCTCCAAAAGGGAAGTTGACATTCATTAGTTGTGCAGGTTGACAGCAAAACTTGCTTTAATGCAGATGGTGACTAGAACTCTCATTGCTTTTGCTGCAAATGGGAATGTAGCGTTGAAAGCAGTCAGTTTTGCTTATTACTCAGTTGCAGCCTGGAACTTTAAACCATATACTTTATCCTAGAAAGAAACCTGTTCCTTCAACTCTTATTTGCTGGATAAAAATGCTCACCGAAATAATTTCAGTACAGTAGGAAGTTTCAGATCCTAGTAAGTTTTTGCAATAGGTTGAATCTGTTTTTAATTAATTAGCAATAATTTGTGTGAAGGTCTCGAAACACTTTGATAAGTTAAAAATAGAAACAATCTTTGGAGACGTGCCAGTATGACTAAGCCAAAGAAACTCTGTCACTGGTTTCTGTTAAGCCAGAGCTCCAGTCCTGCTGCAAGCCTATCCAGCCAGGAACAGCAGAACCACAGTACTTTGCTTTCAGAAGTTCCAATAGCAGCGTCACAGGGTTGGTACTGTCCAGTTCCTGAGAAATTTGCTTTGAAAAAGACTCTGGACTATATTTTGTTTCTGAAAGTTTGAAAATCACACTATTTAGGAAACTTCCTTTATATATGAATACATTTTCAGGGGATATGGAAATGATATAATTTTCATCCTTTAAAGGCACAAATTGATGGTATATCCTAAATGGCTAATAACTGGAATTGCAATTAGTTCAGCAGTTGATGGAAATTTAAAATTCTATCTTAATCCTGTGATAATGTCGGAATTATTTAATTTCTTTATTCTACAGGGGTCTTAGAGGTGTGCTTTTTTTTTTTTTTTTTTACTTTTAGTAGAGTCAAATGACACAGAAAAGTACTGTAGTGCTCTTGACTTTACAGCAAAAATTAGTAGTCTGAAAAGGACGCTTCATGTTATTTAATAATGTTGCAGCAACCTACTATTTGTTTGACAGGAAACAGAACATTTTGAGATGCATATCTAAAGAGCAGAGTTCCATAGTGTAAAAAATGCATATATGCATTGAATGCATAAGCTACACTACTTAAGACTTTTGAAAATTGCTAAGAGCAGTTTACGACTGCAGACATTTTCGCTAACTTTCCTGTTTTTCATTTGGAAGAGGTATCATCTGTCACCACTTAATCATATCTTTTTTTAGCTATTAAAAAGGCATGTAATTTTAATTTTTGTGGCTCATTAGTGTGCAAATGCCATTGGGCTTGTTTGGCCTAAACTCCTGGTCTGAATTCAAATCCCTCTGCTTTTGAGGAGACTATGACCACCTTTTGGAAACGCAGCCGTCATAATCTAAAAATCAAGATCTGAAAATAAGTAACAAAAAATATTGTTTCCACTGGGAGCAGAAATGAGTACACAAATTTTCCAAAGTAATACAGTGAGCAACATACTGAAATATGATAAAGTACAGCCTTCAACTGAGAAAGTTGAAATCACAATTTCATGATCTAACTGAACCTGAGGGACAAAGAATCCCAAATAACCTGAAAAGTAGAATGCATTTAGCCATTACAGTTCTTTGGAGAATATGTAGTATTTGCATAGTCTCAATTTTTTTTTATTAAGAAACAAATTTATTTAGATATATGCATTCCCTGGAAAAAAAAATTAAAAAGGGAAAAAGAAACGGCAACAGAAAACTTGAGGGTGGTCTAAGATGTCTGTCTTCTTTATGTAACCTTTTGCATTTTGTGTTTAAGAACTGACATTCCAAATGATTTTCTTTGGCTTTATGCCTGGAGTGAATACTGAGGCAGCAAATTAGGAATGCTTAAGAAGTCCCACGAAGAAAGATGTTTGCTGTGAAAGTGCAACTGATGTGACACTTGCACTGCAAGCTTCTTAGCTTGCTCAAATGATAAAAGATGGCATGGGTCTAGGTGGGGTAAGGGGACCGAGTGAAGACTGAAAATGCCATGTGCTGAGCTGTACAAGGTATCTCCTGTGGCCAGCTATCTGCCACTGTGACTGTGCTGATGCTACCTTTTATTTCCCTTCCAGGAGCTAACTTCGTCACTCGAAAGATTAGCCGATCGGTAGCAAAGATTCACCTTGGACAGCTGGATTGTTTCAGCCTGGGAAATCTGGATGCTAAGAGAGACTGGGGCCATGCCAGGGACTACGTTGAGGTAAGCTGTGGGATTCTTTCTGAATCATCTTTGTGGTGGGGATAATGCTTATTGCTGTAACTTCAGGTTATGGTCCACAGAGGGCCATCTCAAGATTTTATTTTTGCCTGTTGAGGTCTGTTAACTTTGTCTTGCTCTTGACTTCAGATTAGGGAATTTAGTAACACAGCAGTCTACCCCAGGCATGACCTGAACAGAAAAATAAATCTTTGGGTTTACATTCCTTGCCTGAATTCCTGGGGAAGGGGTCTGACTACAATGTGGATCTATTTTAGAGTATTTCTTCTATTCTTTTGACAAATTTTATGACCAATATTAAGATTGCAGCAAGATGCAGTATGACCTGATGTGAAAGATCCTGCTGGAGGTTGGTGACCTTTTTTTAATAAGGCAAAAATTATGTATACGTTAATGATCAAAGGCCTCTTTGGTTATACATTATAAAGCAGCATCACAACATAGTTGTGATGGCAGGTATTGGAACACACAAGCCTGCATTTACTGTTTGAAATGTTTGTGTAGTCAGGATTTTTTTCTAATTCTATTCTACCCATCTATTTAAGCAGACAAACAAACAATACCCCTGTATTGTATTACAAGGAGACATGAATGACCATGTAGGAAATATTGTCTTTTCCCCAGGAGATTTTTGTCCCCATTTTGGTGCTTAAAGATTTCCTGTGGTCATTGGACTATTTCTGTCTTTTAATAATTCCTTGCTGGGAAACCGGATTTGACTTCATCGTTCATTGATGTAGTTTAAAAAGATGACGACTGTTTGTTTTGGTTTTCTATATTACAAAGTGAAAAGTATCTCAGTAGGCAAAAGTCTAATTTTTATCATAAATTGAGACTTTAAAGGTAGAGTAAAAGCTGAGCAGTCAAATCTTCTTTACAATCAAAAAGAGCAAGAAGATAAAATCATACCTCACTGTAAACTGATGTCCCGGATGACATTAAGAAAGGTAAACAGCCATATCACCTTGGTATCAAAAGGGTTACATCAAGCAAGCAAAGAAGGTGTTTTTTGGCAGCCAGCTATAAATGAAGTTGTCTTTGGTTCTGTGCTGAATTTGCATGAGATGCTAAGGGCACCATGAGTGTAATGACTGTGCCTCCGAGACTACGGTTTTGTATTTGTGGCTACAATATTGGATGAAGCAGTTAAACCAGTAAACCATGCCAGTCATCTTTTTAATGCATAAAACTATGGTCATGAGTGATCATAAAACCAGTTACCAAGTCTCAGCTGAAAGAAAGTAAAAGATGAGTCAAATAGAATGATCAGTTGCATGAACATAATGAATATGATTTGTTAACAGGCACTGGATATTTCATAAAGACTGCAGCTATCTCATTCCAACACAAATTGCACTAGGTCATAAATCATGGATGAATCCTGAAGTCTTCTTCCCTAAGGGAAATCCAAAATAACCCTCTCTTGCCTTCTGGGTTAGACCCTTGTCCTGTCTTGTGTTCACAGAATCACAGGATGGGTCAGGCTGGAAGGTAGCAGAGTGGCTCATCTGGTCCAACCTTCCTTCTCAGGCAGGAATGAGGTCCTAGAGATCATTGAATAGATTTATGTCCAGACAGTTCTTGAATATCTCCAGTGAGGGCGGCTCCACAACCTCTCTGGGCAATCTGTTGTGCCGTCACCCGCACAGTGAAGAAGTTCCTCCTCATGTTCAGGTGGAACTTCCTGTGTATCAGTTGCTTCTCTTTGCCTCTTGTCCTATTGCTTGGCACCACCAAGAGCCTGGATCTATCCCCTTGGCACTCCCATCAGGTACTGACAGACATTGATGGCATACATCCCGTCTCAGTCATCTCTTCTCAAGGCTGAACAGGCCCAGCTCCCTCAGCCTATCAAGGCTATCATTCAAACCTTAGAAATCAAAAGTCTATCCCAAAGGATGACTAGCCTTTTGCCTCCAGAAGGAATGTAGCTGTCTGAGGTCTATGGCATGAACACATGTTTTTTGTGCAAGTAGCATTCCAGGCCTTTCAGCTACACATTTTGGGCCTGTCCCAAAATCTTCTGGAAAGAATTCCTCGCTAAAATATAGTTCATCTTGAGTGTTTCTCATCCCAGAGAGGTGCCCCTTCAGATAATGGGAGAGTTATTATCAATTCTCTAATTCCCCGAGTATTGTGGAAATGTGGTTACAGGCAGCCTTCTAATGGCTAAAAACCAGGGTAACTTTAAACTGGAAATAAACAATTATTTGAGGCTTTAATGGACTGGAAAGTAGGGCTTAGAGATTTAATGTTGTTCAAATAAATACATAGTATGTTAGAAAGCATGATCATATTTACAAGCATTTGGGGAGCTTCCTTAAGCATATGGCTGAACACATAGGGATATATCTTATCCTCTCCATATGTAGCTTTAAATCCCATTGATATTAATACAAGTAACACATGTGCATATAGACTAGACCATGTACTGTGTTTTCTTGCTCCTTATTTCCTTATTAGGGATAATAATAAAACCATAAATACATTCCTTTTTGTTGTTTTATGAAATATTATGGGTCAGTTCCTGATCTCATGAAAGTTGATGAGCAAACTCCCATTGACTTCGTGGAGAGACAGTATCCTGTATATGTTGGACTTGAGAATGTCTGGTGGTTACAAAACACAAGCAGAATTCATGACTCTTGAGCTTCGATTATATGAGTTTATTTGACTGCCACTGTGATTTTGGGCAAACTCCTTTGTATACATTAAAGCATGGAAGCGTGTGCCTGCACTGAAGCATGTAGGTGCCCACTGAGGGATGGGTTGAGAGTGGCTTTAGTAGGAGATTATTCAGAAGTTTTAGGTTTAAATATAGGTTCATATCAGTGGAGAATAGCTGGAAAATGTGTTTGATTAGGATTTTGACCTGGCACTTGAACTACCACCTGCAGGAACAGGGTACAGCAGCATTGTGCTGGTGAATGAAAACCGGGAAATCCAACTCACTGGAAAGAAAGGATTCCATTCAGTGTTTGAAGAAAACAGAATAGAAATAAGTAGGCATTGAATTTTTTTTTTTGTGTGGGATTATAAATTTTAACCCAAAATTAGTAACTCTTAACATATTGGCAGAAATTGCTTCTTGCTCTCTCTTTCTCCATTATTTACTCTGCTGTGATCCAGCACAAGTCTCATGAGATGGTATTAGAAATTATGATCAATGCCACTGAGTTGGAAGAGGGAAAACAATACATCAGTGCTATTGACATATGAATCTTCTGTGTACTGCTTTGCTTTGTGAGGATAACATACCCTTTTTTGTTGCAGACTATATGCTAGGTATTTTCAATTATCAGCACAATAGCAAGCCTTAAGAGTACTGAGTACAGGGGAAGAATCACCCTGCTGGCCACACTACTGCTGGTACAGGCCAGGATGTCACTGGCCTTTTTGGCCACCTGGGCACACCAGCCTCAGTTCAACAGATGAGGTTCTTTCTTCCTTTCCTTCAGTTTCCTCTTTATCACCTGCTGATGCTCAAGCTGCCTTCTGCAATTGCACTGCCCATACCTCAGTGTTGTGCAAACAGCAGAAATACTGCACTGGCAAAAGCTGTGGAAAAGCCCCTCAATCTTAATCTTACAAAACTAAAAGAACAAGGCAAATGTAACAGTTTTAATGGTCTTTAGGTATTCATAGAGATCAGAAATATTTACTCTTGCCTTCAATAGAAATCCGGCAGTATTTCAAGCAATAATTACAGAGGACTCATAATTGGGTCATAATTGGCTCCAATTCAATTAATTACATGTCTAGTCAAATGTTTAAAATTAGGTATGTGCCTACATTCATGGTGAAATCAGGGTGCATTTGATATTTAGAATGTATGGGAATTGGCTTCCATTAATTTATATTTAAATAATGTAAAAGAAATCAAAGCAAAAGAGAACTGTTTATAAATAAGTAATATAGTTATTGTACAGGCCAACCAAGCATATTAAGAAACTGTGAAACTGCTTAAAGAGAGAATTTCCATCTTACTTTTTTTTTTTTTTAATTGGTACTGGTGCTGATTCATACTTTAGTCTGTGATTAAAATGCACAAGAAAATACACAGTCATTTTTATAGTTTTAGACCATTTTGCACATGTTGAAATTTGGATAGTAAAATCTAATCTTTGTTTAAATCTCTAGTCAGCATCACCTGGTCTTTTACTTACGATTTTTCTATTTACCAGTCTAATCAGCAGAAACTGACCCTTGGAAACAACTGCTGCCACTGTTGTGGAAAATCCCTTCTTGTATGTTTGTGTGTATGTTTAAATATAAAAACTCTAGCCAAAAAGAATTATTTAAAATTTTACTTTACTCTTGTGCATAAGAAAAGGAGTCAGCCAGTAAGACTATTGGCCAAGGCATTTCTAGTTTCGTGGTGTTGTTTTCTTGTAGCATTAAGGATATGTTGTCTTTTGAGACACATTTTACCTTAGCCTGCTAAGACTTGAAGGTTTTTTTTGAGTAATCCCTTCACCATCCCAGCTGAATTCCTGCTTGTGAGAGTCTTGCTTTGTTAAGGACTGTTGGTTATAAAAGGAAAGTCAGTTGTATCTGTCTGTGTAACTATCAATACCTCATGTAGTTATGGGATTGGCTCATAAATTTAAGGCATGTTTCTAAATGGGGATTTCCCTTTTGGTATGGACTGAAGTGGAAACTGCTTTTTCTTCCTTACTGCTCAGTTTTTATGTTTAAAGTCAATATCTTCTAATAAAAGTTAAGAAATAATTTTAAACCCTCACTGATGAGCTTGTTTCAGTATGAGGGTATAGCCATCCAGGGAAAGTGTACTTTGCGTATTTCCAAATGAGAACTTTTTCTTTCCATCAGCTTGTCTGACCTGGGATAACTAATGGCTCTATTAAGCCAAACTGATCTTCAAATTAAATCAAATCTGCTCTAGTTTAGATTATTATGCACTGAACTGCTTCCATCTAGGTGACATAGTTGTGAGACCAGCAGGACTTGTAAGAACCTTTTGGAGAAAAGTTTGATAGACTGTGCTCCTTTGGAACAACTACTGAACATTCACAAAACTCTTGACAGGTACTTGCTGAAGCAGTACCTTTTCTAGAAGCATGTGTATCAAAGACAATGAAGCAATGAATCCATCCTTGATTCTTTCTAATAGTTTAAAAATCTTTAACCAAGAACTAAGTCTCATGCTGAAATGTTTTTGAGAAAGCAACATCTTCCCAAAGGAAGTATGCACTTGCCAAGGGCAGAATATTTTTTTATTTCCTCATGTAAATATAGACCATGGTAATACGTTCAATCATCCACCCAAATAATGACCCAGTTCTCAGGATACAATACAGCCAGCATACATGGTCACAGCACAGGCCCAGCTGGTTTCAAATGAAAGATGTGAAGTTCCCCCAGCACTGACCCACAGGCACTGGCACTGCAATACGGACACTTCATGACACAACAAAAGTGCTGGAAGAGCAGATCCCAGAAGTAAAGATTGTCTTCCTTCTGATTTAGTCTATAGGGAAAAGACATAGATAAGTGGATTTCCAGATCAGTTCATGGTTTCATTATTTTAGTAAGTTGTTTGTATGTGTTGCGCCTCAACTGAAATATTCCAAGCCTACAAAAAAGCTTGTCTTGCTATGAGGTGGTAGATGGTGTCACTGGCCACCAAACAGGTGTCTCCCCACCGTGTCTCTCATGCAGGATGAAAACAGGATTCTGTGACACACCGTCGTAATTTCTCTCTCTCTGTTGCTGTCCAGGTAGGCTCCATCAGGCTCCCTCAGCTCGGCAGGGCACCTGTGGCCCCACTTGACTTCTGGCTGCAGAAACAACTCTTTTATTTCTCAGGTTTTAGTTACAAACTTCAGAGTGGGACTGAAGAGCAAACATTTTCTCCAAGGCTGTATCTGTGCAGTGCCAAAATGAACTGCCACAAATTATAAGCATATAGTGAAGCTCTCCTCAGTGCACATTTCTTCTCCATTCTCCCATACAAGCAGAGAAAAAGTTGAAATTTAAATAGTTATGTTTTCTTTTCATTAGAGGATGAATAGGTGCCAGCAAAATGTAGGTGCAATTTTCAAACATCTTCTTCCAGATTTGGAAAATATGGGCAAAGCTTCCCTTATGAAGAGAGAATATGTTTTAGAATAATCATGATAGTGAACGTTTTCCTTTTTAATGCTAAATAAAGGCTTACATTTTGGTAAATACGACTGCACACTAAAGGACCTTATAATGCATTTCTTTCAGCGCATGTAATTTAGATTAGACTTCTTGACTATTAGAAATAGTTGCAATTCTCAGCAGAGTAACACAGTATCATCTTAATTTTACTCATGTGGATGATGTCTACAACAAAGAAAAACAAACTCAAACCAAGTCCTTTGTGGTTTTTGAAATGCTGAAGTCTGCAAATAATATGATTCTAAATAACTACAGCATAAATGAGAAAATCTGAACACACTTTATTCATGTATGCATGCACACACATACACAGCCTGTATAAATGTGTGCATGTGAATATATGTTTCTGTGCCTGGATGGTTTTTGTGGAAATTACTTTCAGTTTCATGTAGTTTGAGAGGTTCATTTATGTGCTGTTTTTCTTTTAAGTTTGAGATTATTGATAATAAGAGGTTGTACAAGAAAGTAAACAGTTTATTGCAATAGGCATGAATGGTCTCCATAGTTAAAACATAAAAATGAGGAAAGAAAAAGTTTTTATTTACAATATATAGGTGTTCTGTCTAATATACATCATATGGCATTGATTTCCAGCAGTGGTGGACTGTAAGTCCAACTATAAGTGTTGTTGTTAGACCTTTCAGAAAACTATCCTGATCTATTTCAGAACTGTAGCATCATTTTCCCCTTTTTATTTTCTTGCAGACACATTTTCTGTGAGGGAAGCACATATGTAAATAGATTTTTTTCTTATTTACAGAGATTTTCCTTTAACTTTCTTTTTCAGCACTTTCATGTTTGACCTATTAGTGTTTTTAGGCTTTACAAAGCCAGGAAAAAGTGCTTTCCTCAGCGAAACCAGCTGGTTTAGTTTCCTGTGCCTCAACAATGATATGTGTATTATTATCAAGGCCACCCCAGTGGTTTTCTAAGTGGTCTTGTTACAGCGGTGGTCTTAACGATTCAATTGGAGTGATGGAAAGGTTAGACTAAGGCTTCTTTCAAGTATAAGGTTTCCAAACTGATAAATTATATATTGTTGTCATATTTCTGACACAGACCTATTTTGCCATTGTGGCTTCAGTGAAGTATCTCTTCCATCAAATAACACAATTACAAGAGTCCTCCTGACAAATTCTGCTGTTGCAGCCTGTTCTTCTTGAGAATACCAAATTAAGGTCCTTTGCATAAATAACTGTAAATGTGTGCTGTGTTCCTATGATTTTAATTTTCTGCTCTGCCTGGCAATGTGTGAAAACTCAAGTAAAATTATGACTCCATAATTTAGGAGCTATCCTTTCACTTGTTCTAAGGCCTGTAGAAAGCATATGGATGTCAGCAGAGAGACTACATGTGCACTGTCATTGCAGTCCACCTCAGTGCACTCTGCAGGACAAGGTTTACTCATTAGCTGGTGGCAATATAGCACCAGGTGAAAACAAGCCAGACTTTAAACAAAAAAAAGTCTGTTCCACCTTCCAGTCAGTCTTGTGGTGATTTTAACCTGGGGTAACTCCAGATGAGACTGTGGGAAAGAGATGAATCTCATGAGGGAGATGGGATTGCCTGGACCTGGGGAGTGAATACACCAGACAGTCTGCTCAGGGCTGCAGCTGTGCCTGGAGGGAAACCACTGCCCCATCATGGGATGGAGCGTGTTCACCATAGCGTGAATCCTCACAAAATTTAACAGCAAAAATCTCACAAGTCTCTCTTCAGTGCTTGTAAATCAGGATTTTAACTTTTTTTTTTTTTCCATTGTAGTCCACATAAAGTTTATGAATTGGGCAAGTTTAAGGCAAATGTGAAGGAAACGTTCTCATAAACATTTTCTAGCCTTATGCATGCAAAATTTCAAATACTTACTCTATGCAAAGGAAAGCGCTAGTTCATGGAAAAAAATATTGAAGTTTAATACAAATGAAATGTATTTTTTAATCAGCTGAATAATTTCAATTTTTCCTTCCTTTCTTTGCTCTTTTTCCCATCATAAGTGGGGGGGGAGGGAAAGGAAGGTAAAAGCCAACCAGGTGTGTCCACCTTTGAACCAAGAAATTTTTTCTCAGTCAGTTGGGTTTTGGCAATATTTTAAAGAATCACAAGCAGCATCTTTTATTGGTAAATGTTAGGCAACATTAATAACAGGTACTGCTACTAGCCCCACCTGTAATAACCCAGATAGTTTCTCTTTATTAACTAATCTACGATTTACAGATTTATTTGAAGCTTAGAATGGGGTACCACATTCTGAGAAAGCTCTGTAGCATAGTTGGTTTGAATTTTAATAAGGGGAAAAAATCCCTTAAAACAGATCATTAAAATTTAATGAGGACATTTTTAAAACCCTATAATGGTTCAATATACACTTGAAGTCAAAAATAGTTAATGGTGTTGTTATGTCTATGTGGTAACATCCTCACTATACAGTAATTGTTTTCATTTGAAATTAAGCCAGTAAAACATCATGGGCAATGCATTCCTAGAACCAAAGTTTTTACTCCTCCAACTTCAGGTCATTTCACTGAAAAAAATGTTTCAGATAAATTAAAATGTCAGGGCTCACTTTTATTGTACTCTAGCTGTTAATATTCTGTGCATTATTAAGAAGATTGGTTATCAGCAGAGTGACTGTTCTTTCCTGATCTGGGTATGGAAAAAAAATACCTCTTTTTTTGTTTGTTTGAATGGGAAACATTCCCCAAACCCACAGGGTGCACTTAATATGCCACTTTTAGTTGTAGCAGAAATACTTGAATTTTAGCTGTAGGTGTTTTTGGATGAAGCCTTGACCTAACAACCAACGTTAATGATCCAAAGATAGAGCAGCTGAACTTTCCAGTTGGCCTTTTTTGGCCCATTTTAAGTTTTCCCTGGAGATGGCTGACTTGGTTACCAGGTTAAGCATGTGAAGAAAGCTTATTGCTGTCTTCTGCTTGACTCCTTTCTCTCTTTCTCTCAAAATCCACTTGATTTCTGCAGTGAGAGCAATTGTGTGTTTCCTCAGGGGTATGAGGAGCATTGCGTTTGCAAGGGAGTTGAGTGACATCGGTGTTTTCTTGTGCCCTCTTTCCGGTCAGCTTGGCAGCGTGACTGGGATGGGTTTGCCTGAGGCCATCAAAGAGGAGAATGAAGTGAAAGTGGAGCCCTGGCATCATCCAGTGCCTGTAGCTTACGTGAGGGCTGTGCAAAACAGCTGCTGGTTCCTTCAAACCTTCCCAGCACTTCCTGCTCTGAAGGAGGGTTGAGGCTGACTGGAGCAAGGTAGCCAAGCAGCTATCCTTCCTTGCACGGCCCACAGATCCACAGCTCAGCTCCTGCTGCAAGCAAGCTTGGCAGCCATTCCATTGCTTCTAGTGGAGTAAGGGTTTCAGTGGTGCTTGTGAAGTGAGCAGGCCCACATATCTGCTTCCAAATTTTCTGTTGTGCAGTGGGATTAAAATGATCTCTGGTATTGGATTTGAGGAGGAAACTTAGGGGATTCATAACTATTCGTTTGAAACGTTGCCTCTCTGCAAGGACAAATTATTGGGATTTTTTTTGTAGAATTGAATGCAGTCCAAGCACATTTGCTTACTCTTTAGCTTTGCTCCTAATAACAAGCTCTGTACTTTTTAGAAGCTGATATTTTTTAGTGCAAGTTGTGCATTGTTATTTCTTGATCTGAAAATGGATTGGATTTTTATTTTTTTTTAATATCAAGTGGTTTTCCTTCTTCCAAGTGCACTTTGCAGATTTCTTTAAGGAGCAGTAAATTGTATTAGTATAGCATGAACTCCTACTTCTGCCTTAACCTCTATCACGTGAGATGTTACTCTACACAGTACTGGTTTATCAAGGCAACCCTAAGGCTCTAATACAAGGCATACATGTTGCTTTTGACATAATAAAAAGTTGGTACAAATCATATGATCTTGCTGCACTGTGCTTTATTTTACAAGAAAAAGTAATGCTTTGTGTTGCTAATGCAGTATATTTGTTACGCAATACAGGCACATTTCCCCCTTCCCATTAATTTATTATGCTGCATTTGTTTCCAGACCAACATTACTTTTCCGTGTCTGGTGGGAATTTCTCTCTTCATCTGAGGTGTTTTAAATTCAACAAGCATAAGGTTTTTAATATATCATTTTAAAGGGGAAATAATTGACAAGGGAAAAATATTTTGTATAGCCTTTTCATTTTATTGCCAGTATTATTACTGATATCCAGGGTAGATACATACTAAAAACACTGCAGGTTTAAAATTGTTCATCTGCCAGATTACAAGCAGATCTTGGAATACTGGAAAGGTGTCAGGAGGCGTGAGAAAGAATGGTCTTCCCCACTGCTCTGATAAATGCATGTTCCATGTTTATGTTGGTTTGATGTTTTATTTCAGCCCATAACACCTTGTGACTTACATGCCCTATCCATGGTATGCACCGCTGGAATGTGTATTTCTGAGCTGATAGTACTGGCAGCAGAAGTGATATTGGGTTGCAAGGAGGAACCTTCCATAGAGCAGAGCTCTGCTGTGTTCTGCCTTCTGGGAATGCCAAGCTGGAGTACCAAGGAACTTCCCTTCCAAGGACCTTTTCCAGGCTAACTAGTGCCTCATCTCTAGGAGAATGTGTTTTTTTTTCTTTTTAAAGTATTTTAAGAGCAGGTAGTAGCAATTTAGAACTGGTGTTGGTTGGTGGTTTGTGCAAGTTCTTAACAGTCTGAGCACACTTAATGTAACACTTCAGTATTATGTACAGCATTTTAATGGCATCTTAAAAATATGGGTGCTATTTTAGAAAATACATTTTTTGATCCACGTGGCCATAAAGGGTAAGGACCTGTGTGTGAAGTGCTCAAGCCCCTAGAGGACTGTAGGGCTGTGAGTTCCCTCATTTCCCCCTTGGAAAACCTGAGGAGTGACAATGCTGAAAACCAACTGCAGGAACTGGTTTGGAGTGAAATCTTCTAATAAAATGATTGGCTTTGGTGGGACTTCAGTCCCTGTGTCTTACATTCATGCACGGGGAGGCCAGCGGAAGAGAAAGAAGCTCTGTGCCTGCTCAGAGTTACACAGTACACCTGTGATAGGGCAGCCACAATTTGGCTCTAAAAGTGACCTCAGGAGACATTAAAATGCCATTTAACACATTACCAAGAAAACCAGGAAGCATAAATAAAGGGTTTTTACCTGGCCTGCCCAGTGCCAGTTTTCAGAAATGATGGAATTGGTGCTCAACCGCCCAATCCTTGTAATTAAGTAAATTAGACTTTCCTTAAAGAAGGCCTTTTTGTTGCTGGTGTTTATAAGGTCACATCTAAAGAAAGGCAGTGTAAAACCAACAGACACACGTGTAAAAGTATAGCTGGCAAAAGAAGTTTGAGGGAAAAGTCCTCCTAAACTGAAAGTAAATTAATCATCATTCTCACCACAATAATTTTGGAGTGATTACATAAAATAGTGTTAAATAATAGGAGAACCACGCACATTTTACATGTACTTCAAGAATGCACTAAAGTCAAGAGAAACAAGACTCAGTTCCCTTGGCTTAATTTATTCATATGAGGTTTGGGAACAAATTGTGTTGTGAAATTGCATGCTGATGATGGGCAATTAGTTGCGCTGATTTGTAGCAGTCTGATAATTTAAATACAATGTGTCATAAATATTTCAAGTCGGGAAAAAATAATCCAAATTCTGAAATCATTATCTTAAAAATGTCTTGGATAGTTGTTTATGTTCTGGAGCTGCTTGCAAAACAGTTGACTCCTAACCAAGCTGATAGTTTTATTAGAAGTATTTAAAGTGATCCTTTTTGCTTAGATTTGGGCTTTTGCTGGGATACTGGTTCATATAAAATCTCATCCAGTGGAACAGTCTAACTTGTCACTGCAAACTCTCTCTGTGTTGGTTTTAGAAAGTACTGCTGGAGCTTACAGTGTTACTACACTTTCTTGGAAGGAAAAATCACACACACTTTTCTATTTCACGAAGGCAGATAAAAAAGCTGGAAAATAAAACTGCCTGTAAGCAAGGACAAAATGGTGGTGCTCGGGATGAAAGCTAGGATCTGGAGTCCCATCCAGAACCAACCCCCCAGCAGCTAAAAGGAGCACTGTCAGCCAGAGAAAAGCAAATTTATGCTCAGGGGTACCACAGATGATGGAAATAACACTGCATCCCTGTATTGGGGGAAATGTGAGAGCAATACAAGATGGGGAATAAGACCCTAGTTTTTAGGGGAATGCTGTGCTCTCTTCACTTGCTCTCTGAGCCACCAGCTGCCACTGTGCTTGATTCTGCCTGTGGAAGGAGACTGAAATTCTTTAGCCTGAGTGGGTCACAAAACAAAAACACGCATGGAAAGTAGCAAGCATTTGCATTAGATGTTGATGATTTGTTTTCTTACAGAGTGAAGAGAGATGAGGGAAGGATGTGCTCAGTAGACAAGTTTGACTGGAGAATTGTCCTTAACACTAATTAGACTTCTGGCTTACGAATATTCTGCATTTCTGCAGAATTAGTAATTTTGTATTGGTCACAGAGAGCCAGCTCAGCCTGCCCACTTGGTTAGGGAAGAAGACAGCAAATGCAGGTTTCCTGTGCAACCTCACAGCACAAATAGGCCTGTCAGCCTACCACTGCTAAAATAATCTTCTTACAGATGACAAAACTAGTCACTAGTGCTGCAGATTAGATTGACAACACCCCTGCAGTTGTTTCTAATTAGCAGAAGACCCAAGTGGTCTTAAGCTTTGAATCCTACTGCTCTACCTGCATGGTGGCAAAGCACACAGCTGGACTGTGGCCTTAACTTACACAGGCATCTGATCAAACACGTGCAATAGACCTATCTTCCAGATTTCACCCTGAAGCCTAAAAATTAACACATATCTGCCTTTTTATTAATGTCTTCAGTCCCTTGGTTGTAATCTTTTTAAAGATGATGCATAAAATATTTTCATACCCAATTTGTGTACTCCTCTGCTTTGGGACACCGCAGATGCCTTGAACAAGCCTGCATGTGCATGCATGGGTTGCTGCTCCTTCTGTCTTGTGTTACAGGGAATAACAGGAGTGCAAACATTTGTCCTCCAAGGCTGTGTGTGGGCACTATTGGGGTAGCATCTGAGGTGTAACTGAAATTTTAATAGCAGCAAGTGCCCAGTCTTTCACAAAAACATCCTTTTCTGCTAGAGGTTTGTTAGGCACCAAAGCCTGATAGGTGTCTGTAAATATAACGTACCAGGTTTTTTACACTAAAAATTTTTTTTGCTTTTCAGTTGCTGGAAGTTCATTTTTTCTTCTCTTTTGATGGAATCATAAATCCCCATAGTTACAGGAGAAAAAACACAACAGCAAAGACTGAATTTCAGTTGATGAAAAGAAAATACAAGAGGCGGATACATAAGGGTATTTGAATTTTTAAAAAAAAAACTTAGAAGAAAACAATAAATTTACTTGTTTCCATTAGAATTTTTCAAGATACTAAGTTCCTTTGCATGTACACACAGCAGGAATTAATTGGAAGTAGCTACAATAATATTCAGAAAAAACTTGCCAGGTTGTCTGTTCAACAGAATTTGAATTAAAACAGAACAAGAAAAGGGCCTAAGAGAGCAGGCCTACCCACGGAAACAAGAAAGATTTATACCTTGAGCAGATTGGATTTGTTATTCAGTGGCTCCTGTTACTGTGATGTTTGTTGCTTTATTTAGATGAACAGTTTGGCTCTGGCTGCCTTTGTTCCCACTGTCCAAAAGACTTGGCACGTTTCATGTCGTGCACAGCGCTGTTTGAGAGGGAGACCTGCAAAAGGACATCCACCCAAGGCGAGCTGGCAGACAATAGCAGAACATCCTTTTCTCTGGAAGCGACTCATCAGGAAACCAATGGTCCTGCCTCTCTGTATTTAGCTGAATGCAGATGAGAGGCATGATTAACACTAATGAGTGACCAGGGATTTATTGTTTACTTAGAGATAAGGCATGGGCTTCCTTTGTTGGCACTTTCTGCCAAATTGTTTGATCCTAGTTCAGTAAGTCTTCTATTATTTGTTGTTGCTCGTTTTGATAGTGGTAGTTGTTGTGGCTTTAAGTGATTTCTTTCACCAAAATCTTTAGATCACTTGTGCTTATTTTATTTTATTTTTATTGTAAATTGTCTGAGCTGTTTGTCATTTGGTCCACAGTACTCTGGAGGTCCTTTACGTGCATCACATGTTCTGCATCCAACAGTGCTTTTTCTGTTCAGTTCTTGCCCTCCTCCCCAAAGCTGAAATAAATCAAAGTAGGTTGAGACTCAGTCGCAATAAATCAAGACCTGTCCAAAACTGGAGCCTGCCCAGTCAAAATGTCATAGCTTGGCTTTCACTGAGGATTAATTAAAGGCCTGATATAAAGCCCAGATGTGCTTCAGGAGAGTAGCAAACTGCCTGGTGGTGGCTATGCTAAAAACCAAGTCTCCCCATGAATCTGCCCACCCAAGAACATGGAGGAGGATAAGGCTGAGGAAAAGGGAAGAAGGGAGGGGAGGGGAGGAAAGGAGTAAACTGAATCAAGCATGATTTTATAGCATCTATGTTGGCAGAAAACAAGACGAGCTCTATGCTAGAGCGCCTCTGAAAAAAATACAAAGCCTGCATGTATAGATCTCTAACAGCCTCAGAGAACATAATTGTTAAAATGTTCAGCATTAATTGGGAGTGGGATAAAACTAACACAGTGAGTGAACTTTTGCACTTTTTATGGTCAAATATATATATATTTGGCCTGCCCAGTGACTGAGCTTGCTCAGTGCCTGTTTTACATTAAATTCCTGAAACTCATCTTTGCTAAAATAGTTTAGCTGAAGATTCCTGTGGCTCTGATAGTGACAGATATGGAAATGTGCATGTTTCTAAATTCAGTATATTTAAATATAAATATATAAAATACACTTAACTTACATACTACTTGCATTATGGCCTTTGTAAAACTCCAACTTTGGTTCCAGAGGTACAGTGATTTACTTGAACAGTGTGCATGGAATGACCTCTTTTAAAAAAGACAGGCACTTAAAGAGTGTTGCAGATCAGTTGTGGGACACAATATATGGTTATTCTCACTCTCTTCTGCAGGCATAGAAATAAAATTTCCTGGGGGAAAAAAAATTAAAATAATAGTACCTCATTGTTTGTATTGAATTAAATGATTTCCTGAATAAGATTAGTCCAACATTTAATGTCATAATTGGTTTCATTTTCTTTGGATTTGCTGCATGTAAGTAATGAGTACATACACATGCTCCAACGAGATGCAGTGTTAAATTTTCATAGACCTGGGCAAGTGGTTCTGGGATGGCAGGAGAGATCTGCCAAGCAGTGCTGTTCTATGCTCTTCAGTCTGATGCAGTGAGTCACAGTTTATGCAGCAGTCAGTTTTGATGCCCTGGGTATTCCTAGGTATGGGACGTTTCTATGCACATGTATGTGATAGACTTGTGTATTCATTTACTTATAAGTCTTCTTAGAGACATGACATCTTTTCTGGTCTTGCCTCTGCCCAGATTAAATGAGCGTCACCTTGCAAAAAAGGCAGAAAAGCAGGAGATAAGGAGCTGGACAAGAGGCATAGATTAATGTCTTATTTCTGCAGAATGTGAGCCAAGAGTGTATCAGTTCCTTGTTAAGGCCCCAAGAAAGTCTGATGGAAGCCAGGGCTTGAGGGAACTTTGGTGTCAGGCTTCCCAGTCCCGCTGCCTCTGTGGCTTGTCCTTTGTGCACACGGTAGATACATGTTCGTGCCACCTCGGCAAAGCAGAACCATGGCAAGCCTTGGCTGTGACACATATGTCAGATGGTTAGCGAGTAACAGGTTTTGCTCTTCAGCAGTCCCTCCTCCTGTGCAGTGAGGAAAAACCCTCCTAAACCTGATACTTTCCTCTGCTGAGTCACTGTGCCTCAGAGAAACTCGCAGTGCTGGTCAGGTACGCACTCCTCCATAGGTCACCAAAGGACAGATTGTGCTATGTTGCCTGGTCCTGTCTCTAGAGGAGCACTCAGCATTATTCGAGCCACCTTCAGTCTGCCTGCTCATTTCCCAAGACTTCACTGCAGCCCCTTGTTTTTTTCAGCAGTCTTGATTTTCACATGGTGTCCATTTGGTTCATCAGGCTTCACGTACACTGTCCTCCTCATACCCCACTTCTTCCAATAGCAGTTCCGTTGTAATTCTGGTCTCTTCCATGCTCCCAGATGTTGTGTTCACCATACCTGTCTTAGATGGCAAACCTTCATGGATCTCACTGCTGTTGCTGCAATTACTGCCACTAGGTGCAGGTGCTAAAAGAGTAAATATGCCAGGAGTCTTAATTGGTGCTTTGCTGAGGAGAAGGTCCCTGTCAAGTTGCAGTGGTTGTTAGTTTCAGGGAGCAGCAGGAATGGGGCTGCACCATGAGGGTGACAGGCGGTATGCTGACAGTGGCAGTGCCCTCATCAACCAGGGCACTGTCCTGCAGTATCTGAGCTGGATGGGCAGAGCCAAGTGAGTGTAGAGAGGTCTCATCAACAGCCCCAGGCAAGGCAAGGTGATGAATCAAGTTTGGAGTTCATCCAGGGTTCCAGTCAGGAGCAACAGAAGGGACCAGAGATGATCCGGGAGAGACAGTGAATGAGCCAGCGTATCAGGGAACAGGACGGGGCCCTGACAGTATGCTGTCAGAGCAAGAAGGGAGAAGGGAAAACTTCTTGTGGAGGACTTGTGCAGTGAAGGAAGTGAAGGAACCACCACCACAGTACATTTGGTTTAGCTAAGCAATAATAAAATGTAACTGGAGGTAGAATGGGAAAGGTCTGGAGTTTCATTTTAATTAAACTAGGGGGTTGACCCAATTAACACCAAATTACAGTATTTCTCTGCCCCAGCCTATTGGGTGGTAGAGAGAAGCCCTGTGTGTCCGTTCCCTCTGGAGACAGGGAGTCAGTGTGCCTTGCGGGGCTGCTTGCCTCTGGGAACAATGGTTGGCTTTCAGGCTGCCGGTCTGGCCCTGGTGCTCCAGCTCCCTTCTGCTCTCGGGGGCTGCTGTAAAGTCATGTTTGGGAATGCATTACTGTGTGGGGGAAAGCCTGGACCAGAGAGCACCGGAGGAGGGAAGCTTAGGGCTTGCACAGGGACCTAGGTTTTGTGACACCCATCCTGCTTTACAAGAGAGAAACACGTACAAGAAGCTCTGCTGTGGTCTTTCCTCATGGCTGTATCATTTTTAGTCTGCAATTTCCTATAAAGATATCACTGTAGGTTTAAATTTAGCAAAGCCCATCAAAGTCCGGGAACTTCTTAAGATTCTTGTTTGTAACAAATTTCACCGAAGTTCAGCCTTTGAGCCAGGACTAGAAAACAGAGAAAGCTCTGCTAAATTTAAATTCCTGCTTTAGGTTTAAATGTCTTTGCAAGCTGTTACTTCTGAACGCAAGCTATACCTTTGCTCTGTGTGTGTGTAAAGGAAAGGGGGAAAAAAGTTTTAAAAGGCTAAATGGTTAAAATTTGACAATTAGCTACTGTACATGCTCAGGAGCTTCCCCAGCTTTCCCCTCAACCCGTGTTTTCTTTATCTCCTGGGTGGTCCCTTCCATCCCTGTCCATTCTTCTGAGATCCCATCCCCCCTTTTCCTCATCTTCGCCCTCCCTGTGAAGGAGGCCCTCTCATCGCAGTCACCGTCCTTCCCGCTGGGAAGGCTGAGACCCCTTTGGGAGGCAGCCAGGGATGTTCTTTATTTCATACTTGCGGAACCAAAGAGAGATGAGCGGTACAGAAGATAAGACGACAGCTTTCTAGTGTGAGAAGTAATGCTGAATCTTGAACCTCCCAGTGCTGGGCCCAGATGAACAGCACAAGGAGTATGTCCTGGCTTTCAGGGACCCTGGGGGGGTGTCCTTAGCACTTTTGGAAATAAATCCTTTCTTCCTTCCTTTGAGAACTGGCAATTCAGTTGATGCAAGTCAAACCCATTCAGAGCTGTAGAATTATGCTAATTTATGATGGCTGATCAGCTCTCTAGAGTAAGGCAGATGCAGAACCATTAACCTATGGGTGGACAGTTTTCCATATCCTGTTTCGATGGTAGAAAGCTTGTTAGCCTAGATGGTGTGTCTGTCTGTGAGGCAGACAGACAGACAAAGAAATTGTGTGTACTGTGCAGCTGGTTTGTCTTAATGGTGGGACTCTGAAAGCAACTGGACCTTTACATCAAGCTGTATCTGCTCAAGAGATCTGCCTCACTTAAATCAGTATAATTATAGTAGTACAGTATTTCTTCCCATCTCCCCTGCAGCCTGGAGGCAGTTAGGTCTGTGTAACATGGTAGCAGACCTTGTCCTGGGCATACCCAGGCCAAACATCCTGGGAGATGCATTATTGAGTTCTGTTACAGCCACTGAGGAAGAATTTTGCAGGGCTGAAGGCAGAAACAAACTCTCCTCATTTTCCTATCAGGATCTCAGTGACATTATGCCTAGCTGTCCCTGTTGACTTGAAAACCCATGGGAAGGCATTGCCTGAGGGGTTATTTTTGCCACTAAGGGTAGTAATAATGTGATTTTTGGAAGGTGTAAGTAGTGCCTACAGTATGGAAATTGCTTGGCGTAACTTACATTCATCTTGAAACCACAGCGTGTGTGTGTGTGTCCCAGCTCCATCAGGTCAGTAAGAGTGCTTAAAGACTATTTTTTATCTTTGCTTCAGACTTTATTGTGTACAACTCACAAAATCATGAACATCCTAAACATATGCATGATGGGACCTTAATTTTAAAATGTATGTACTAAAAAAAATTTTACTTGAAGCGAAAATGTCTCACAACACTATTTCCCCATTTCCTTGCCATTGAACACAATTGTATTGGTGTAAAATGCTTATAACTGTAGTAATTAAGGAATTAATGGCTTACAGGTCTTCAGTGTAATGTGATCAGTCAATCACTTGGCCTGTGGTGTCTCTGAACTTCTCAGTGTGTAAGATATTATACTGTATTTGCTTAATGCAATTATGGAATAATCCTTGGTCCAGTTTCCTGGAACAATACAAACAGCCTTTTCTTCTCTCCATGTGTTCCTGGTTTACCGCCTAACTTGGAAGGGAGCTGTGTTTGTGAACTTTTGTTTCACTTCACACTGGTGTCCAGTTCCAGCATATTTCTTATTTGATTTTTGTTTTAAAAATGTTTGTGCTCCATTGTCAGCCCAATGTGCATTTTGTTGAAATCTCGTCCTAGAGTTTTATCTAACTGGATAAAGATTGAAAGAAATCTTAATTTCATTATATAAAAGTGCTAATAGTGTTGTACTTTTTCCCCCATTTTACTTTTAAACTCTTTGTGCAGGTTGTGGATTTCATGTTATCTTCAGTCTCAAATTACTTAACATTTTTGTTAGGGTTTTGGCAAAACCAAAATCTTGCATCTGACTAGCCCTGTATTCAAAGCAGATCACGCTGGAGCAACTTTTTGTGTTCAGTGCCTAAGTCCTGTTTAAGAAGACTGGGTTAAATTTCTATCCAACATGTTAGGATACAGCTCTGGGTCTAGCCCCTCATTATTCTCTCTTCCTTTGCAAGCTCTTAAACTGTGTAAGAGAGGGTGAAGGGGATTGTCTGAAGATATTTTTTGAACATAAATTTGAACTGAAATATATTTAAAAGTTTTTTTATAATTGAAAAGTGTTGCTTCTATTAAAGTTCAGGGACTCCTCTAATATTTTTATGGTCTGGATATGTTTTGAAAAAACAAAGTAATTGGAAAATGTTGGATGTGCTGTAACCACCATCTGCCCCTGCCTTAAAAAATGTGCATCGTTCCATACACACATTTTAAATGATCCATCATATATCATCACTTAGTACAGTACTTCATTCATGTAGGTGTTAGTTTTTGTGTGCAAAAGGTCAAATCTTTTCAAACTTAATTCTGAATGCCTGTGTTTTATAACAACCTAGCTTTTCTTTGAAGTTGGAATATATATTTTTAATATAATAATTCATCATTAGCTGGAGGGAAGAAAGAAAAAAGAATCACATTCCTGTTTCAAATCAAGTTGACTGAGGTCTTTTGGTTGACTGTTCTTATTTCTAACATCAGAATGCCATAGTAAGTATGATATGTGCTAAAAGCCATAGAAGTGAGGTTACTCCACAACTCTAGAACACTTCTGTCCTTAAAGAGAAGAGCATTTTAAATGTCAAAGTTGGGAAGGATGGAAAAAAGTAGTTAATTATTTGTCCTATATGCCATGTTTTAAAAAATTAGTATAAGCTTGAAATTAGCTCAGGCATTGCTTGAGCTAATTCTTTAAAATCCATTTAAAATGCACACTAGACCTGGAACATTTTTTTAGGGCCAAAGAGTATCAGTGTCAAATTAGAAAAACAATATCTTTGAGTTTTTTCCCTTGGCTTCTGGGAGCTGAGTGGGTGGTGAGGAGTCCCTTCTTTGTAATAATGTTTTTACTAGGAGAAATTTAGCAACAGTTAAGAGAATGTAGCTCAGATGGAGAAAGAGAAGCATGTCAATGCATTTCATTTGATTGTAATTCATTTTATATAAAAAGAAAATTCCTTTCAAAACAGAGAAGTGATGAAAATTATCACAAGTGAAATAATGGAACATGTAGGGATTAGAAAAATATACAAGTAGATCTGTTAACTTTGTTTAAATTTAGTAACCTGGCTTTTTAAATTTGTTTCAGAAATTTTACATGATGTTGCCTGTTCTTATCATTATAATTAGGAGTCCCTTGATACTTCTGTTACCAGAGAATGTTTTCTTGAATTTTTAACTTAACACAGAAAATAGGAAAAAAAAAAACAAACCCACTCTTTTTTTGACAAGCGATGTTGAAGCCCAGGTGTAAAGTTTTACATTGAATTTAGCCTGAGTTCATATTCTGTTTGCAATGTGTAATGTAATTTTTCAACATGTAAGTCATTATCGTATGTAGTTAGTTTTCAGTATGCAATCAAGGTCCTTGGCTGTGCCCAGGATTTGCCCTGCTGTGTCATAAGGAACGGGTAACAGCATCTTTCTGTTTGCAGTGGTGCTTTCAGGCTGGCTGCAGTCTGCACCACTCCCAAGTTGCTTTAGGCTCCTGGCCTCATTTCCAGTAGCCAGGTGATACAGGTGTCAGGTATGGACTACTTCTCCCTCCTTCCCTCCCTCCAGGCACTCTGTCTCTTCCAGAAGCTGGGGAGGACAGTGATGCTGCTCAGGGTCTCTGCGATGCCAGGAAACTCCCCTTTCTGTATTTTCGATTTGTTCAGCAGCTTTTTGTCTGGTTTGCAGCACTGTGGAAGTTGACCTTCTATATGCTTGTTGTGTAGTGGTTGGAGTTTTTTATTTGTTTTGGGTTTTTTTTTTTCAGAAACTGATAGAAAGTAAGAATTAAATACTACTTTACCATTGGCATACAAGATCTGGCAGTCAGCTCAGCCAACAAGCCACCAGATAGGGGTTCCTTGCTGGATAAAACCTATTGGCTCAACTATTCTGTCTATTCTTCCAAAAACTAGAAAGCTGCGCCAGACCAAACATTTCTGCACTGTTCTTTGGGCCATGGCACGCACCGATGGGCCTGCATATGGTGGTTCCAGTTTTGGGAAAAATTGTGTTTGGCTCAAGTCATTATGTATTCCATTTCTTTTAACTGGATTTAACTCAGGAAAAGAAAATTTGAAATTCACAGCATGAAAACATAGAGAAACTGCAGTAGTAGTTACTGCAAGCTCCCAGTGCAAATTTATACAGTCCTGCACCTGAGCTTTCAGTCCCACAGCCCTCACAACCCATGATCTACATGGAAGGCCTGTGGGGAAGAAACATGCAGTGGGTCCATTTGGACTTCTTGCATTGTGATGCATTTAAACCGACTAGGGTTTCACTTAGGATGCTGTAGCCACAAAATCTGGAGCATCACACAGAGCTGTCCTGGGGACAGGCTTTCTTCTCAGCTGCAGCCTTCTCATCTCAGAACAGGGATCTGTACTCTTCAGAACACAAAGGAAAATGCCTGGTAGCCTCTTCCTTGACACATTCAATTGAGTGTTAGGTACAACAGGGTTTCAATCAGGTGATCCTCAAATACACAAAAGCCTGTCTGGAATGCTCTGTTCTTCTAGGAAATTTGTATGAAAACTTCAAAACTGAATTTGAGGCAGGAGGAGGCATAAAGTTTAGAAGTGTTTATTGCCACCTTCAGGCAGATAACAGTGACCTTAGGAGCCAATCAATAGAACAAATATAAGTGTCTGTGGAGGCCCTAAGAAACCATTTTCTTTTTCCTTCCTGCCCACAGTTAAAACTCAAGCCATAATTCAATGTGCAAATGATACATTTCCACTGAGAAACAAAATGAAATGAAGACATTTTAAGTTTTGCCCATTCTCCACTGCAATGTGTTTTGCATGCATAGTATGACCCAGTTTATCTGATTAAATTATGATTCCAGACTACAGCCTGCAGCAATATCTATAGAGTATCCATTCCATACTAAAGGCATTTTAATATCTGATGTGATGCCAGCTAGCAGGGAGGTTGCTGAGCTGCTGATATGGCTCATGGTGCCTGCAACTCACTCAGTCCCAGAGCCCACAACAAATTTTCAACTAGTATACCAGGAAAGACGTCACTAAACAGACACATAAATTATATTTTTATTTCCAGATGTATTGTAGGTATCTCTATTGAGGCTGGCTTTGACCGTCCTGTGGCTGGAACTAGGGTTGGGAGGATGATGAATAATACTAAGGTAGAGATGACTGTGGAGTGATGGAAAATCTGATTTCTCCCATCATCAAGTTCGTAATATTATGAGTCACAGTTGGAGGGGCAGGGGGTGGGGAGGAGGAGGAGGAAAGTGGCACCTCTTGGCAAGAAGAGAGGAGAAACAGGCAAACCATCGCCACACCCTAAAAAGCTCTCACACTTGGGCAAAAAATGGCACAAAATACTGGTTTCTCTGGAAATTTGCCTCAGCAAATGTGACTGAGAACATCTGATCCCCAAGCATATTTTTCAGGAGAGTTTTCTCTACTTTGAAAATGCTGTGGCCTCCAAAGGGAGTGCTGCAGATCAGGTGTAAGAAATGTCTGAGCAAGATATAATTCAGTCTTCATTCTTGGTTTTCATGTCTGCAAAATTGACACAGTCTGGGTGCCTTGCAGAGGCGGTGACAAAGCCAAGCTCACTAGCAATGGTAGTTAAGATGTAAAGTGTCACGTCAGTAGGCATTATTGTAGCTAATTACAAGTACTGTTATTCTGGAGGCACATATACGAGTTTGTAGGATTTCAAAACCAGTACTAGCCCTTGTAATGGAAAGAAAAGTTAGATGTAATGTGGGTTACAATTCAAAGTGAAACTGTGAAAGCCAAGTGGCTTTTACGGCAGATTTAATTGTATCAGTGAAGTAGCTCCAGCCTTTCGGGAATATGCAGTTTCACTATTTCATTCAATAAAAATTGGGGAAAAAAACCAGAACATAACCAAACAAACAACATACCCCCTGCCCCAAAAACTAAGCCAAAACAAAAAGCCCCCCCACAAATAAATCAAATCCTCCCAAAGAAATTCAGTGTTCCACTTCTCAAATCAGCCACTTTGTAATAGTCTTACAGCACTTCTTTCATCACAAGAGGTCCCAGACTAGACTAGAGAGTGTAAGTAAAATATTAGTCTAGTTAATTTTGATATTAATATTTACAAAGTTAATCAGTAATCTCTCCAAAACACGGTACTCTGTGATTTTTTTGTATTTCGGTGAAGAGAATATTGGCAAGAAGGATGAAAGGGCATGTTTATTTTTCTCTAGGTATCTGCTGATTAGTTAATTAAGTATTTTCATCAGCCAAAATGACCTCTGTATTTGGGCTGCATATTGGCTTACACTGGATTTCCCATAGCAGTGACTTTGTCCTGCATTGACTTCAGCTTACAGAAATAAAACTTGCCCCACCCACAGTAAGCCTGGCTTCTTATCAGGTAGAGTAGTAGTACATCCTCAGACATCTGTATCTTTGGCAGGGAAATAAAGCTGAGCTGAGCTGGTCCTGCTAGCCCAAAGTTCCTGCTTTGTTAAAAGGTTCATAGTGGGTCAGGTATTTTTCAGTATATTTTTAAAAGCCTGGTTCAGCTAATTTAATTTCTGTTCATTAATTCCTCCCCCAATGCCCCCCTTCAGAATAAATGGCCCTTCACAGGAATCCAATTTAGCTTCAATATACCTTATTCACACTGCCTTTTATTGGAAGCCACAGTTCAGCCAGCTGTAAGATTGCCCAGCTGCCTCAGGTTTCCCAATTTAGCCCTGGAAACGATTTCAGCATGGGTAAAACTTTTCACTGGCCAATTTGGAAACAGGATTCAACTTGTGAAAAATGCCCCCAGAATGGCCACTGAAAGCAAAATTAAAAAAAAAAAAAAAAAACAAAACCGAAAAACAAACCCTGTACACACAAAAAAAAAGGTGGGTTGTGAGGAGATCTGGCTGAGGAATTTTTTTTTCCTAGGGTTGAAAGGATGTGTATGGACTATGTCGCAGAAGTTGAAAATCAATTCTTAGCCTTGCACTTCTGCTACCCTCTGAGGGACTTCTCTTCTTGGCCTGGGCTTAATTGCAGCACTGATATAAACAAGGGGCTTAGTGTGAAACTCTGTACAGGCAGCTGGAGGTGAACTGGCAGGGAAGACCAGGACTGAGTTTAGTATTGAGGCAAAATCGTTTGGTTTTATCTGGGAGCAATAGTAGGAAGGAAAAAAACTGTTTGCAGCTGTGTGGTGAGAATGCATGTCTAATCAAAGAAGTCCAAGGCATCAAATGTTCATGTTTACATGGCTCAGGGTAAAAAATAGTAACACTTCCAGGTCTTAAACACCATTGAACTTGAAGCTATGAACAGAGGTCCTGCCATTAGATCTGAGTTGCATTTTACAGAGTCCATGTGTGTGCAGCTCAACAAAGGGTTGATTAAGCATGGATTTATTGTTGCACTTTTATAGAAAACCTTAGCATGTCTTGGAGTTTATAGAGACAGACATATTAATGAAAGCCCTTTGGCAAGCCTAGAATTCCTAAATAGGCAACACTTAGAGTCTGGTCTTGCAACTAAGAAAAGTATGCGTATACACTCTGATTATGTAAATATTTTTTGATCCTGTATATAGGATATAATTAATCACAATAATTAATTATATAAATAATCACAATAATTAGGGAACAGAGCAAGAGACTTATTTGCCCACATAACACTTTGTCCAATGAACCATATTTGTATTTAAGAAAATGGGATTATTTCCTGTTGTTTGTAGTAGAATTCTGAAAAAAAACCCGAAAACCAAGAGTCTTTTAAAAATTGTTATTATTTGTAAATAACTAATTTACAATTTAGTGAAGGTAAGGAGAGACATATGTTTTTCAAGGCTAATGGAAGTCATAGAGATACCATCAGGAAGGAAAAGAAGAAAAGCAGTTTTTCATATGACCATCCTCAGCTACATTCATACATTTTTTGAGTGTGTGGGTGGAATTTTTTTCCCCAATACTTTGCAAATATGGGTAGGATTAGAATGCAACTCCGAAAGGAAAATCTGGTCCATTGGATATTTTTAGTTAGGAAGTGTTAGTTGATTTTCAAAGGAGGGGAAAGAGAATTCTTGGTGTCTACTACTGACAATTTAACTAATAACTTCAAATATGTGCCTGTATGCATCATTACCTTCACCACACACACATTTTTTTCCTTCTTTGCTTTCTAAAACTTATGTTCCCTCTAAAATCTTGTTCATCATCATCATTTTAGAAGGTCTCAGCTATGAAAACTGAAGTTAAGGGTCATGACAATTACATGTCACTGTCTGTATATGGGTAAGAAAGAATTTAAAAAAATACAGTCATCTGGTAGTGTTAAGTAGATGAGCACTTATAATTAAGTGGATTTATACTTTTGCCTACTGGTGAACACTTGTGTAAGGGTTTTTTTCCTTAAAGAAAGAAAAAAGAGGCTTTCTTGTCGTATATGTGGAAATTAATGGTAAAAGACTATAATGACAAGTTAAATTACTATATCAAAAATTACGCAGGATTAAAAAATAAAATTCTTTGTCCCCTGTGTTTAGCTTTAAACAAATTAGCCTAGGAATGTATGATATGTTAAAGTAGAAAACTCTCAAATCTTTCTGTAAGTTTATTTCTTTCGAGTTTTATAGGGAACTGTTATGTGGGTAAACTGTTTATTCTGCTTATTGCACGTGGGGAGAAGAGGCTCTGGCTATTGTGCTGCGTTAATTCTTATTTTTATTAAAGGATTTTGGTAACTGTCTCCACCAGTGAGGAAATGTAATTTAGAAAAAATGTCTAGTACGATGATCTCTGAGTTTTTTCCATGTAATCTCAATTACATGGACATCTAGTATATTGCTGCAAAAGTGCTGGGGCAATTGACACTTTGGAACAGCTGACTCATGCTAGTTGTTAACTTCAGTGTCGGCTTTGAGAAGCTGACCCGTACTGCACTGTGGGAATCAACATCTTTAAAATTATGCACAGATAGTCTGCACTTTTTCAAGGAGGTGAAAGCACTGAGGACAGCTTTTCAAAAGTGCTCATCATCCAGTTATGTCCCCAGATGTTTTAGAGATCTCCTCGTCAATCAACAAGCTCTCAGTGCAAGCTGCCTACTACTGAGTTGTTTCTGAGGTATGACTCTGTGTGAGAAGCAATTACTGATTGAGCAAACATTTTAGATCATGAAATAGATTGTTTATTTTATGCATTGCCCATTCTCTCAGGACCCAGACCAAGATCCCAGTCCCGATTCTGCAGGAACTCCTGAAGGAGATCATGGCAAGTCCTTTCTTTTTTCATGCAGCCAGACTGAGCAGCATGAGAATCATGACACATTTAAATAGACATGGAAAGTGGGAGGGAGTGCAAAGAGAAGAGGGTAAGAAAATACTACATGAGAAAGCAGAGCATAGCAGACACATGGAGTGGGGCTGCTGTGTAGAGACTGAGGGAGGAGTGGGAGGGGACCTCTGCAAACAGCTATTCATCATGGAGAAAAAATGTGAGAGCTGGTTTAAAAAAAGAAATGTTGGACACCGATGACGACACTGTTATCCCAAGGTCCCTCTTTTCATTGATCTTGCCAGCTGAGTTTTTGGTTTCTTTCTCTCAGCAGCTTTTCTTCCTCTTGTTCATATGCCCAAAGGAAATGAGGAGACTGGTGGTTCTGAAATGGGATCTCCGATGAACCTTTCTCAGTAGAAGATGCATTGTGCAATGCTTTGTTGAATACCAGTGATATTTTGATCCAGAAACAACATAGCAGCAGTAAGAAATTGTTGGATGTTGTCTGCTTTTTAATTAAAGACAGGTAGTAGCACACTGCAAAACATTCTGAAAGAGGCAGTGTGAGGATAGAATAAAATAATGTTAAACTGAAAACTCACTTCTTTTTAAAATGCTGGTGCAAAAAGAAGACTCTTAACCTTTTTTCTGAGAAGGTTTTTTAGAGCAAAGAGGTCGCTATATGTTTTATATCATGAATTTGTGGCTTTAAATACTTTACCACAGCCTTGGTTGCCTTTTATTGCTCTTTTAGTTTTGTTAATGTTATTGTGCATGTTTTTGCCATTGAATACCTTGAGTTTATAGTACAGGTCCCTTAAATTACCTGTGATAAAAGGTGCTTGCCACAAAAAATATTTAAGAAACTCTATACAGAATATTTTAATTTTCTTTAAGGTCTGCATCTTAAAACTGCAGATAAGTCCAGACTTTTTCCTTTTGGTGTGCTTTTAGAAACAGAGAATTTGGATTTCCTGTGGGATTCATGTCTGTTTTCCCATTTGCCCTCTTTCTTGGAAGTTAGCATTTTATTCTAGCTGTGATCTGTGGCAGGGAAATGAGGGAAGTGGAAATGCAAGATCCATTGAATTCTGTGGGCACATACCTTTTCCTATCTTCCTTAGGAAGTGAAAAAATATTGGCATTAAAATACAGCTATACTCTTTTTCCCTCTCTCTACTGAGGCACATATACCCTTTTTTCTTATCTGTGAAAGATGGTTGTGTTATTCTAGAAATGTTTTGAATAGCATCTTGGAGCCAAAAAGAAATGAGAAAAGAAGCTGAAAAGTCTGTATACAAAATGTATGTGATCATTTCATTCAATTTCTTATGCATTAAGCAAAGTTTCTTAAAAATAATTGCTAACATGGATTAGGAAGATAACTGTGACAAAGCCAGTTAGCATATTTGTTGGGAAAAAGAGTCATATACTTGCTTTTATGCCAAAGAGAAAGGGGGATGTTATGCAAATATCATTTATTAAAATTAAAGCCTGATGTAGACTGTGACAACCAAGTTTACATAGACTATTGAGGCATTTGAATCTAATCTCTCAATTAAGATATCAAGCAGAGTTACCTTTTCCATGGGAATGTTATTTTCTGCTTTTTAATGAATGTGATGTTATCATTTTCAAATAATTTCTAGGAGTTTGAGGGGAGGGGGAGGAAGAAGGGAAAGGTTGAGTACTACTCAAGTAAATAACTCTTGAGCAAGTGTGACACAAAAGAGAAACATTTTTTCTCCTATTAGATCAAATAAACTATTGGCTTGATCTAAGGATGCTTAGGGGTTTTTGGGGGTATTTTGGGTTTTTTGTTTTGTTTTGTGGGGGTTTTTGTTTTGTTTTTTAATTCTAGCTTTACAACAATCTCTGGGGTTTTTTTATTAAGACATTATTTATTATGTGTGAAAGTGCACCCAGATCACTTTTTTTTTAACAGTTCTCTTTTTTAATGCCTCTTGAAATACCTTGGCTTCATGTTGCAATGGTATTTCTATACCAAAAGTTATGGTTTCATCTGCATAGTGCCATCTGATGGAGCTATTTGATATAGATGAATCCAAGTCATTGCTGGCATTCGTAGCTTACTTGGAAACTGAAATTTGTTGAAATGTTGCTTGCGGGAAAGTATGGTAGCAGTAATCTCAGGACAAATTTCACATTTGAGTTGTTTCATTGAGCATCCCATTCACTGAAAATTTCATAGAGTATTTGAGCCCTAAAGAGCTCTGTTGTCTTTACAGACATCCAGACACAAACTTTTTTTTATAAAAAACACTGGATGTCCGTGGAAGTTGTGACAATCCCTTTGCTGGGCTTGGAATGGGACGCATTTTGGCAACACAGATGTTAACGTACAGTGGCCTTATGAAGGGGCAGATGGAATATGCTTAGTTTTCTCGACTCAGAACATAAATGTAGCAATCTCCTCAATTTTATTTGTATTAATTAAAGAGATCAGTTCTCTAGATCTTGAATGCTTCTGTTTTGGTGTGCAAACTGCCTGTTAAAAATGTGAGGACCATTCAGTTCAGGAAATAAAATCCTTTCTCAGTATCTGAAGTTTGAACATTTAGGAGCTGAGGTGCCTAGAGTAAAACTAGGCTGCTTTTGAAGATACAGAGACATTTGAAAATGCAGAAATTATTATTTCTTTAACTTACTTTTAAATAAAATTGGGGGGAAACAACATAGCCCAAACATTTTCCAGGCAGACTCTGGTTTTCTAACATCCAGTGGAACATCTTTAGAGACTGATGTGTCTGATGATTTAAATGTTGACCTCAGGATTTTCAGTTTTTCTTTGGTTCCAGTGCTCTGGGGAATGGCATAGTAAATAACTGGGTCTAGCATGTGGCACATACTTGCAAAAAATTGAGTTTTGCCTATTTCTCAGGCAAAACCTTTTTTGTTGGTCCTGGAAAATGTGCCCTTGTACTTCTTTCTGGTATGGAGGTCTGTCCGAGCTGTTAAGCAATGCGGGGAGCACGGGCTCAGGAAATATATCAAACTATGAAGGTATTTACAACTTTGGTCTCTTCAAGTATAGTTCAGCTAGGGTGCTCTGCTGTGGGCTGGGCTGTAATGCCATCCCTCTGGTTAATGCTCCACTTGACTGGACTATGGAGAGAGAGTTCAGGATGGTGTGGAGGTTGTTTCTTCAGAGTTCAGTGTTTGCCACTTTACTTGCATTTTGCCTTTGTATTTGTCACTTACTGGCCTCAATAACTAAGGAATAAAGTCATCTGTGAAGAGTATTAGAGGAATAATTCGATGGTCTCTTGGGAATATCTTCAGGATACAGTCCAGCAAAACGCAGAATCCTCCTGCAGCTGCTCACTCTCCATAAAAATATAGTGTAGGAGAAAGCACAACAGGTTTTCAGTAAGGTCACTGTCATTTTATACATTCTTTTATTTTTTTCGCAATAAAAAATACCCTGATGACAAGTACAGAGCCTGTTGAAATCCATGTTTTGGGCACTGTTCATGGGGGGCTTTTTTGCTGCTTATCTTCCTGTTTCTTGTATCTGCTTGACTCCAAGTTTAAAATAAAAGTTGCAGTTCTTTGCTGGGATGTGTGGACACATAAAACTGATATATGTGCTAGATAAAGGTGTAGTTAAAAGTGTGGGAGGACTTCATTTTTCCCTGGGGTGACTTTTCTTGTTTCTCTTTAAAATGAGAAGTAATTGCACTTATCTCTGTAGCATAAAGCTTATCTCCACCATAATTTAATTTTTGTTTAGTATATTCTAATAAATTATAGACCCTTATTATTTTTTCCAACACAGATGCCCATTATGACATTTCTAGGCTAGACGACTTCAGATCACAGACTGTTCCTTAAAAGTTATTATGGTATCCTACTTTATCCATTAAGTATTCAGAGCATCCTTTTAACTTCGCAGAGGAGAGGTGCCAAATTATTTAAGTATTTAATCTTTTATCTTGTACGTATGTTCATTTTTCACTGACTTCGGCAAAGCTTCCCAACACTTCACAGTTAAACCAGTATTTTGAAAGTTAACATTTGGCAGGGAGTTTAAGGACAAATGATGAAACCTTGTAGCCTGTAAAGATAAATCTTGAGTAGCTGCCAGTAGGTAAATGACTAACGTCAATTCAAGCAATTTAACAGCAATCAGTTTGAGGTCAAGTAACTCTGGACAGTGTAGTTTAATGTATCATCTTTTTTTCCCTTCTCTGCAAGTAAACCACTGCTGACTTCTGCTCTCGTAATTTAACTTCTTTTTAGTACATTTCCTGTAGATTGCTCCCCTCAGAAGTCAAGTAAGGTACTGCCAGGATTTGGAGGGGACTGGGAACATCAACAAATGGAAATGACTCTAATGTGAACCAATGGATTATTTGCATTCCAGTGCTTAAGTTATCACTTAATAGTTTTAGGCTCTGGTGGCAAGACTGGACTGTGTTATGTTAGACTCAGGAACAAATGCTAATATCTTCAATGTTTTCAAATTCCCAACCATATTTGGTCAATTGTGCTAGTGTCGACCCTTGAAGGCTGCCAAGAGTCTTGTTGGCAAAAATGCCACTTTGGTGAAGAAATATCTTCTACCACAGCTTTATTTGAAGGCTGTCCTTATTTAAAGGGGTATCATCTCACTGCTTCATGACTCAGGCTTTGTCCTGTCTTTTTTTTTTTTTTAATTAAATGTGTTCATCTCCTTAATAATGGGTTTAGTGTAAATTACCCTCATGTATTACATGCTTTTCTCTACTTTGAATGTTTTAATCTTTATATAATCCTTTCAGCAGGGACAAATCTAGTTAATCTGCTCCGCAAGCTGCTGTAAAGTGTGGTACAAATCCTTCTGACCTGCGTGCGCGTGCTCATGTTCTTTAAAAACAGAACAAAATTAAAAGTTTCTTTGCATTGCTGAGTACAGCAGGTCTGCTCCAGACTACTGAAGGGACAAACACTTGTACATTTAAATATAGGATTTGCTGTAGCAGCCCAGCCCAGCCGTCTCTCAGTCCAGAGCTGCCAGCTCACTGTGCCTACCAAGGACAAGAAACTTGGAGTGGGCAGTTGTGGAATAAATGCGTCATGGAGGAAATTTCTTCCTCTTTCCCTGTTTTAGAGTTTCATTTATGTCCTGAATCACAAGAAGTCAAACCCAAGGTTTTATAGAGGCTTGGTTTTGGATTTTTTCAGTTGTGTGGTTTTTAAATATAGCTGAAGCTGATCAGGCATTATAAGGGAAATTGGCTGTTCTGTGTGGATATATTCACCGTACATTAAAAAATTCAGTGTTGAAAGCCTAGGTTTGAATAAGGTTGATTTGATACAGCTAAATAACCTCTCTCTAAACCTCTCTCTAAATAACCCATTCTGCTTTACATAATTTTGCATGCTCACTCTTAGACACACACACACAAACACTGCAGATTCTTTTATTAAAAGAGCAGCAGGAAAGCAAACAAGCAAAACAATATTTGCTAGTTCTGTTCTGTTTCTGTTCCCACTAGAGTGCTCGCTGCGCCACCCTTGCTGCTGATTCATTTTTCAAATCTTGAATGATGATTCTTGCCTCATCCCTGCTGTGCCTGAGATGAAAGCAGATGCTCTTGATCATATGGTGTAATATGAATCCTCAGATTTCAGTTTGACCTGGCAGGATTTCTTATGAAGATAATATTCTCTCTTCTACCCAGAACCGTTGAAGAAGAAAAAAACCCCAAAACCTAACAATACATATGGGTTCTGTTTGCCTTTTAAGTTTGTTGGTGATTTCTGTGTGTTTTGACTTCAGGCAGTTGTTCTTGTTGGGATGCTGGAACAAAACCCATGGAAGTTTCTTCAGCAACTTCTTGCAATGTTCTCTGCAAGCTTATCTGCAACACCCATTCAAACCCCAGATTAGTCTGTGCAGCATTGCATTTCAGCAACAACTTCTTGTGAGCAGGGTGTCCTGACAGCAGACAGCTGCATTCACCAAGACTTCTCACAAAGGAGATGCAGACTCTGTGCTATCTGGGCCAATAAACTCCTGTGCAGGCACTCAACATTTTACTATTGTAGTTTAGGCTGACTGGTTTCTGCACAGCATTGAGGTAGCAAAGATAATGATTTCTGTGGCTGACTATCCTGAAATATTTGGAAGAAGGTGGTAAAGCAGATATATCTGATGGGAGAGAGAAGAGAACATGTCTCTATGATGCATTTAGCTAGAAGTTAGCTGACCCATTCAAATGTGGGCCAGCCGCCTAACCACAGACCTTGTCTGGCCTGAAAGCTGTCTGTGTTGAGCAGAGTGGCTAATATTTTGCCCTTTCAATTTGCTGAATTGCTGTCTATCACTGCAGTGCAGGGGAATTGCTTCTCAGGCGGTGCTAAGGATTTTGAGGTTCTCAGGATTCATTCATGAAGTTGAATGTGCTATGAATTTGACCAGATACTGTCCTTAATATCATTTAACAATGCTTTCCACATGCCTTTTGTGTCTTTTTACCCTAATCTTCAAGGTATGTGCGTTCCTTATGCACATAGCATCTTGCTATGACAAATTTCCAGTGAACATACCAGTGTGGTAATTTGAGACAGGCTAAGAAATATAGCAGTGTGGAAAGTAGATCAGTAGGCATTAAATAAAGACACTGCACTTCAGGCACGTTGGAGTGAGGAATATCCAGAGAGTTACTAAAAGATGAAGACTCAGTTTGATCTGAATAATGGAGCTGAGAAGGAACAAACAGATGGGGATTTGTGAGATGCTGTTAGCAGTCCTGGCCATTTTTTAAAACATGCCTGAGGGAAAATGGGGTAAAGGATGTGGTGGAGTGGGGGAAGGAAGAAATTTACTTTAGGAAAAAGTCCTGATCAGAGGAAAGAAAATAATAGAAATAATGAAGAACTAATTGCATTTGAGAGAGGGTGACTAGTTTTGATAGGATGGAGAAAAGCTGTAGATGTGTCTGAAGGGCTTGTTCTTTGTTTCCAAAGGTGGAAGATGTAGGCACTTGGGCCATGAGGAAGAGCTCACTGACTACAGCAAATGATGCTGCTTAAAGCGCTACTGGCAAAATGGAACACCCTAATTGCAGAGAGGAGACCTTAACCTGTTCTTGTTCATGTATTAACTGGGAAATGTGGCCTTATAATGTCTGTCAAAAGCTTATTTCAGAAGATTAAGACTCCACCAAACTTAAGGCACAATTTTCTCTAATTCCAGTGGCTTTTAGTTGCAAATTGTAAATCCCGCAGCCAAGGCTATCATCACTGAACACCTGCCCCCTGCACCTCATCTAAAAGGCTTCAGACACAGTCTTATTTAGTGACAGGTTTTAATCCATACCCTAAATATTAGTTCAGAGGATAAACCTGTGTTACTGACTTCTACAGGTGCTAGTAAATTGACACAGACACAATCCCATGTCCGCAAAATAGAATTGGCAAAATATAAAGTGTAAAGAATGGAGTGATTATCTGTGTAGAATATCATCCCTTCTACATGGATGTGGCCATCTACCCTTCCCTTCAAATACTGGGGTTTTCAGCTCATTTTTCTATAATTACTATGTTTTGTTTTTAAAGTATGAGCATTTTAATGGCAAAGTTCAGAGGTTAATTTGCTCACCTCAGAAATGCACTTTACACGCATTTGCCAAAGTTGGGGCTCTTTGTCAGAAAACAGGAGAGCCTGAAGGATTTCTGCCTTAGTGCTTAGTGTTTGAATAATATTTTGACTGTTACTGAATAGGCACCATTGTACTATTAGTCCTTTTCTCCACAGATTAGAAATGGATTGCAAAAGGAGGCTGTTTGTTTTCCTTGATTACTAGGAGATCAGATGTTGGGAAAAAGCAGTCATGATGATTCAAGAGAAGGTATTTTAAAATATGACTAAATTTTGTGACTCTCACTGGAAACTGTTATCCTGATGAAAAGTACCTGTTAGGAGTATGAGGTTACCCACCATATTATGATTTGCTACATTCACCATGGATTCTTCCCCAGTGTTTAAATAAATAAATAAATGGAAAGTGAAGTGGATCTTCAAAATGAGAAGATTAAAACAAAACCTCATGATTTATTTAACCTAAAAAGAGTAAGTGTTGATTTATTTGCCTTTTTGGGTTTTGGCACTTTCAGGGAATACTCAAGTTATGCTTCTAAATTTTCCCTTGAAACTAGAGAGACTTTCATATTCTTTGGTTTTATTTTTATTTCTTTTAAAAAGAAAGCTGAGAGGGCTCTGCAATCTCATGACCCTGGGAGGAAGAGCTCTAAGGAAAGCACCAAAGATCCCAAGAGCAACAACAAAAATCTGTTCATGTCCTGCAGTATATGAAATTCATATTCTGCCACTAGTGGCTTTTGGCCAAACAGTCAAATTGATAACCCATCAGTTCCGAAAGTGCTACTTCGATTCACACTCTCTTATGTCTTCTCTTTCCTCTTTAGCTGTTCTACTGACTAATGTAAGCTGGAGCCTCCCCTGCAACCCAAATGTGGTTTGTCTAGAAATACTTCTCCCTTAGAGTATAACAGTTTTTGTAAGTTAGAATAACAAAATAAGTAATACCTGCACATCTGAGATTTGATTGATGAGTTATTACATTAATGCAGTAAAATGATCTTCATCACAGTGTTCAGATAGTTCTACTTCGTAACTTCTGAAAAGCTCAGCAGCGTGGCATAGATGCATGGGATGAAAAGCAAACCTTGACAAAGATGAATTGATACCAAAAGAAAAAAAAAACCAAACAGAAAAAAAGGACAAGGTGCCAAAAGATTGATGAAATGTCAGGTAATTAAAGACTCTAGAGAACATCGGCCAAAAAAAAAACCGCACAGCCAAAATCAACGCCCACCCCCATACTATTTACAGATTGTTATATTATTTTATGAGGATTTAAATGTGTTGCTTTCTCTTCCCAAGTAACTTGCAAGCACTCACAAATACTTTTGGAAAATGCATTATTGTGCTACTTTATTCATAAAAGTATTCCTATCATTCAAACTCCTCGCCTTAAAATGATTTCTAACTTACTCTGTCTACATTTTAAAGCAGTCTCAATATGCAAATTCAGGAATTTGGAAATATAAAACTCTTCTGATAGACAAAACATTTCCTTATGTTTTTAGAGTTGCATTGTCCCTGTTAAATACTTTGTTGATTTCTGTACTGAAGAGGATTTCAACACTTTTGCATGGTATACTAAATTAAGCTTTTGCACTGAAAGTCTGATGTTATGTCAAAAGTACAAGTTAAATCTCATGGATGATGTCACCATGCAATTAAAGGCAGAGGTTAACACTCCTCTGTGCAGGTACTTTCCCCTCAAGCTATCTGGAATAACAGAGTTGCTATAATACAGCTGTGGCTGCTGAGGAATGCTAAAGCACAGTCAATGACTCTTTGCATTTTTAAAAGGAATGTGTGTGGCAGAGAGAGGTTTAATTGCTCCTGCTACATGTCTCATAGTGCGGGGGAGGCTTTGCTTGGATGGCTTGGAGTGACTGCTTTTGAAAACAGGTCTGACATCTGCTTTTTTTACCCTCTGAAATAGGACAGTCACATCCAACTGTGGCAGCATGTTGTGTTTTCTGAGTCACTCGTTCATTCCCATTGAGTAATTATTGTCTTTCACCAGGCACAGCTTTGTCATGCTCTCGTTGGTGCAGGTACAATATTTAGGGTAACAGTGACTTCAAGCTGTGTCTTTCTCCTCTCCTCTTTGTTTTGTCACCTGGGGTTTCTGCAAAGTTGTAATTTCATTGCCCCCTTCCTGGGTTCCCTCTTTCACTTCTCCTCACCTTCCCATTCTCCAGCATGGAGTATCTGCTAACCACCACCACATTTTTTAGCCTGATGCTGCCAGATTAGTTTTAATTCCTATGCTCCTCATACACTGTCACTGTGTTCATATGAACAGGAGCACCCAGAGTAGATTTATCCTATGAGATCTTTGATTCAGCCTTGGTCCATAACTCACCGAGTTGCCTCCAGCCGGGAAGCTGGTTAACTGAGTGCCACTAGAAATACAAGACGGGACTCAGTAGAAAGAGAATGCCCTTTTTCAGTGAGGTGCAAAGAAGAAAATGCAAGATACTTACCAGTTACTGTAATTCAATACAGAAATCCAAGGACTAAGCTTGAGAAACTGGTCTGAGCTCTAAATTTTGGATCTTTCCCAGTTTCTGAGTGAATGCAAAGTGATAATTTTTTCTTTCACAGAATAGTTGAAGTTGGAAGGCCTGGAGGTCATCTTGTTCAGATGTCCTAAAAATGTCCTTGTTTGGTTTACTATAAAGCATAATTATGACAAAAAGTAATCCCAGCTGACTGGAAAAGGACCCCAACTTCCATGAGGTTCAGTCCATTCCAGAAGTCAGCTGGAAATTATGTGCAACCAGCAGATTTTACCTGTGGTATCTCTCCTAGTTAACAGCCCTACAGCTGTCCAAGTTTCTTGTAGACCTGAGGACATACCCCCAGAGCAGCCTTGAACAGCACTTGCTCTGTTGCAAAGGAACGCAGTGCCTCCCTCTCCACGTTTCCAGCACGAGCAGCTTGCAAGAGAGAAGTGCAAACTGCAAACATGTAAACAGCTGTTGGGGAAAGGGGAAGAAGCTTCACGTAACAGAATCAGCTGCCAATTTCATCGCTGCCATGTGTGCTGTGTATGGCTTGTCATATCAAGCGAGTCATTAAGAGGTTCCCCCCCTAATGGCACTTTGAAGTGCTGTGACAGCTTGAGAGCATCTATAAATTGCCACAAACAGCCCTCATACTGCGTTAGCTAATTGCTCGCTCTTTGACTTATTAGGAGTCACTGAGTTAAATAATTTGTCACATGTGTGGCTCATAATAAATAATGTGACTAGCCAGTTTGTGAGCTGTTTCGGTGATATATAGTGCCCCTTTTGAATGTTGTCACAAGCAGCCAACAAATATGACCCCCACGATTGTCAGATCTTTGTGAAAATAATAAGGCCTGACAGGGCAACAGGTTACAAAAAGAAAAAAAACCCTACAACTCACCTCCCAAAGTATAATGAAAATGGAAATAATTTCTTCTTCATAAAATAAGATTGTAACTTTATTCTTGAATAGTTAATTGACAACTGAGTAAAGTTTTATAGTAGAATATCTTTATTTCAATTTGTATAGGATTAGTTGTGAAAGAAAAAAGGTAACTTTGCTAGTTACTGGAAATATCCTATGTCCTCTAATGAAATCTGAAGTGAGTATCCTCTCAGCAAACTCTATGTAGCTTCTGAAATACCGTTGTGGGGTTTTTTAACAAATCTGATTGCTTTCTGTACAGTTTATCCAGATATGTAGGGCATATTTTTTCTGACCCTCAGTCTTAGTTCTGACCATGTGTTTCAGGTAATGCATTCCCATACACGTGCCTGTCAGGAGCTGGGCTTCTTAATTTATAAGCACAAGCGTGGTGCTGTTGTAAGTGGTTGTGCACGTGTAATGTTGGAGATGCCCACAGAAAGAATGCAGTAGCACAGTGACATACATATATGTGTATAGTAATACATTCTTGGCATCTTCATTTAAATAGGAGTCCTGTCTGATTTCTGTGTGGGAGGAGAGTCCCCAGTATTTTGCCAAAGAAGCAAATGTGGTTTTTCTCACAGCTAAAGGGTGATTTCTTTCCAAGAGACAGGACTTGTCTTGCACATTTGAATTCTGATGTAGACTGGATCACTGTGCTATAAAATCTTCTTTTCCCACAATTGTGCAAAACGAAGAGTGATGAGTGCTGTTTAATAAACCTTACCAGTCCCTTACAAGCCTGTTCCTGCAGTGACCCTTGCTATTGCATTCCTCCTATTTGAACTTCGAGGTGCTCGTGCTGTTAAACTGGTTCCCAGCTTGGCAGTCACTTAGGTTTAGGTCACGTTAATTCAGCAGTGCCCACTTCAGTTGCTTCATGTGAGAGAAGACTCTCCTTCAGCTGCATCTGCTGAACAACCTGGTGGTTCCCATGGCTCTTCCTAAACGTGTTGTGCTTTCCCCCAAAGCCAACCAGCAAAAGCTTTCCAAGGCAGAGGCTTGCCTGCAGTTCTTTATCTTTTTGCATCTCCAGTCACGTAGGTGTTTTCTGGATGGTTGGGTGAGAGATTAATCTGATATGTTCTTTCATCAAAAGGGAAAGGTGTTGGTGAGTTGTGCCTATCGGTCTTGACAAGAATAAGAATTATGGTCAGTATGCAAAAGAGGCCAATGCTCATCATGCTCTGGCTTGATTAACGAGCTGGTGTTTGAGCTAGTCACTGCATATCACAAAGACAGAGGTTCTATCCTCTAGTCTCAATCAAATGCCACAGGCACTTGCACCTCTGTCTTTGGCATTCCTGGGAAAGCTGCTGAGCCCGCTGAACTGCTGGCTGTTTCACTGTGCCTTTTACCTATTTCCTGTGGAAAATTAGGGAAGGTGTTCTGTTTGGTTTTATGCGCAAGGGCTTGGAGAATCAATCTGAAAATCTTTTGTGGGATACTCTCTGCTTCTGTCTAGTTTTTGACAGCTTTGAGAGCTTAATGTTATTTTGAGATAAGGCTCCAGGCAGCTCTTATGACACCTAATGGGTACTTTCCAGTGACTGCCTTACTTGTGTTTTTACCTTGGGCCTGGCAGTGTTTGACTGAGAGGCACATGACAACTTCTCCTTAAAGAAATTGAGGCTGTGTTTCAGATTTTGAATTGAGGAGAATAGTAAAAATAGCTTTCTGCTCACTGTCAGTGAACTCATGTAAGAGTGAAATGCTGGGACCCGTGAAGTCAGTGAGATCCAAAATTCTTCCCATGTGGTCTGGGTTTACTTACGGCTTTGCTTTTAATTTTTTTATTATTATTATTTTGGCGAAAGGCCCACTTTCAGGCATTCCAAACTTGCTTATGTTTACGAAAGAATTTTCCATCATTTCATTAGCTGTGCAAGTAAATAAATACAACCATGGTGAATGTTCTAGCTGGTTCACCTTTGCAAAGCAATACATCCAAATCCTGTAATTTTGACAGAAAACTGGTCCGTCCTTCTTGCATAAAATTTTCTGAGATCAGTGATAAGATCTGGTTCTAAGTGGGAGACATTTTTAAGCAAACCCTGACATTTTCAGCTTTTTTAATGTTTCTCATTAGTTCAGAGATTTTTTGTTGGGGATTTTTTGTTTTTCTTAAAACCTCAGCACCGGAGTCAAATGATTTCACGAAAATCCCAGTTGCCTTTTGGAAGATAAGAGGAGCAGATTCTGGCACTTGGGGTTATAGGGTAAAACTGAAAGCACAAAACTAAGAAGAAAATTAAAAGAACATAATGTATATTCATTTTTTCAATTTAGCAGGGTAGCGTAGCTTAAAGCACCAACTTTTGGATGCTTGCTCTTACTAACAGTAGACTTCCCTTTACACTTGCCATCAGAATATTATCTTAACTGCTGATTTTCTCACTTCTAAACTTCTAGAAACTTCTAGTTTATTAGAAAATTACTGATATTTATCTGTTACTGCAATTCTGCTCCTTTCTATGTGGCCCCTATTTTGCCCCCCTTCTCAATTTAATCTATTTGCATGCTTACATACTACCACTGGGATAACAGGCGGTAAAAATGCCAGAAAGTCTAAAGGAGTGAAACGAAAAAGTCACAAACAGCTCTCAGCTGCTACAGACTTGACTCATTCACGTGTTTGGAGGCTTTGGGTTAGTTGTTTTTCTCCCTCCTTAAGAGTGCACTCTTACCTCACTACAGTTTGGATGGCTGCAGTAATTAAATGCCTGTTCAAATTACCTCTCTAGTGTGAAAAGTGATTTCTCTGTTTAAACCTCAGGATTCTGCTTAATCCAGTGTAGCTGACTGCAGATGAGGCAAGATAGGAGGCATTTGCCTAGGGTGGAGAAGATGAATTTACCTGGTAATGCAGAGATCTCTGTCTGATTTAATGTTTTCTGTCATATTTGTTAGCTTAACAGGACTAGGTTGGTCCCTTCATTCCCTCTGTGCCCTGGCAAACAGTAGTACCAAGTGCATTTATGGGGAATTTAGCATGTGACTGATTTCAGTGTCCTTTTGTGCTGTGCCTTGTGTGTTCCCTTTATAATTAAATCTCAGTAGCTTGATAGGTAGAGATGTTTTTATGGTATTCAATTAATTACTAATAAATAATATGCTCCGAATCTGAATTATGTCTTCTACAACTGAGTTTTTTGTATTTTTACAAGACTTATAAAGTCAACAGTTACTGGTTGCTAGTCACATATCCTACTTTAAGACACACATATGTGTAGTTTTCACCTGTAAACCTTTAAAAAAATACTTAAAAGTTTGATCTGTTATGCTACTAAAAATAAAATCTCTCTGAGGCCAAAGAATTAAAATTAGATAGTTTTCCATAGGAAAGCTCAGCTTTGGCATACAAATGTATCCAAAAGTGAAGGACTTTGGAGACTTTCTGATGTCCTTTCTCTACTTACATCTGCCTCTACTCCACACACCTCATACTACGATGTGCTCTAGTGATAAACTCACTGGAACTCATTCTTTATTTAGGCTTTATATTTTCACAGTCCTATTACTACCAGAGACAAAACAAACAAACAAAAAACCAAACCAAAACCCCAGACAAAACAAATCCTCCCACTAATTCCACACAAATTAATTGCATCAAACACAATTTAGAGAGCTAACAAGTTTCATTTTTGCTAAAATAAAAAAATGTCTTTGCCATTCTGTTTCAGTGTGGAAACATAGTACAGTATCACTCTACAGATCTGTTTTCTGTGAGGATATCTAGTGCTGCTTGACCACAATGAGATAGGAATAGCTTGGTTATTCCAGATCAAATGCTTTAACCAAGACATTCCATTAACTTTGAAGCTGTTCTGCTTTGAGCAGAGTCCTGGACCAGATGACCTCAAGAGATCCCTTCAAACCAAGCCTGTGATCCCATGGACTAAAACCTTGACTTGAGGCTTGAATCTGCAGCAGATTTTGTTTGTGTCTAGATACTGATGTTCTGTGCTGTTCTAAGGACATTGTGAAAGCCAAGAATGGGTCAGGACTTTTGTGATATATAATTCCTTTCTGTTTGCCTTCCCTTCTGCCCGCTGCATTGTGGAAGGGATGGAAGGAAGCTCATCATTTCAGAAGTCTGGAACATGAAATAATACTGCTGTTTGGATTTTAAGTTGTGGTTTCGTGGCTTGTATTTAATGACTTTTAGCCTCATATTTAGCTTTATGGTTCTGAGAAGGACCACTACACTTGGTTGTGCAGATACTGCTACAAATGCACATGTGCTTCACATGTCTGTGGAGTGTTTACCGCTACAATTTGGGATGTGTCTTCTTAAATCTGAGAACAGTTCTTGTTCAATTCTCTGACAAGATGACTGGTCAGAAAATTGTGCCATTGCACATAGGAGGCAGTTTGGGAATTTACAGTAATTCTTTAGCAAACTTGCTCTTTTTGAACTCATGCACTCGTACGTATCGTCCTCTATCTGAGTTGTTTAGCATGTCATGTAGAAAATGCTAGACAGAGCAAGATGTATACAGCTTCTGTTGAAAAGAACTGCATCAGCAGGTATATCAGCAGGCATATCCAAAAACAATGTAAAAAAACAGAGTCAGAAGACCTTTGCTACATGTGAGTTGTCCAGACCCTTTTCTGTTCTGCTAACTGGTGAGTGGGCTAAGGGTCCTTTGCTGGAGATTGTTCTTCGTCCTGTGCAGGTCTTGCCTTGTTCTCCATCCAGGTGTACAGAGCTTTCTGGCCCTACTGAGAGGGAGCAAGGTCAAGTCATGCAGTGAGTAAAAGCTTCAAAAAGGTTGGTACTGGCTGAACCCTTCTCCTTAAAAGAGACTGGAAGTGTTACCAGTGCAAAACAAACCCAACACAGAGTTAAATAGACTGATAATTTCACTGAAGTATATTCTTTAAGTCTTGCTTAAGACCTCTTGATTGAACCCTAAGAACATCATAAGCTGCTGTTCTGATTTGGAGCTACAAATAATAAAACCACCTAAAATATATTTTAATTATGTGTTCTTTAGCAGCGATTTAGTTTCAGCACAGCAAGCACACTTGTTTGCCAGCTTTGTAGGTTTAATTGAGCACCATAACATCCCAAATGATACAATTACAATCTTCTGCTATTCAGATGCTTCTGTTTATAAGCCTATGAACTTTATAAGAAGCAGAGTTAACTAAATTGTATTTGATTACCTCAAGTAATTGAAATTATAGAATTAGCATAATTGGTATGAATTCAGCAGACAGACATGATTCAGCTCTTCCCATGGTCCTCTATGACCATGAAGATGTTGCTTCCAACCTCCGCAGTATACTACACAGCGAGTTTGGAACCAGGAAAACTGATCTTTTTCAAAAGAGCCATATGAGAGGTATGTGTAGAGTTTCCCTTAAAATGTAACAGGATGCTAGCAAAATATCTCCATTCCCTTATGCATTAAAAAAAAAATTTAGGTGAGATTCATTAGGTTACATCTATTTATTAAACTGGACATTTTTTTAGGAAGAGAATCTGCTTCAATCATTGTGAAAGTACTTCTTTGACGATGCATCCATTGAGGTCTCATTTTATGTATATTTTTGCATATGGAAAGCTTATTACAGAGCTCTTAATTTATATGTGTGTACATATATATAATTTCTCTCTGTGTGTATATATATATGAAGAATATTTTTGTCTGTAGCTATGTATATAAAAACATATACATAATATCTATCTATATATATGTACATATATATAAATAAAATATTTTGCAGCACTTCAGCCTAATACATTTTATTACAGGTTCAGCAAGTCTAAATCATGCAAACATCATCACGTATGCCTTCACTTGAGTTTGCTGCAGAATAGCAATGAACCATAGCTGTCTCTGCAAATAGCTGTAATTATGAGCTATACAAATAAATAGTGACCTGTCTCTAAACTGTCTTTGGTAATTCTTCCTACTGACTTAGTGTTAGCGACTTTTACCAATGTATGTATTTTAATTTATAGCACAGCCTAAATGTGACACGGCGTAGGCTTTTTAAAATTGTATGTTTTAGTACCCTGAAGTAGCCCAATACAGTTAAATCTTTGTTCCTTACAGAATGCAAGCATGTGTACAGTATATATTTATCTGGTCTGGAATAAGCATTAATCTTTAATTACTGAATAAACATATTAAACAGGTGTGGAATAACTGAACTTTCAACTGTGCAGTGTTTATCCACTAGCGCAGTGGATACCTTGGCTCTGCAGTTTGAAGGTTTCACCTTGACGTGCCCAGGGTTGAGTGAAGGAGGGAAGGTTGGGAGGGTGGGCACACAAATGCCCCAAATCCCACATAAATCAGAAGTTTCCAGTTATAAATTATGCACCATCATAACATCCCACTAGCGCCGTTGGCGAGCCAGGGCTGGAGCATGGGGTAGTTTATAGCGGAAAAATGGCTTTTCAATGGATAGCACACCCTCGGACTCCTTCTCCTCCTAGGCTATGTGTGCTGGGCTTGTGGTGTGAGGAGATATAAAGCAGCATTTTTCTAGCTGCCTGCTGAAACAATGAGGGCTCTGTTAGCAGGAGCCCAAACTTCTGTAGTCCCTGCCTCACAAGGTTGGAATGACTGCTTAAACCCAGGTTCAAAGCCCTTGGCCTCCAAGTGCTTTAATTTAGCACTATTTTTGCTGCGCTAGCCTCTGTTTTTTCTGCTTAAACCATCTAAGGTCTCCTTGTTTTGCAGGGAACTAAGCAGCTCCTTTTTATAATTAGATTAAAGATAATCAAATGAAGACTTGGATATTTTTTAATGTCATTTAATCTGGTTCTTTTTTTTTTAACTTTTGCAAAATAACTTTTTATCACCATTGCCTACCTTCTTGTAAATTTACACCTCTTTTTTTTTTTTTTTTGCTTCACTGTGTTTCAAGCTTCTGGTTTTCTAGTTTAAAAAAAAATATCATTTGACAGGTATTTTTCAGCATTTTTATTTGATGCCATAAAATAAACCTTTACCAGGTGTTTTTAGGTATGATTCACAACACTTTCATTCATTCATTCACTGTCAGTTTTCCCAAAGCTGACTGGTGTGAAAATAAAAGAGAATGCAAAAAGAAGAACGCAAAAAGTGCGAAAAGGATACGAATGAAGTGGGAAAAAACCACATATGTGGAGTAGCGGGGTAAGAAGCAACATAGAACTGTACCTAAAACAGGGCTGTGCATTAATAAAAGTAACAAGTAAGTGCTGGTGTGATTTGCTTCAAGTTTTAAAACTTGAAAAAACAGTCCTAAATGTAGGCATTATTCAAATAATAATCACTCAAAAGTTTGTTAAAACCACAGCTTAGTGTGAAAGCTGCGAAAAAGCATGTAACAGCTGATGTCAAGTTTCTGAAAGAAAAATTGTTTCAAACTTAACTTCTCCAGTCCTCCATAATGCACGATCAATACAAACATATTGGAAACAGGAGCAAAAAAATCTGATCTTGTACCAAAGATCAAATCTCATTTATGTTAAAACTGGAAGAAATTGTACATGAACAACCATATTTTAAACAAGGGGCAGGGAGGGTGAAAGATCATCTGAATATACAGTGTATAAAATATCTCTGTGCTTTTTGTCCAGTCAAAAAGCAACATGCAAGAAAAGGCGACAGGAGATTCACTACCTGGGTGAATTCCTGACAGGAATCTGTTTTTCAGACATCACACTAGAAGCAAAGGTGGAGATCAAATTTCCAATTTGTTAGATTAGTGAGTATCCAAGGAATACTGGCTGATAAGTCTTTTTCTCATTTTAAAGATGGTGCTAGAAGTCCCAAGGTTTGCCCTTCTCCTTTATTCTTAGTAAGATTATCACCAGTTTTTGGTTCTGTTTCTTGACTTCCACTCTTTTGAGTAAATCTTGCATGATTATGATTGTGTAACACGCTGTGATATTTACTTGTTTTAGGTTCTTTTTTTTTTTCTGGTCTTGTGTGTTGTAAAAAGATTGAAATCGTAGAATATCTCAGGTCTGAGGGGACTCATAAGGATGATTGAGTCCAACTCCCATGAGTTTTTAGAAGCATAGCCCTTCAGGTCTGGGATGTACTAGATGATATGAAAATAGGATACTGAAGAGTTGAAGTGTCCATTGTTCTGTGCTCACAAGAATAGGCCCTGTAACTTCAGTGGGACTCTGGGTAAATGTGCTCAATGGAGATTTGCAGGGCCAGATCCTGCAAATCTCTATGATTTATTCTAAGTACATCACAGAATATTGAGCTTATTGTTTGTAATACAACACTGGATATGTTTTCCTTTCTTACTCTGAAGCCATGTTAATTTTTTTCACACAAGGCACCTAGTACTAAGTTTCATGGGCATGAAATGTGCATGAAAATTTATGGATGCACATGTGTCTCTTGACCATGGTCATGATTTCTTAAGGCTCTTTGTAGCTGATAAAAATAAATATAGCTGTTAAAAAAGAAATTTATATGATTCCCAGCACAAGTAGGTATACTATAATCCATCTTTAATTTTATTTATAACTTAGAAAAAATATTCTGAATATGTGTTATAGTCATGAACACTTACTCTCTCATTCCTAAATTATTTTCAAATATTAATTTCGAATAAACATATCTTTAAAAGACACAAGTAAGGACAAAGCTTGTTAACTGTGGTGATATGATTTCATTTTGCCTTTTGAGTTCCAGGTAGAGAATATCTTTCTTAAAAAATTTGATTATTACAAATGGATTGTTTTTGTCATTATTGGTGTTTTAAAAGCTCTGAAAGGTTTGTTGCTTTTTTTCTTTTGAAGACCCATTAAAATGTTAGACTCCTCCAAATACGGCTTAATTCAGATTTTTTTTTCTTACTAGCATAATGTAACAAAAAAAAGAATGGAAAAGTCATGACAACATTTGGTCTGTGTTTTCAGACCTCAATACAACTCCTTAAAAACAAAAAAAGCCTGCAATGATGATTTGAAATATCTGATTGCAAAACCAGTTATCACAGTCTGCTTCTTTGAAATTTAGAAAAGGTAAACTGTAAAATTTCATAAATAAAGTGCCAAATGAAAGACATGAACAGATGTTCCAGGGGTTTTCCCATCATGGAAGTCATTTGTGTAACTGGAGGTTGCAGTCACAGTTCCTATTGCCAAGGAGCCAGTTAGATAGTGGATGTGTGTGCTTAAGACAGTGTGTTCTATACTGATAAATGTACTCCAAAAATGGGAGTGGAAACCAGCAGTTATTAGAACTAGGAAAAAAAAAAAAAAGATATTATTTGCCTAAATTACTCTGAAAGATACGTGGTAGAAATGGTTGGATGCTGGAAACAGAGATATGCACAGGGAAGTCGAATACAGTTTTTTAGCCCATAAAACTGCTGTGTATATTTGCAAGTAAAAATAATGGCAATTCAGATGTAGCTTAACATACTCTAAAATTCCAGGAAACTTATACAACTGTGTCTTGAGGGAAAAATGAAGTGAATGTTATCTTAAAAATATTGGTTAAGTATTCCTGATTTCTGAGATCACAAGGAATCTTCAGCCAGCTGGAGCCTTCAGGTTATTCAATGATTCTAAGCAGAAATATAGATGACTAATGAAATAAATAGTTGTCTTCCTCTTAATTTTTCATTTATAGAGCCAACAGTTCTTACGTTTCCTGAGGCACTCTGCATATATTATTGAGGTAGTATGTTAAAATGATCTCGCCTCATTTATCCTCCCCCACAAAATAGTTGAGATGTAACTTTCCAAAGAAAACATCTGAAACATTTAATTTTACCTGTCACTTTTTTTTCGTTTTCCCTGTTAAGAGTAAAACATTGGGCTGTACATTTTTAACAGCAGGTTTTCATGTGAAGGTTAGAATAAACAAAAGTATGATTTAACATTCAGAGACCAGAAAATGACTAATGGGCAACTCTAATTCTTTTTCCAGGTTGTAGGTAGGCATAGTTGAAAGCTATAAAGGTAACAAAGGTTATCAAGACCTAAAGATAAGAATTAGAAGTTGTTAAGTTTAGTGTCTAAAATTGGAGTTTCCTCATTTTTCTTTCTACTATGTGAAGTAGTAATTCCTTGGATCTACACTCTTCGCATTGCCAAGTTAATACTACATTGTGATTTATCTAATTCAAGGAATAGATATTTATTTTATTTAACTAGGTTCATCTAGGTGCATTTTATTTTGTTATCCATCTAGATACTGTGCATGTATGCTGGTGTTGTTTTGCAGAACTCTAAGTATCTTCTCTATCACCTTGATAAATTTTATTTCTTGCAGATGGTATTGGTTTAGATGTTTTGTACTAGTCTCTCTAGCAAAGTGTTTTCTGCTCAAGAGCATTCAAAATGCAGTTAATGATCTATGACTTAATATTAGTGTCTACAACAGTCATTGTGTTTCTGCTATAGGCAAATGCTACTCTATCAAAACCTGTCCAACTCAACTTCCTGTTAGAAACATTCACATTAGACGTGAATCCTCAACAGATTACCTTTTCTAATGTTACACAAGCAGAAGTAGTGATTGAACTCTGCTACTCACACAGTAAGTTACTTTTACTAAGTCCCAGAAGGAACTGGTGTAGGTATTTTAAATTAAAAGCTATTACAACTAACTGGAGAAAAATGCTCTTGGATCAAGTTTTTGGAACAGTTAATTCCTAAATAAATGCAACTGCACATATCATACTTCTTCTGTACAAATATTAAAAAATACTTAAGATGGAACATTTCAGTTGTTATTTGGTTGTAACTAGGTTTGAGCTGAGCAAATCAGATGCAGTGTTTGTCTGATTTCACAGATAGCGTCGACTAAGCTTTAAGGAGTGTTTTGCGTGTCTAAAGTCTATACTGAAATTGTTTGGTATATCTCTTCCCATTACTTTTTGCTTATATTTGTTGGAGACAGTAGAAGCCACTGTATTAAGATTTTTTTTCCTCCAACACATTAAAGTCATACCAATAATGTTACATTAGCTCGACGTTGTTTAATGATAGGATCACCATTTCAGACATCAGATGGGACACTTGTCACTGGTTTGACTTATAGAGAAGGAGTATTCTGTAGAACTGCCACACTTTTCTCTTGTCATCATTGTCTTCCTCCTCATCAGTGAAGTCCTGATCCAGCTCCTACTGAAGTCAGTTGGAAATTGTCTACTGTATACAGAAAATTTTCTGCTGCATCTTGTCTAGGGTCAAATAGTTTTAATGTTTGCAAATGTAATGACATTTTTTATACTCTGTAGAGAAATTCCGCCTCTAGGAAGAGCTAGGCAGAGAAGATAGTTTTAAAAAATACTTTGTGCTTCACTCTGTTCATACACCTGCAAGCATATGGCAAAAGGAGCCTGTCCCATGTCTGGCTGACGTAGGGAACACAACTTCTACAAAACAGATCTCTTACACTGGAGTCTTGGTACGTTCCTGCCCTCTATGCCCACTTGTCTATTTTGTGTAGGTTGGATTTCAGGGTTACTTTTACTGCAGAGAAGGCAGGATCCATCCCCCCTGAGCTGCACGGGTCCTCGCCAAGATCTCCCTTTGTCGTTCCGCCTCAGCAGTGACATGCAGGGGCAGCCTAACACCAGGGACACAGGCAAGACCCCAGCATCAAACCAAAACCAGCCTGGGCTATTCATTACTGCCTATTATATTCAGTACTACCACGGTGAGACAATTTATTTGTTGTGCATTGGAAAAATGGAAAAAATCCTCATTACTTACTAAAGGACCTTGTAAGTTCCTTCTGCACACTGCTTTTCACACTCTGCCTGAATAAGCTGGGGGATAGCCAGTGAAATCCCTAAATTATAACAAGTTGCAACATGCACGAGCTATTTACAACATGTAAGAAATTTCCATAAATTATTTTTTTTTTATTAGCTACTGCTTGAGCACAGAGTTCTCACACATTCATATGCCTGCACAGTAGCCCTCAACACTGGCTCAGCAGTATTGCCCTTCTTGCTTAAATTTTGTCCAATGTCTTCTAATCCTAATTTGACTTCTAATCATTGTAAAGTTCAAACAGTTGCAAAAGACAGGATGTTTTTTATTTGAGTAAGAATTTTCATCATAAAATTAAACTAGTTATTTTTGGCTTTGCAAACTTTATAGACTGGGTTAATTGTTTGGCCTTCTTTCATAGTTGTTTATACTCCATATCGATCTCCTTCCTCCAGATCAATCTGCTTCCTCTACACATCACAGAGGTGACTTTCAATCTGTGTATAATACAGTATAATGTTAGAAGTAGAGCCAGTAATAATCTCCTTAGAGGGAACTGTAAGTCCTCAGCTTCGTGTTTTGCCTGGGTCTGGGCTCCTTAAGCTCCTGCTCCAGTGACCTCAATGTCTGCTTGTGAATTCAGATTTTCTGTGATAGACATGTTTTTTTAATAAGATGGCTGAATATGTGCCTGTTCTCAACTTTCATTCTTGGTGTCTAGTTTGAGACAAACAGGATTTGCGTAATTTTTTTGTGTTGTATCTGAGTTTTGCTTTTAGTTTATAAAAATGATGACTAGAGTTTGGGATAGCTCTATCTTTCCTTCTAAGAGGTGGTTTCAATCTAGTTTAATGGACTGGCATATGTGTTTTCAGCTCTCAAAATGTGCAATTATCCCATTAGAACTCCACCAGAGACAAGGCTAGTCAGAGAGCAACAATTTCATTTTAAGGGAGGGGAGAGGAGTTTTGGGACTCGTGTTCATTTTGATGCTGAACTCTTTCTCTCACCCACTAGAAATTCCGTTCTGAGTGTTTTCACTGAAACAGATACATTTCCATGAAATACTGCTCTTTAAAATAAAAGGTATTCTAAAGCAAATAATTTATTAAGCAATGACTCTAGGTGGAAAATGGTTTCTGGACCATAGCAATACACTTTTGTATGACTACAGCACTGAAAAGTGCAAGCGTAGGAACAAGGAAAGCAGGAAATCAGCATTTCCAGTGATGCTGATTCAGTTCTAACCCAGAACAAAGGAAGATGGTCAGTATTCCCAAAAGCCTTTCTCTGTAACCTGAGGTCTGTGGTACGTTTTTTGCTATGTAGGCTTTGTTAACCCTATAAATAAATAAGTAAATAAAAAAATGCTAAATATTTCAGAGAGCCAATCATGGAATAGTTACAATGTAAAGAACCAACACACTGAACTTTGAGGTTACGAGCAGCCCTGAGCTAAAACTGTTAATTCACTGTTAATGCTGATGCAGATGTTGCCCTCCTTATTTACCTGTAAACTGCTTACCAAGCCAGTGCACATCTGAGAAGTACCTTCTTTGTGCTAGTGGCCCTCAGCTAATCTGACTGTAAGCCTGATCCTACCTCAAAGCCAGGCACTGAACATTATGGTAGCTGTTCCTACTGCTTATTTTCACATACCCAGACTTGGAATAGTTGCATTTATTTCATCATTCTTTCATCTAATGTCATTCCACAGCAGTGTTTACTTAGTGACAGGATGCCTCGTTGTGACTTAATGTTGCCCTCTCTCTCACTTCTCTGCCAACAGCATGCTGAGCATTCGGTCACCAACAGGACAGGGCAGATGATTGATCTTGTACATGAAACACACAGAATTAGTTTTTAACAAACGTGTATCTTATGGGAAGATTTTAAAAGGCTTCTAATCAAATCAAGTTAAAGCACTAATAGTATATTTAAACTTGTTGAATTAAAAAAAAATCTGGTTTCAATCAGGCTTCTTCTTGAATAAGACAGCTATTCTTTACAATGAAAAATGGGTCTACTATAATGTAGCAAAATAAATTTTCTTCTGTGCTTTAACTGAAGTACAGAAGTTGACCAATGATTTTTAAAGCATCTCTTTTGAACCTAGCTAGAAGCTGGTTGGCTATATTTATCTAGGTGTCTTGGGAGCTTTGGAAATGCATGAATTTTGGGAAAACCACCCCCCCCAAAAAAAGCAACAATAATTATATTTTTATTTAGTGGTCAAAAGGAATACAAACTTTCAAACCAGACTGAGGAGAGCATTTTCCCCTTGCTGTACCGTTGATAGCAGTTATCTAATTTGCATTCATTCTGCTGTTTTACTGAGCCTGTTTTTTCTTAAAGGCATTTCAGCCTGACACGGTTTTTTCTTATTGCTCTGACCACATGGATTTATTTTTTAATTATACAGCCTGAAATCCATTTTTAAGTAATTATTTCATTGATGGCCATTTATCCTAGCCGAGGCTTCAAGAGAAGCCGGTTTCTGCCAGCAAAGCCTAAAATAGCCTTATAGAGTTTGTGATGCTAAGTTTGGCGATGCAGTATCGATATCCACTTGGCGATTTCCTAGGTGAGGTCTGTGTCTAGATGTCAGAATGGATCCTGTGAAACTATGTCAGTCAATTAATCACTGCCAATGAGCCATGGCTTGCCAAAGCTCCTTCTCATAACAGCCTCCTTGTTAACTTCACAAAACCCGAATCCACAAGCCAGACCTCCTCCTTTCAGACCTCCAGTGCAGGCTACAGAAGCATTTGCAGGAAAATACATTTGCTGCAAGAAAGAAATGTTGCAGGCTTATAGGGTTGATCTATCAAAAGGAAAAAATAAAAAATAAAAAAACAGGAAAAATGTGGGGTTTACCTTGATAACTACTTTTGTGGAATTGTTTAGGCTGGATGGTTCTAGGGAAAGACTTCTAATGTGAATACAAAATAAATCTGCATTAAGCAGTACATATAGCATAATTCAAAATTAGTTGAAATCTGACCTTTATGTTTCATAGCAATGACTGCTCTAAGGGAAAAAGTGTCATTCATGCTTAGTACTTCTCCTGCCTTATCTGTTCCTTCATCCTGACCTTACCAGATGCAAAAACGTAGGGTAAGAGAGGTAGGGAAAGTCAGAACTGAATAGTAGCCTGACAAACTACTGAAATAAATTAAATTCCTGTGACAAGTAAGTCATTGTTGTGGGGGATGGGGGGAAGGGTGTGAGGGGGGAAGGGAGAGCGTCTTTTACTTCACTGGCCCATTTAGGAAGTTTGGTCACTGGTATGAAGCCATACAGCTGCACACAATATAAAGTAAGTTTAGCAGCATATTTGGTGAGTTTATAACTTCCCCAGGGCATTTTAACATTAAAAATAGTGATTGTTAACCTGGTCCATCTGAACTTAAATATGAGCTTGCTTTGCAAGAAATGAGGGGTAACATCTCAAGTACGTTTCTTTGTGTTTTATTATTGCTTAAGGGCTTACATTGCTTTATAACTGTATTTTGTCTGGCTTTGCATTTTGTACTCAACAGGGATATTCAAATGCATGGTCTCAGTAAGCATGGCAATCCCAGTACTGGCTTAGAAATATGTTCTTTTATAGTTATGCACAGATATTAAAAAATAAACAGTATATGATAAAGTGGCAGTTGTATATGACTTTGATGTTAGCAGCAAGTCCATTACATGTGTGTTATCTGTCTGGTGACTGAAGATTTTCACAACCAGCAAAAACTCCTTTTAGACCATTAGTGTCTCAGACTGGCAGTCAAAATCACACTGACAAATATGGAAAGGCACATGAGAAATTGTGCTGAAAAGAATTAGTATTGCCGTATAGAATGAAGTAGATTACAGAATATTAAAATGAGGTTCTATTTAAAAAGGTGTATTTCTGTATGTTCATCAGACTGTCTTTCAAAGCACAATTCTGGTTTCAGATGAATATGCAACCAGAAACACACAGGTTTTCAAAGCTGTGAGTCTGAATTTTAAAAAAATCACTATATTGCCTACAAAAATTAGGAGGTTTTAAAAATAATATTGCTACAGGTCTTCTTGCTGTTTTGTAAGCCTTTAGGGTTCATTGTGTCAGGCATTTTCCTGCAAATCTCAAAGATTATGTATTTATCTTTGAAAACAGATTATTGTGTACTTGCTGCTGGAATGAGGCATTGGATGAAAATGTAAGCCCTCAAATATTGCAATTATTGCTAGAAATTGGTGGTGTTGTGAAAGTGCGGAAACCAGCCTGACTCTTATGTCACATGGTGTGCTTCTGTGTAGCACTGGCAGAAAAAGGCCTTCTCCATCAGTGCTTCTGTCCCAAGACAGTTCCCATCCATACTGAACAGTCACGGCACACCGTACAGGTGAGTCCTGGTGCTCACTGTCACCAGGTACTTCTTTCATAGTGCAGTCACTGTTCCAGGTTTTGTTTTCACACTCCGCTATTTTGCTGTGTCAAGGAGAAAATGATTTTTAAATATATGTATTTGAACTATGAATGAATTCTTTCTCCCTTCTTCATAAGATTCCTTTGCCCCTCTGTTAGATGGAAGTGAAATCACTCTGGGCTGGCTTGCAGATGGGTTTGAGGGCCATTCAAACCTGCAAAGCTGTTTACAAGCCCTGCTTCTGATGCTCTCATATGGTAGCTCTGCTTCTCATGGTAAGCAATGCTAAGAGGATCTTCATTCTTCAGACCATAGCAGCTTCTTGGGAGCCTCCGCTCTCTTTACTGGATTAGTGCGGCTTCCATACAGAGGCACTGAAGGCGGAATTCACGTCCCTGTGTAAAGCCCAATGAAACCAGCTCTGCCCAAGGCACCGGTGCAGGGCCAAGAGGGAGCAGAACACCCACTTGGAATCATTGCTCAGGGCACACCCCAGCTGTTTCCACCACCCCCACGGATCCTGCAACACCCTCTGGTGAAAATTTCCTTGCCAGTTTGTCCCAAACTATTCCAAAATTCCCTGGCTGGCTTCCTGTTACCACTGCAGCTGTCTTCAAGGGCATCTTCTCACCTCTCTCCCCCTGTGGGAGACCCATGCATGTTTTTCTTAGCTTCTCACCTACTTTATAGTGCAGAAGGGGAGGGTGCCTTGTTAGACCCTGTGGCCTCACCTTCCATGGAGACCTAACATGTAATTCTAACTGCTAAGCACTTAAGTGGTGCAATAGTAGCAGAGTTAACCCATCCACACCCCTGTTTTGGAACTTCGTTGCAGCCCATTCTCAGCTTATCAAAACCCAGTAATAGAGTAAACACCTGCTGCATGAAACTCCTAGTCCCCAAAATTTATAAAGGCCTCGGAATAGCAATTATGAATTTTAGAGAGTATATGTGTGTACACACACATTATGGCATGTAATTTGTGTTTGCAGTTCAGAACTGGTTTGTATGAAAAGTATGCAATTTGTCAAAGTAACAATCCTTGGCTTTGTTTTACACTGGCTGTTAAACCACAGAGCTGAGGATTGAGATGTCATTTCCTAAAAGCTGCCTGCTTAAAAAGAATCTCTATTCTCTGTTCATGTGAATTGTAAGAAAAGAAAAAAATATATGTGCATCTTGACTCTGTACCAATAAAGACAAATATAGTCCTACACTTCAGTTAAAGTAGGAGCAAGTTTTGAATAGACAGTGTGGCTTATAGATTCTTTTCAGAGAAAGCCCTTGTAATGTTGGAAGCATGGCAAATACTAATTCATCTGAAAAAATGAAATAAAGTTGCAGGTGTGTGGTAAGAATTATCACCTATCAAATTCTAGTTGGTATAAACAAATGGCTTAATGATTAAACCATTTTTAATTGTTCTAATTGTGTGGAATACACAAACAATTTGAACTTCACTATGTTTTGGGTTTTATCTTTGCTTCCCTAGTCTCTGGTAGCTGAGATGAGCACTGCCAAAGCCATGTATTGTAGTAGAATCCAGGAATCATGGAAAACCAGTTGGAAGAGACTTCAAGGATCATCTGTTCCAAATTTTCTTGCTAGAAGCAAGGTCTAGACAAGATGGCTCAGCACCCTCTCTAGCCGAATCTTGAAAGTGTCTGACACTGGGGAAGCCATCACTTCTCTGGGGAGATCATTCCAATGGCTGATTGTGAAAAACTCCCCTCTTGTGTCAAATCAGAATCTCCCAGGGCATAACTTGTGCCCATTACCTTTTGCCTTTTCCTTGTGACTCCCTGTAAAAAGGGAGTCTCCATCTTCTTTGTAGTCATCCTCTGAATACTGGAACATGATGAGAAGGTCACTCCTAATTCTTCTTTTCTCAAGGCTGAACAAATCCGTTTGTCTCTCAGCCTTTCCTCATATCTCAGACTACCCAGGCCTTTAATCATCTTCATGGCCCTTCTCTGGACCCTCCCCAGCCTGTTCACGGCTTTTTTTGCATTGTGGGGACCAAAACTGAACACAGTATTGCAGGTGTGGCCTGACACATGTTAAGTGGAATAATGGCTTCTTTATCCAGTCTTTGAATGAGCTCATAAGAAGTTTTCTGGCCAAAAAGGTGGACAAAGTCAGATGCACCGGCTTCAGTCTACATTTGCTAGTCTTTGTGCATCATTTCTGTAAGAGATACTAATTTCTCTAAATCTACTTGACACCTTCAGTCTGAAATAATTTCGCGTCTTAAATGAGGCAGCAGCATTTTCTGTGGGTTTGGTGAACGCGATATATAAAATTGTGTACATCCACTCAGAATGCTTCTGGGAAGATCATTTCCCTCAGTTGCTACTTTCAGCAAACACGTCTTTGTTGGCTCCTTTCGTCTATGGCATCAGACCAGTGTTACTTGTCTCCACTTCAAGGGCCTTTCATATCTTGTATTCACCCTGTCATCTCTCCACTGTTGACTGGCTGACTCCTGCCTGCAGCCAACTTCTGACACCCATGTTCAGCACCCACTTGTTACATTTTCAGACAAGCATCTCTCTCGTTCTTCTCATGCTACTGGTCAAGTTTGGGAGGTGCCTGCTGTAAACAGTCTCAAAGCTATTTCATCACTTCTGTGCTTCAAATCTCAGTCTGTGATGCCAGCAGGAGTCTTCACAGCTGATGTAGTGCAAGCATTGCCCGTCATGACAGTCAGGCTTGTTTTCTTACATCTTTCTTGAAGAAAATTCCATCTGTATTGTTTTCATCTCTATCAGACCTTTTGTTTTATGTATGTACTTCTGCTGTGTGAGCTGCTGTGGCAAAGGCTGTAGCCTACCGAGGCCAGGTCATGCCACAGTAACGCAACTGAGTGATTCCATGGTTGCATCAGGGGGTTCAGTCTCAGTCTCAAGAAGCACTACACTGAATACTCCTGCCAGCCAGGTGCTCTGCTGGCAAACGTGCCTGTTGCTTCATTGTCCATTGCCTCATGCCAGTCCAAAGTTTCCTTGTGAAACTGTCTGGATGTCAATGCTGCCTGCAGGGCTCTCAGAGTTCAAAAGGCTCAAATATATATCCCTAACTGGATAGAGCAGATAGAGACACATACCCATGTGTGAAACTTCTACCTGTGCAAGCACTGATTTGTGGGACAACAAGGAAAAATACTTGCACGTGATTCACAGCATCCAGCCTAACTGGCAAGGTGCCTCTGTCGATCTATTTTCCCTCTCTGGTTGATGGAAAGACAGAGATCATTATCCACAAAATAATTTAAAACACTAAATCAGGCACTTGAAACAATTCACTTAGTTGACAGCAGAGGAAAATTGGAGAGAGGGAGCTGAAGTGTTGGGATGTAACCTTTCCTCCTCACTGCTGAGTGCGCTATTTCCCTGTCAAGAGCATATGTTAACAAAGGGGTAGACATGCCACGATGGCTCTAGCACTTCATCTGCCACCTTGCAGCACATTAGAGAGCATGATCAGAAAGCCTGTAGAGGAGGGTGAAAAGAGAATGAGAAAGATGCATCCATGAAGCAAAGATCGCCAGCCTGGATTTGTCCATTATCTGGGTCAGGATGGTGAAGTCCCAGTCTCAGCAGTGTATTTCAGAGTGGAGCTAGAGCATCATTTAGGTTGAAAGGGACCTCAGGAGGCCTTAATCCAACCAGGGATCCAACCAGGCCTTAATCCAATCCAATTTAGGGCAGAGCCATCACTGACTTAACTCCAGTCACTCAGGGCTTTGTTTAGATGGGTCTTAAAAGCCTCAAGTACAGAGATTGTGAAATCTCCCTGTTTAACCTGTTCTACTGCTTGTATCACCTCATCACAAAAATTTTTCCCAGCTCCAGCTGGCCATCTTGGCAGTCCTTCATTGGACTCACTCCAGGTTTTCAACATTTGTCTTGTGCTATTGGACCCAAAACTGGACATAGCATTCCAGATGCAGTATAAGTGCTAAAGGGGAATTATTGCTTCCTTTGATCTACTGGCTATAGGACTCCTGATATAGCCCTGGATGCTGTTAGCCCTCAGCCCTGGCAGAGCACAGAGCTGGCTCATGTTCAGCGTACTGGCCACCAGGACGTGGGGTCTGTTTCATCAGGGCTTCTACCCAGCTATGCTGTATTTCAGCAGTCAATTAATCTGTCCCGTTTGCATCTGACCTGCTTGAATTCTACAAGGATACTCTTGACCTGTTCCTCCTGCCTGTCAAGATACCTCTGAATGGCAAAAAAACTATCAACTATTTCCCCCAGGTTGGTGTCATCTGCAAATTTTCTGAGAGAGCACTCAATCTCCTTCTTCAGGTTATTGATAAAGATACAAACCCAGGATTTCAGTGTCAAGAATTTCATGCAGTGTTGGCTCATCTCCACAGCCCTGTTTGGAAATTTTGAAAAGTTCCATAAATGTTGCATTTTTAAAAGCCAGATCACAGGAGGTAAAAAGCAGAGGTGTATAGGATGAAGTCTTTGATCAAGTAAGGTCACATTGCCATGAACTGTCCTAGTCCTGGACCTGAACCTTACAATTTTCAATTCACACTGTGTGTCTGAATGTTAAAAGAGAGGGAAGAGAATTCCACTTGAAGCTGAGGGTATCCTGCAATCATAATTATGGTCTCCATGTAGCTACCCACAACATACATGTATATATATACACAGATATACATGCACATGTATCTTATGGCAGGAACCCTCTGTGACAGGTTTCTGAGTGGAGTGAGCTTTCCCAGAAGAGTTACTGACCTCTGGAACAGGGTTTCTGTCATGAAAATGCTGACATAACCTTTAACTGTAGAGCCACAAACAGCTTAGTTACATTACTTGTTCCTAGCTTATGTCCTTGCCCTGGAAACAGTGGTGGCATTGTCTGCTGCTAATTGTGTTAAGGGGTCGGGGAGAGTTGGCACTGATATCAGAAGGGAAAAATAATTTAAAATTAAAAATTCCCCTTATGTGAGTCATACAAACTTGGGGTAATTTTAAATGAATGGGTTTAGTTTTAGGTCTATGTATATGATACTCTAATTTATTTTTTTTTTCACATTGCAGATATATCAGCTGTAGTAAATTCTCTTTATCAATCTAATATATTTTGGTTATTTTAAGCCCACTTACATTTATAAATCTGACTTGTGGATCTAATCACCTTTTTTTATGTGCTGTTTTTCCTCAGTACTTTATGTAAAGAGAAACCAAAGCCTCACACAGCGTTTCCAACTCTCATGATTTTAATGTGGGTCTTGCAATATCTAGTGCTTTCTTTAAGCTTCAGCTCCTGGAGCCCAATGATTATTTCAAGATCTCAGCTTTTTGTTTTGCAGCCCTTGAGGTTTCCAGGAAAATACTGAAAATCTGAATGCTAAAAGATCAAAAGTAACAATTAAACAAACAAAAACAATTTCTAGAAACGGCAGTTCTGATTTTATTGTGGCTTTTACAGAGACCTTTTAAAAGCTTGTAATGTCAATACTTTGCATATAATCAATTTGAATAGATCTGCTTGGAATGCAAATTGCCACCAGGACTCCCATTATTAATGCTATCTCCTAGAGGTGTGTAAAGCGAAGTCCTAGGGCTAGTTGTTTCTGACTTTTACAGATATGAATCCTGCTTTGGGAGTTATCTTTTCTAGAGTGTCCCAGCCTAAAATCCCAGATCTGGTATCCCATCTTTTTTAAAGCATTATGAAGAGCCCTTGGTCTTCTGCTGCAGATAAAGTATCATAATGGCTGACACCATCATCAGCCTTGCAATCAGTTCTGCAAATGGATACCAAATCTGAAAGATACATAACACTCCGGCGCTAAAGGATTCTGTCGGGCTGCCTGTTAGTTTGGTTTTCTTTCCAGAGGTGCTAATTTCCAGAGATAAAGAACTGACTGCTCCCGGTGAGAAATGCAAAGGACCTTGCAAAAGCTATTAAGTGTGGGAAATTAACAAACGTGGGAAGCAAATGGCTGAATATATGAGTTTCACTCAATTAACTTTTTAACAAACAAAACCTTTAGTAGCTCCCCGCTATTCCATGTGTCCTGGGTTTGGTGTCAAGCAAATGTTACTTAGCCTGGGGAAGGACTAAGTTTTAGCCCGGGGAAGTCAGGGGGAGCTTTTAAGTTTTGCAGCAGTTATCTTTTTCATGACAGATTAGCCTTTCCTTCTCTATCAGCATAAGGACATTATTGCCCCCACCGTGTGGAAAGTGCAAGTTAAGGCAGGTGTCTTACAGAGGGACTTTACCACACTGTGAAATCTCATCAGAGCTGCCCTCTCTGCCATTCAGTACAGAGGCAAGAGCAGGCAAACATGTGGTGCAATCCATAAGCACAGCCCTTTATGCACCATGGTCTCCTTCCATGAAGTAGGGGTGAGTTGTGATCTTCTCTTTGTCAAGTCCTGTCCATCTTCAGAGACTGCCCGAGCACAGAGCAAGAGCTGCAGGGGCTTGTGGTACATTTCATCTTAGATCCCCTGCTAGCATAACCAGAAGGGTGGTTTGTGTCTTTGGGATGGGAAGACAGGTAGTTAAAAGTAGCCTTTAATGTGTGACCTTGCCCAGTTTCCAACGACTGAAAAAGTCCCCACTAAGCAAAGGTTTATGCTTTCCATGTGCTTCACAGTCCCTACACTTTCTGTTTGTACAATACAGTTTTAATGTATTCTGAAATCTTGTGTAACCTGATCACTGAATTAGATGATATACTTAAGGATATCAATAGCCAGCTACTGGAAAGTTTGCCATCATAAAAGGGCTCGTTTTTGTTCTTGCTTAGTAAACGCATTAATCATAATTCAGCAGGGGGGAAAAAAAAGCCAATCTTTTACAGTAAAACCATCTGCCCTTTATTTCTTTTGTTCAAAGAAAAAGACATAAAATTGAAGTTCCTTTAAAATTTTCCATGATAAGTGTTTCTCTGCTTTCTTTTTCAGCTTTCTCTAATTTGTACAAAGGAGACTTTGATTGATTGTAACCCCCTAGTAAACCTCTAAGTCCTTAACCACTTACTGCTTGCTTGATATAGCGTTTGCTGTTGTTTATAGTCTGCTATCCATAGAATTGGTTTTCGGTGTAATAAAGTACTAAAAATCTCATAGAGTTGTATCAACTTGGGTGTTCTGCGGTTAGCATGGTGGTTGTTATGCCTAATTCCCACAGCAGAGAGGGGGAGTTAGGGGGAGCATCATAAAGAACAAAAGTTAGTGGATTGCCAGCTGAGTAAAGCCCTCACTGCGAGCAGGTTTGGGTAATAGCAATATTTCTAAAGGGGAGGGTAATGACACTTAAGTGAGGTTGGTCTTAGTAAGCAGTTGCAGGTCTGGATCCAATAATGTATCATTTACTGCGTCTGGAATAGATTGCTTGAATAAATTAAGTGAACTCTTACCCTGCTGTGAGCTTTCTTGCTGTGTGCTCTGTGCTTATTAGCCTCCTAGCCCCTAGTTTGACCCTGTTCCTTTCTTAAATTAATGCATCTCCAATTCCCTAATCTAGCCCTTTCTTTTTTTTTTTAATCTCATGTTTCTTTGTTTCCACCCAACTTGAGGAAATAGCTGAGAAGTTTTCAACTGTTTACCCAGAGGCAAAATTAACAGGTGCATTCGGGGTTATTGTGAGGCTCATCAGATGCACAGAGGGCTTGGCTCAGCTCCCACTCTGATAAACAGAACAGTATTGTAAATTAATTGAAAACCAACCAAGATAAAAGTATCAATTAACACATAGGTATGGTTTTCAATTTTTTAAAATTAATTTTTATAGTGATGGGGGGCATTTTTTAAAAGGGCATTTCAGGTTGTCAGGATCTTATTATCTGTACTAAAGACAGAAAACATTATGATCCAGATTTGGTGAAGGGGTAGAAAGAAAAAGCATAACTTTTTAATGAATCATAGCATTTTGAGCCATTATTAGCGGATAATACGACAAAAGTCCTCAGAGAGGACTTTTCAACTTTAGAGTGGTTTCTCCTTTGTTTAAAATAGAAAACAGAAATATCCTTACCACTGTACATACTGATTTTTGACAGAAATTCTTCATTCAGGATACAATCAAGAATGCATGAAAGTGCATTTTCTGTCATTTCCCTGATTTAATTTGGAAGGGTTTTGCAAGCATGGAGCAGAGGGTGTAAAGGTTAAGAAGAAATGCATTATGATATGTGTTATGTCTTCATCCAGGGATCACTTACAGGAGATTCTAGTCACCTCCACTTTATATTGAAAGGCTTTTCAGTAAGAACAAAAACTCTTTAAGATTCACCTTCGTCATTGTGAAAAACTAAACCTCATATTTTTCAGAGAACTCTGTCTCCCTCCAAGCACTTCTAGTACTAAAGACAAAAGGCCTTGAAATGTTCTTTGTTGCAAGGAGTTTTGCAATCCTTCATGTGTCACAATATGTGAAGGCAGCCTAGTTTATAAAATATCAGGAAGTTCACGACGAGCTGTTTAGTGACCTTGTAATAATCTGTCATTTCAGTTGGATTCTGTGGCATCTGAGCCTTTTAATGGTCATTTAGAAAACTGAATTCAGTAAGACCGGAAAATAATTACTGCTCTGTTTGGCAGATCAGGATATGCTGGAAGATGCAAGAATTCTTTGGGTATTTCCTTACAACGTTTTGGAGTCAACAGGTTTTGTAATGGATTATAAAATAATCAGTGTGTAACTGCAGCATCAATTGCAAAAACTATTTTTCTGTGCTCTACTTTTGAGTGTTTGTTGACTGACATTGTTCGAGGGAATCAGAGAATGGGTAGGACTGCTGTCTGGTGTCTGAAACTCTGGAGTCATTTGCAGTGGTAGATAATGAAATAGGACGGAAACATCAAGATGGCAGCAATACCTTCATGGTGAAAAGCCGAGCGGTGTTGTGATGTATTGCATTTAGTATGCAGCGTTGAACTCCACACCCGTATTCTGCATAACCTCTTCCAAATTGTAGTTAGGTGTTCCAGATGCCAGTGCAAGTCTGTAACACTCCTCATTAGAAGATGGGGTTGTAGATGGTGTCCCCAGACCTTTTGTAGTTTTCATAAATCAAGCAACAAGGGAGAAAGACATTTTTTGGAACTACAATATCTTCAAGACCCCTTCCAACCCAAGCCATGCTACGATTCAGCTTTGTTGGCTAATGTACAATATTAGCAATGTGATCACAAGACAGTCTGTGCTCTGTAGCAGCTGTGTACACTTTCTCCCCTTCCTTGTTTCTCAGTCAATGCTAATCAATGCAGGGCTGAAATTACTTTGATATCTGTGCTTCTCTGCAGGATCCTATGGCAGCACAGGTTGCACTGAAAGTTGCGAGAGAACGAACTGGATTGGTTTGGTTGAAGACAAACAGGCGATTTCCTTGCTCATGGTTTCTCTGCTCCTTATATCTACATTGACAGGTTTCTCACATAAACTTATATGTTCTGTTGCTTCAATTTTTTTAAGTTTTTCACCTTTAGAACTGCCCTAGTTAAACTCTTGTTTAGACCATTCCAGAGATTATCTGAGCATCCTACAGTGTTCCTGTTAAAAGAAAGAGAAAACAGAAAGGACACACAGAGAAGGACAGCCTCTGCTCTGATTTTGTATCTCAAGTGACCAGCAAAGAACAAATGGTGTTTTGGAATTGATGAACTAGTTAAGAGATATAGGCGATAGCTGAGGGATTCAGATGTACCTACAAAAGATAGGATAGTACTTTTCCTTACGGATCAGGTCAGACTGGAGGTGGAGAGGGGTTAGGTGTGCTTCCAACTGCATCGGTTTTTGGAACCCCAGAATGAGAGGTTGCTTCTGTCTCCAGGTTAATCAGTTCTGTAGTTTTTGCAACACGGCTGCATGTTTCCACCAGGCTTGCAGATCTCAGTTTGTCTTTAACGCTCTTATTCTTGATGAAGTTGAGTAGATCGGTGTGTTTCTCTTGGCACCCCTGTGTCACTCTAGACGCTGTGTAGGTCTGCACAGGTCGTGATTGCCTCAGAGCTGGCCTCATCTTTGAGATAAGTAAGAGGTAAGAGCTTCTCAGTTGCCAATCTCCTTAACATTAGAATGAAATGCTATTCAGAGTGTATCTCTGCTGGAGACCCCATGCTCTCTTTCATGCTTTTGATCACCATGAAGTAATTCATTTAGATGTCAGAAAGGTTAATTAATATATCACTGAAATGAACATGGACACTGTTCAGTTGAAAAGCTATTACTCTGTGTACTATCCAGACTCAAGGCTTGCTATAATGTTTACGTTTTGCTCAGTCAAGAATTTCTTCCAGCTGTAAAGGGGAAATCATGATATGGTTTACATTTCTTTAATTAAAGTTTGAACACACAACTATAGATATGGAGACTTAAGGACATCATGGAACATCAGGAATTTATGGACTTTAAAAATTATTTTAACTCTTTAAACATTTCTATCATATCCTGGAGAAGTACTTACATTCCTTCTATTAATGCACTCTCTTATTGTAGAAATGCAAAACACTGAATTTTACCTGTCTTTTAGTTAAGGTAAGATGAACCAAGGAAAACCAAACTTTATAGCAATTTCTGCTACCTTTGATAAGGGGCCTGATTTTGTGTGTGTTTTCAGCAGTGGACCAATTAGGCACTGCAAATACTTTGTAAGTAATCAAATTGCTGCCCAAGTCTGATGCAGAAGAATACTGGGATGGAGACTATTGACTTAATATCTGTGTTATCTCAGAAATGTCTGTGCTGTAGCATGTTGAGAGCCACTACAATCTTGGCAGTTGAAAGTCCTGTATTCTGGGAGCTATCCTTGCATAAGATGGTTGCCAATAATTCATTCTTCTACTGTAATAAATTAGACTGTGTCCACACTGGGCAGGGGAGGGGGAGCAGGGAGGAAACATTGGAACATGTTTTTGAATACGAGTGGGTCCATAAATAAATTTGTATGTAGAATTCAGAAATCGCAGGAAAAAGCAGCGTACATTGTCAGAAGCTGCGTTCTTCCAATTGAGGCATCTCTTGGACTTCCAGAAAGACATAAGCACACTGTGAATTATCCTGCAAAGTATGAAATGCCAGACTGAAGATTCATGTAGTCAGTGGTTTCAAGAGAATACACAGAAACCAGAAGAAAGGAGGATGTAGTGAAAATGTCTGTATAGAAAATATGACTAGATCAGTTGGGATTAAATGAGTCCAGAGGGCTCTCAATTACTCTATAATTCTCTGATCATTATGTAAGTTGGATGCAACTGCTTTCTTAAAGTTAGATATATCCCGCGTGTCAGATATTTTAAGATTCAGCTTCTCACAGTGCTGTGTCTTTTCAAAGACAGTTCTATACCAGTACAGACTCATTAGAGTCTTCTTCTTGGTTTTTAATTTTCTCAGTTTAGGTATAGAAGTGTGATATATATATATATACACTTTGGTATACTTCTTACTTGTCCTCTCCAATGCAGTTAATAATCTCATGGATATCATTGCCCACTAATAAATTTAGATACTGGTAATAAGGATTGAATTGCCCTTTTTTTTTTTTCAGTTGTTGTTAAATGCTTTATAACTCATGCTTATAAAAATGCATTGGATTGACACACACTGTACAAATTGGGGGTGAGTTTTTTTTCTTTTTAATCTCAAGAACAGGCTGTATTTTTGGTTAAAATCAGAGAAGTCTAGAAGAAATAAATGTGCGGTTTGTTTTTTGGGGTTTTTTTAGTTTAGTTTTTCCTAGAGATCTGAAGTGTCATTCATATGGTGAATGCTCATCTAATGATAATAGTGTGAACTGAATCCAAAGTTGTTTATATATTCTGAAGTTCTGAAGTGCACAATGAAGTTTTAGTTATAAGGAACCTTGTCGTACAGGGAACTTACTCTGTAGACAGCAGAGAGAGTAGGTAGATTTGCTTGAGCCATGCTGCACTACTCTAGAAGGATCTGGATTTTTTCTGCTGATCTCACTGGACCACCTACCATTGAGATGAATGAAAAGAATTCCTTGGGAAAATTAAATACAATATCTTTTTCTAGCATTTTCATGGCTTTGTCCGAGTCTCCATCCTATGACTTCTTGCTCTGGGAGTGAGGCTTACACTGGCATTTGCAGGAAGTCTGATTCAACTGAAAGACTTGAGCCTATAAATATTTGCAGTTCCATTGCTATGTCTGTGATAACAGTGTGTCCTTTCCTACTTCTCAAATTATTACATCAAGGAACAGATTCCTGAACAATTCTTTAAATTACTTCTGAAAAAGTGCACGCACAAGTTACCTTTTATCAGAGTCCTAATATTTCTGTTCTGCATCTTAAAACCACATTTTCAAATACAGTGGAATTCCTTGCAGCCATATATTAAGAAGGGAAATTATACTAATTCAGTAGGATAAGAGTCATCTTGCTCTACAGTTTTTTAAACTGCATTGTGGTTTTCAGAAATAGCTGAAGGAGGAATGAAAAGTCACTCTCAACAGAGAATATCTGAGTTTGAATTCTCTGGAACATTCCAGTGCTGTTGAATAATCATTTTTGTTTTCCTTTGCATGTGAGGTAAGTATGTGAGTCTGTTTGAGGGCCATGAAGCATTTCATTTACCTGTTAGAAGTAAGCTTTATATATTTATTTATAAGAGAAGAAAACTTATTTTAGAATGCCTTTTTTTTCCGAGGTAATGCATAGAAGTAATATGCAACTTTTAAAGGCAGCTAGACTATCATGCTCTTTTACAATACATTGTATAGAGTGCAAATTACCTGTAAATTAAACACTTCTGGAAGTAAGATAGCTACACACAAATAAATAATTAACTTGAAAACTTCTTAATACGTGTTTTGTGCAGTGGCTTGGATTTTGGAGGGGAAGCAGTGAGGTTAGGTTACACAGCTGTGAGCCAGGTTGCTGATTAACTGTGTTAGAGGAATATTCCGAAGCTGAACGCTACTTATAAATCCTCTCATGTGTGTCAGTGGCTCTACCACTACAAAGACTTGCATGTATGCTTAATGCTGTGCCATGGGAGCATTCCCCTCGAGGTGACAACTCATGCTGAGTGAAGTCAAGGGTAATTGTAAATATTTCCAGGCTCAGATTCTGCTTGAGAAGCTGAGTATGTCCATGAACATATGCAAACACTGTCACGTGTTGCACTTTAAAGACGACTGTTTATAGCTGAGCGCTGTTTTTCTCTGCTTTTTGCCAGGTTCTTCAAATTTATATTAGTCTATAACAACACTGGCAGTGGAAAGGTTGTGTATCTTAAACTAGACTGGCTGCTAACAAAGGAAGTTTTTAGATTATCTAGTAACCTGCTATCCCTATCAGCTAAAATCATCTTGTACTAACTCTCAATAGCCTTTTGAGGGAAGCACAACATACCCAAGCCATTGCACAAGATTTTATTCATCTGAATTCTCTCTCCAGCTCGGCACAGGACTGGGAAGCTCCAATGGCCGTGGAAAGGCCCTGGGTATCGGCTTCAAATCCTGCTCCCAGACCTGAAGGCCTTGCAGGTGGATTCTGCCTCTGGGAGGATGCATGTTACCCTTTCCCTCCTGCATGGATGGTACTTCTAGACCCATCAGCTGCTTCTTCCAGAGAAGCAGAGCATCTGCAGGGTTTTCTACAACTTGGAGAAGCATTAACTCTCAGAAGTTATTTGTGTTGTTTGAAGTACGGCTACTCCCTGGTACTGTCATCTTCTCACCCATGGGAACATGACCTCTTGGAAAAGCGTGTGTGGGCTCAGTGTCATCATTTAAGCATGTCAGAGAATTGTTTTTCACCCTGCACTACACTCCTGTTACCGGAGAGGAACACTGAGCTCATAATCGGTAACAGAAATCTTGTTTGATGCTTCTGCTAATAAACATTGCACTGAGTGAAGTTTATTGTCTCTCCGATGCAAGACATCCTCTAACACAGTAAAAGTGCAGTTAGCAGATGCTGGCTGCACCACACAATTCCTAGCAAATGTATCTTTAAATTTTTTCATGTTTTAGAGTGGAAGGAAGAAGATGTATCTGATTTAGAATGACTGGAGTAGTAAGTCATGGGCAGAATGATGGATCTGAGATATACTTGAAGGGATAATTGTACACAACCAGTAAAGCTGGTAAATATTTAAGGGTCATGGGTTAAATGTCAGAGCCACAGTACTTGAGCTCAACTCCATAAAGTATCAAGAATGACTGGTAATTAAATCCAGGGTATATTTCACCAAAGGGAAATAAATTTGACAGCTAACAACCAATACTGGATTACCACCTCTCAGAGGTTAGGGATCATGCTAGTAATTGTAGGTGGTTTACAGTTGTTAACATAATAGTAATAGGTAGAATGATTGCTTACTCATAGACATCACAATACCAAGCAAGACTAAATCTTCTGTATGTTAAAGAGAAAAAGAAGTCCCCCCAATCATTACAGTGACTTCATTTTATTTCACTCAGCATTTTGCTGTTTAAAATAAACATCCTTAGGCTATTGCTGCTCAAATCTCAAAAGTGAAGGTAATCGTGATACAATATCCTCAACTCTTCCCGAAAGATGAATGTAAGGAATATTTAAAGTTGTAGTAGAAAAGTGGCTTTGTATTTTTCTGAGTTGTTTTACATTTAGAAATCAACATGGACAAATATGTCTTCATTTAATGATTGTGACAAACTCCTTTCTTTCCCTGCTCCCCCTCCCAAGATGGGAATGGAATCCTGTCTTGATTAAGCTCTCCTTTGTAGTCTGCTAAGGTCTTGCTTTTACGGAACATTTTAGCCAAAATTTTCAAGATACACTTAAAACCATGGTTGATAATTAAAGTGGTTTCACATATTGGAAACTGATGCACATATCTGATGCAGGATTTATTAACTGCAAAATCTCTTATGTTGTGTTTCAGGTGATCACCTAACCTAGACCTAATTTCTTCTTATCAGAACTCAGTAGTTTTTGTTTGTCAGCAGAAGGAGGTGCAGAAGGAGGTACTTAGGACAAGCTTTGACTAGAGAAAAGATTCATTTGCAAGATTTCACAGCAGATGAGGGAACATTATTTAATATTGGAACAGAACACAGAGCTTTAAAAATTTTTAATCAAGTGGTCTCATTATTTTGAGAAGCTCATACAAGAAAATTCTCCGTTCCTGCCTGCTCTCGCATTTACTCCAGTTCATTTGGAATTTTGCATCACCAAGGGTTTCTTGTAACTATGTAATCCTGTAATCATGCAATCCTGTAACCATGCAGAGGATGGTCTATTTGGGTACAAGAACCGTAATTTTTCACAAGTATAACAAATAGGACTTAATAATCTTCAGGTCTGAGGGGAAGAATACAAACTGGGCCAAATTCATGTAATCATAAGTAATTTTCATGAATAAAAAGCTAACCAAAGATATCTGTGTCTAGTGTTGAAGAAGTTCCCGACTCTTTTCAACAGTATCAAGTATGTTCTTCATACACAAGGTGACCAGCAGTGGTAGAGATAGGGGACTGACTTGAAAGCTTGAGTGCTGCTGGTAACTGAGTAGGATGTGTTGGTCTTTGACACTGCAGTTCCTCCTGGCAACTTGTGCTGCGTTGCAGGTCTGCAGCTCTAACTTGGGTTAACTGGACTGGTAATCATGTAAGTGGCAGCGAAGACAAAGAAACTCACTGTCACCATGAAGAAACTGAAGTAAATCTCTGTGTGCTTGCAGGTCTCTGTAGTTTTTGTCAGAATCCTCCTAATTATGGTAATAAGAAGGACACGGTTTGCATTTGGTTGCCTCACACAGCTAAAACTCTTTGAGAATAACAACCTTGACTCAGCTGTACAAAATGAGGTGATTTGTAACAAACTTGAGCAATTTTATTTATTTGTTTTGGGGAATTCTGTTTGGTTTGAGGGTTCTTGGATTTTTTTAATACTTTCCTGTACCAGCAAGCTTCCTGCTGGGACAGAAAGTTTCTTCAGGCTCCTCAGGGGACAAGTGGGTTTGTTTGAGTAGTCTCCAAGTGACGGCTACCTGTCGTTGACATCAGCACTGCTGTTGCTCACTTGCTGCCTTCTCTTCCTCTTCCTCACTGTTCCTCTCTGCTCCCCCCACCCTTGCCTTTTTCTCCTCTGTGGCCATTCAGCTGTGGGCAGTCGCAATGCCTGGCACAGCCTTTGGTTTGTCTTTCAGGTCGTCCTGTTTCCTCCTTGGGAGGCCCAGAGGTTTCCAATGGCTGCAGTCCTTTCAGGTCTTCCTTCCAGAAAGGCAAAAGCTGCTGTGGAGATCCTGTCCAGACCTGTGGGAAAGGGCAGCCCAGCAATAGCTATTAATACTGTTCCTTTCCCAGTCCTTCTGAAAGGAACTCCCAACAGGAAGGTTTCAGTGCTCTGCACGACTTTGCAGCTTCGCTTTAACTCTTTGGCTCCTACATCATTAAGCTGCCCCAACAAAACTGCCTTGGCTTTTTTTCCCAAATGCTTATTGTCTCTTGCTATAATTGCTAGCAGAGATTTGCCATTAAGAGTCTTTACAACAGCATTTTTCCCACTCCATCCCAGGGAGATGCTAGTAGTGCTTGATCCAGAGATTATTGATGTTGGCTTCAGTATTTGGAAATACATCTTCAGTGTCATCACAGTTAATAAAGTGCTTTAAAGGATGGTATCAACAGGTTAGCTTGGCTCACCAGTAAATAGTCATGATGTGTGAAGGGGTTTGCATGCTGACCTTTTTGAGTGTAGTTTGCTCTGCTCCTTGAGGCTTTGCTCTCCCTCAGCCTACATATTAAACACTAATGGCATACTGCACATGCATTGCACGGGAAGAATGGAGCTTCTCATTGCTCTCTGGCAATCGCTGTCAGCTTGTGCCATTTTTGACACAGTATAGGTATCTATCTGCCTCTTCTGGCCTCTCTTATAGGAGCATTAATTAAAAAAAAATAGGGGGAAGGGGTTTATCATTGCTACATAGGGTAAGCAATTTGCAGAGTTGTTTAATTTTAGACATATTTCAAAGTGCCAACTGTTCATTATATAGGCACTACTAACACTACAAGCTCTCCCTAGGGACGTTTTTTGCAGTTTTTTATGGCTTTCCTCTCCAGGAAACAAAAATAATTTAGTCAGTTTCACTTTTGTTTCTAGACTGATTCTAATCAAGATCATCCTAGTTTGTTGTGGACGGGCAGCATATTACTGCATTTGCACCTTAACATGAAAGTATTTCCTCTGTAAAACTGAAAAGCTGGGTTTGTCCTTCTTATCTGCATTTAACATCTGTGCTTATTTGTCATACATAGTTTTAAAAGTTATTTCTGTGGTTCTGTGGAAAAAATTGGTTTTATGAATGTAGTCATCAATACAGTTATTGGCAAAATGTCTGCCAACAGGATGTTCCCAGTGGTTGTTACCTAAATTGCAAAAGAAAGAAAAATAATAATAGCAGTTTGTTTACACATTTCTGGCACTTTTTAATTTACAGTGAACCATCCCCTTTTTAAAAGTATAATGGAAGACACGGGATGGTACCAGTGCCGCAGTGATGTTATGATGAGAGTTTCCCAAAAGCATAGCTCTGATGCAGTTTTTGTGTTACTCCATTCTTCCACAATTCTTTCCTTTAGAGCTCCCAAGAAAAATAGGAATGCTGCCTAAAAACATGTACCTAAAAAGCACAACTTGAAATGCTTCTTCTCTTTTTATTAAAAAAACCCAAAAAAACCCAAAAACCAACAAAAAGCACACATACATGTTCTTTGTGGAAAACTAAATTATGTAAGAAAATAAATACTACTTAAGAGGAAATGTAACAGATGAAGTATAAAGAGTTTTACTTCCTGCATTTTGATTTTTAACCTTTCCCAAACTTTCTCTATTGTAAAGTTAAAACAAAGTCTTATCAGCAAGTGCCATATAGCAGCAGCTGGATAGCATTAGAGCCCTCTGTGTGAGCTATTCTTCTTCATTACCTTTTTCATGACAGCTCTTACTTTGCACACAAAATGTTACTTTGTATTGGAGATTTATGTAATTTTGGTGTCTTCTATTCTGAATCAAAGCATGACTGTGGTGGAAATGGGGGTTTACATTAGAGTAATTAGAAATTTATGGGAGAAAAAATGATGAAATTTAAAATGTTCAGTGAAAAAAACATGCATTTATGCAAGGACTTTAATAATTCCCCTTTTGCTGGCCCCACCTTGAGTCATCCCTTCTCTTCCTTACTTTGGTTGGTTCAGGGAGGTTGTTTGATGGCAAATCTGTTTCTGGTTTCTGTGTGTATTAAAGTTAAATAATCTGTTGGGTGCATTCCTGTTAGAGCAGAAATTGCACACAGTCTTGTTCATTACCTGATAAACTGATGTGATTAATCTTTAACTTCTAATGCTTATTTAAAATGTCTCTAATTTATTTAAATAGTAATTTAAACTTGGAGCCAGCAGAGTGATCTGCTACTAGGACAGCATTCAGGCCTGGAGGAATCAAATTACATCTTGGACTTTTCCTCTAACAGTGCCATAAGGAGCATGGGAATGCTGGAGAAGTGTTACCCTCATTCCCTGGGGTGAGAAGGCATTGGTTTTTATTACAGTTTCAAATTACTGGATGAGTTCAAGATTTTTCTGATAAAGTATGTTATCACAGAAAAGAGTGTTGTTCTGTTTCAATCAAATGTTTGTAAGAACATGGAAATTCTGGTGGCAGTCAACAAAACAGGTTCAAGTCTTCATTACCTCTACCATTACTGGGTTTTATAGACCAATGATCCACATATTCAATCCCACGTTACAGCAGTACACTTTACCATATTACTGAACATTCTAAAATGGGTATTTACAAATCTATTCACAGATTTAGTCTGTAGGAGTAATTTTGCAAGCAATTACTTGATCCTGGCCTCCCACATGCCATCTGAAACTTCTGGTCTGTGGTCTGTAGAGCTGCATGCTCTTTGGTCCAAAAATTGTAAATTATCTACACACGGGTATCATAACTCCAGCAAAAAAGATGCTTGGGTGCAACCTGAGAATAATCCCTAAGGTGTTTAAAGGACACATCTGAAGGGCTAGGCTTCAAGTCCCTGATGTGTTTTCAGTGAACTAGGGATTTAAGAGATGGGTACAGACTCTCTTCATGTTGAGCAACAGGTGGTTCTGGGATAGATCTGTCCTGGGGATGCTGTTTTGGTTTGCCTTCCCTGTCTCAACTTCAAAAGGCTTGTGTTCATACAGGCATAAAGTGGAGAAGTTTTAGCATTGCAGAAAGGGTACTAGTAACAAGACAGTGATTTCTCACCCAGATCTGCCAGTTAGCCTTCTAGCTGTTTTGAGTGTGTTTAGAGCTGTCTAATTTTAAGCATGCTCTAAGCAAGACCTGTTTGCAGCACGTATTTATGCTGCTGTTAGTCAAAGAGGCCAAGAGCAGTAGTGATGTCTTAAGGGGATAACCTTCCCTGGAAATTAACTTCTTTATACTCTCCTCTGTTTCCATGCAAGTATTCATGTTTGCTGATTAAGGGACCAGACCAGAGGAAGCTTATAGTTGGTGTTTCTCGTTTGAATGTGTGTTTAGGCTGGTTTCCTAAGGAAACAAGGCTTAGGCAATCATACTGTTTCTTCTGTGCCTTCCTTCTCCCTGGGGGCTTTTGAACTTGCTAGACAATTTCAAATGAGAGTCTCACAGATAATTAATTTTCTTCATGTCTGAAAATCAGTGGCCAGGGAAGGGAGAGGAACTGAAACTAATGCCCCCGCTGAGGGAATGGGAAGTACAACTTAGCTGTTGTCCCTTCTGTTTAACAGGAGTTGCCCAGTCAGATGGCACACACCTATGCTCTCCCCTGGCTCTAGCAGTGGCTGTCCTTGCCTGGACAGGTGCTATAGTGAGCATCAGAAGAACAGGACCTTATGGAGGAGGGAGGAAGCAAGCAGCTGAAATGGTGACGGGCATTAAAAATTATAAATCTGTGAGAAGACAGGCATCATTAATTCTGTTGCTCACAGGAAATACTGTTGCAAGGGTGGACTTCACATTAGTGAATTGTGGAGACCAGCACGTCTTCTTCATGCTTCAGAGAAATACTCCTGTCAGCTGTGAGACAATCGCACCTTTCAAGGCTGTGACAACCTAGCCCATACATGCCACTTGCCTAGTAACTTCTGACTGTAACCTTACATGGGAATACAGATAATACCAGGCTGAACAGTTGTGTTTCCTGTGGCTACATCCTTTCGAGGATAGCCAAGAAAAAAGATTTTTTTTCAAGACTTTTCCTAGAGCTTTGTATTTCTTTGCATCTGCTCTCCAGACTACACCTGTGCTTTTCACTTCTGGTTGTTTTGTCATATTTGTTGCATCATCTCAGGGGTACTTGTCTAGTTTAGGCAAAATGACTGACAGCTGTCTGTATCTACCTGTGCTGTCACTTGTTAATTCAGAGAGCCGGGCCCTCCAGCACTGTGCACCTGCAAACAATAAACTGTCACCATCACAGTGTAATTTTATTTTTTAGCATATTTTAAAATATGTAATAGTATTTGTATGGCTCATAAAATTAAAGTACATAATACTGTCATCATGTAGGGGTCAAATGATCAGTATTGTGTTAGCTTTGCCTTTTTTACACACTACCATTTTTACATTATTCATTGGAAAACTTTCTTCAACAGATGTAGCATGTGTTATGGTGTGATGGCTGCCAAACTCCAGCTGCAGACTTCTTGAGGCCAAAAACCTCTTCTGAAACTCTTTGTCATTTTGAGTTCAGATGTATATTTGAGGACAGTTCTCCGGCCTTTAAAGGTCTTCAGGGACGAAATTCATAAAGTTAGTAAAGGGTAATCACACCCAAAGAGAGACTTTAATGTCTGAAAATGTTTCAGTGCAATTCTGTCCTGGTCCTATTTTAAAAATAATTAAGTAATTTTAGAATTGCTTGTTCCTTTCTGTCAGGATGTCAATCCTATGATCCATACCACTTCCGTCTCTGTTTGAATTTTCTCCATTTTGCTAAAACTCCTGTTTCAGGCTTTCCTTGTGCTCCATTCCTCATTGAAAGGAGCTTAATTCCTGTTTAAAAGTGAGATGAAAACTCTATCAGCTATGTCTGGGTCTTTTTAGTTGCTGGGAACAGGTTTTGGACTTAGAGACAGTCCTAAATCACCCAAAGCAGCTTTTTCTTTCTATGGGAGTTTAGCTGGGACCCACAAATATTTACTCATCAGCCAGGTTTCTTTTGTTTGTCCTGCCATCTCTTCTTGGTCCTGGCAACACAGCAAGTGACAGCTTGAAAAGTTTGGAATGTTAAAAAAAGCTAAGTGGAAACAGGAAGGAAACAGAAAGAGCCAGAGAGAGTTTGTTTTCTACTGGGAAGTAGGAGCAAGACTCACTGCAGTCAAAAGAAAGTCATTTGGCTTCCAGAACATTCTTCTGGAAACCTGCTCGAGCGAAGACAGCAGAATGACAGACATAAGTGACAATGCTTTCCTACCCAGAGGGAAAATACAGAGAGATGAACTGAAAAAGTCAGCAAAAGCTTTGTGTGCAAGTCAGTTTATATATATGCTAAAGCAACATCAGACCAGGGATGTATCAGGTTAAGACTCCAGCTGGTCTGCAGATGGAGTGAGGAGGATTAGAGAAATGTCCCATCACAGAGGATTGCAAGAAAATCTTGAGAGTAGCTAGTATGAAAATACTGAACTTTCAACAGTGTATTAACTATTAATAGGAACTGCCATGCTGGCTCAAACCACAATTTCATCTTGCTAAACACCCTGTCTCTGTCAGAGGCCAATAATGAAACCTTGGGAAAAGAGCATAGGAAAAAGACAAGCTCATAAGTGATCCTTCCCAAAGTCCACAATGAGTAAGGTGTGCAACGTCTGTGAATTTTTCAGAGACTAACTTTGTTTCAGCACTTATGTATGGAATTATATTTCTAAATCTCTGTGAGATTACTGGGAAAAATTGACATAATTGTTTGTAGCCAAGATCTCGGAAGACTTTCTGAGCAGGGAAATCAGATGTAGGAACATCTTGTGTAAAAGAAGATATTCTTTTTATCTGAGTGAGATGTCATTAAAACCAGTACTAGATAATATACATATCTTGAAGAACATTGCACGCATGTGACAAGTGTTGAATATGAGATGCTGCTTTCTTTCTTCTTTTTTTTTTTTTGTTTTAACTGTATGAGCACTGTAGAGCACCCTAAGTAATTCTGCAGCTCAATCAAGCACAGAATGGTACAATTCAGTTCCACCCCTCACTAGTTCTAAAAGCAGTATTCTCTCATGAGTGAAACATTCCTGCTTACACTAAAGCCAAAGTGGTGTCTCAGCACATTTTAGCTTTGGGGTTTTAAGTGGGAGCTAGTCTGGCTTCATGCTAAATTTCTGTTAGATTTGGACAAGACAGAATTGTTTGACATTGGAATTGCTTGGACAGCAGAAGTAAGAAATAGTCCTGAATTTGTTACTGGAGAAGCGAACATGTTCAGGTCACAAAAAAGCTTTTTTCCTTCTCTGGTTCTCCTGTTTTTCTGGGAAAATGTAGTGCTCTAATTGTATAATTTGTCATTCTGTGATGATTTCCTCTGATTTTCAGCTGTCATTAAATGACTGAAATGCTGAATGAATAGAATGTTTATGTGAAATATTAATGTTATTATTGGCTCATCGGGTCTTGTCAAGCAGATGTATTTCTGCCTTTACCCATTACATTTTGAGCAATCCTATTGGAAGTCTTACCATTATTAGAACCTTTAAAAAAATGCTTATTACGATATATTTGTAAAGAGTTAGTATACCACCACAGTTACACTTTAATATTTATAAAATCTAAATAATTTATCTTCCTCAGAACTGTATATTTACCAAGGGTTTGGTTATTGGCTTTTTTTTTTTTCCCCAGGAGACACTAAGGAAATGCTACTATGTTTGCTTGATTCCATCTTCTTTGTTAACTTCCTTAATAAATAAAAGGTGGTTATTTGTGGGTAGCAGTTTGCAGCACACTTTTCCTGTTGATGTCTTTTGGATTCCTTCTTAGAGAGTACAGATCAACAAAAATGCATGTGAGTAACTTCCATAAAGCAGGTGTGTCAGGAGCATAGTTCGAGCTTTCATTTCAAGAAATTTACAGTTTAATTGCAACACACTCAGCTCTCTCAATTGTTGGTTGGTATTTTTTTTCCTGAGAGAAGACAAAAAAGGCTTTGTAATCCTGCGCTGCTGCGTTCAGGGTTTAGATCTCACCTTGTAAAAGTTTTTATTGCAGCCTCCTCCTCCACTTGTGCCATGAAACAGTGAATCACTCCTTCATGTCTCTAAGTACAACTGCAGCTCTCATGTTTTATCCTGACACCTCCTAGATGAGCTTTCCATACCAGGGAAAGGGAGGACATTTGATGCTTCTAATATTATTCTGACGCCTCCCCTTCTCAGAGGAGTCAACCTTGCTGGCTGCCTTGGCTGTGAATCCCAGCATGAGACCACATTCAGGGTGATTAATGTGTGCAGGGGCTCAAATCACCCCTGGGCTTCTTCCAGGGCATTCATTCTCAGGGCATAACGTTTCATGTGTTCAGCTGTAGGATGACCTGGGCAGAGGCCCAGTGGTGCCAATAATTTTCCGTGCTTTGCATGAGTATCCAGAGAAACTAGTCCAAAGCGACTGACAGTGGCCTCCCTGGTTGCTGCTAATGATCTTCAGTAGCTGAAGACTTCCTTCCTTGTGTGGCCCTCACACCTTACTGTGTGAATAGGTAATCTGTATTGTGGATGTGGAGGCTTCTTCCTTAGAAAATCATAGTCTCTCTCCTCTTCTGTTTCTTGGGAGTGCTTTGGGGGGTTTTATTTTTGGAGGGATGGGAGCTGGGGGGCACATAGTATTTTTCCAGAATGTTTTCTCTCAAAAAGCTCATCAAATGATGCTATTACAGGGGTTGCTCAGCACGTTTTAAATTAGCTTTCCTTTTGGTGCTCCACTGTGTTTTACTTTGGCTAAATACAAAAAAATCTAATTTAGAAATCTTTTTTTTTCTCTTTCCTTTTAGTATTTATATGTGAGAGCCAATACTGCAGTTACAAAGTTTGTCTTTTAATAAGCTGTCTGTTTTAAGAAAAAGTACTGAATTTCACTTGAACAAGAGCATTTCTGTAATTACATAATAGTCAGCCTGAATAATGTGAACACAATTGTGCCCATAGGATGAGGACATGACTGAGAGAGATTTCCCTTGTTACTTTGCACGTGGCTGTTTCAAATTACCTTAATAACAGAGCAGTGCACACAAAGAGAAATGCACAATGAGAAGGTACCTTATCCAAAGCAAATAATGGCTGCGTATTCCTCAGTAGCTGAAAAAGAGGCAAATGTATAATGACATGCAGGAGAAAGCGTGAGGGAATGTCTTGTTACCTAGAATACTAATTTAAGCTTAGACAAGGTCTGTGTGTATAGATAAGCTTTTCTGAGGCAAGCGAGTATAGCTGGAAGCAGTAGCAAAGGTTTTGGTCTAGTTTCAAGGTTTCATCTTACCTCCCTGTTCTGTAGGTACAAAAATGGTGGTTGCAAATAGTAATTGAGCCTTGAAACTCCAAATACCCTGTTTGTGGCATCTAGAAGAAAATCTGGTCCCAAAAGTCTCCATAAAAATCATGGTTAGTCTTGGAAATACATTGGTGTAGCGTACTTCTCCAGGCAGATGAACCATGGAGCACCTGGGCGGTGCTGAGGGGCGTGGTGCCCCCTGCAAGCAACCAGGGAACATTTTGGGTGCTCACAGCTGTCTCTGGTACCTGTGCCCGAGTGTGATTTTAGTCCCTGAAAGAAACCAGTAAAGGTCTTGAGATGACCTGAAGTGATGAGACCAGTGGAAGAAAAAGGTGAGTCCCTTGATTTCGTTACCCCAGTTGCAGGTAGATAGATAAATTGAGGCTGTTTTGGCAAATGAGATGTGCATCATTCATGTACACAAACTCATTCACAAATAGGAACGAGTGCATTTGGTTTCCCATTTTCCATCAGTGCTATACCCTCTTTTAATTTCATTAAAGATGAACTCATCCTAAAAGCAGCTCTAAAGGTCACTGATGTTACACATAATACATTTTTTAGATTGTTTTTCTGGGCCAGGCTCAGGCACAGAAGTGACAGTTCATCTCTTGCTTGAAATGTATCTTGAAAGGAGCTGGAAGATGTTGCTCTGTTTCTGGATGGACATTTGCATGTAGCTGATTTCTCTGTAGTGCAGAATTCCTCAGGCTCTCTTAACTTTCGTAGGCTTACCTTCAGTAAAACCAGGGACATAGTGAACATTCCAAGGAAAGCAAAAAGCTGCCTGCATTTCTGTTCCCCAAGGAGAAGCACCCCACAGCTACAACCTGTGGCTCAGAGAGCCCATGGGAAAACTCTGCAGGAAGATGTTTCATGTAGAGCCAGATGCTTCAAGCCCTTAAGCAAGTGGCCTTTGATTTTACTAGAAGTGTTATGATTTTACACAATCAGCTCTGGAGAGCATAACTTGTCTCTAAGAAAGAGGGGGAGGTACGCCATAAAATGCTCACCACAAAAAGACTCGCACAGAACTAGCAGAAATGCAGCATCAGGTGTAAAAATCCTTGTCTCTGATCAAACTTTTCTCAGTCCAGTTTATTGGAGTAGATTTGAAAATTCAGTAGGTATTTGGGGTTTTTTTTAAGTTCTCTTTTCAAGGGTGGTGAAACTAACATAGATAGTATATCACATCCATACACTAGACTTCGATATCCATAAATTAGAGTAAAAGTTTAAAAATTAGGGAAACATAGCACATACAGTAGGAAAAGCCAGAAAAAACAGTTGTTAACTTCTTGCCTCTTGAGCTTTCTGTCTTTAAAAGACAGACTGCCTGCAAGTTTTGAAGGACTATAGGAAAGATTATATAAATTTTTGTGAGTGTGTGAGGACAAGTTTGTACTTGGACCAACTGAGGTACGCCAATGTGTGCAGCTAATGCAAAAACAAACACAAAGGCTTGTTAATGAGCATACAGTATTTTAAAAGACCTCTCTTCTCCTCATGTAACTTCAGTTTAGTCCTGCTTCTAGAGCTGTTTAAATAGAAAACATATTCACAAAATTCAAGGTAGCCTGTTGAACACTGGCAATGTGTTAGACAAGCGTTTTTTTTGTTTTGCCATTTTAGTGCTAAGTTAGCAAATGAGTTCTTAAATTACTGCTTATTCAGAAATAAACACGTTTGCACATTGCCTTATGAGAACCAACCAGTTTTTAAGTGCTAAAAGATTAGTTAGTCTTTATTAAAAGACTGTGGCCATTAATACCAACATATTTCAAGCCAGTTTAAAGAGAAACTGCTTTAATAGGGCATATTCAAGAAGAATCAAGTTTGTCTTGTAAATTACAGAAATTCCAACCAATAAATAAGTAGTTACAATAACTGTTTACTGTTATACTTCGTGCATTGATGCATTGAACTTAGAAATATTTCCACATGTAATGTAGTTCCCACTGGAGTTCTTGGGGTTATTCATACTTATCAAACTATTCAGGTGACATTACTTACAGGATCAGGAGCTTTGCTGATTATTTTTTTAAACCCAGGCTCTTCTTATTTTATTGTATGTTCTCATTCTTTCATCTTTGTCTTTATAATGCTCTACAATGAACATTTCAATTATCTCCATTTTAGGAGCCTCACTTAGAGAGTGTAAGAAAAATTTTTGCATATTATTTTTCCTTGATTCTTTTTAACTTTCTGGAGAAGGGGGATCCTCTTCACAAACTCCATATGCTGTTCTGAAGCCATTAAAAATTGAACCAAATGATCTATGAAAAGTACAGTTTTGGTGTGATTTTTAAATTATTTTTCTACCTTTAAGTAATTTAAATATTTTTAATTAAAGGCCTTCATAAACAGGTACAATGTTACCAGTGTTTAATTTAGTACATATTTCCATATAAAGAAGTTTCGTTTAATTAAGTACTCTAAGTATAACTTAATTGTTGTATTTCTTATGAAAATAGAGTACTGTGTCCAGTTCTGGGCTCCTCAGTACAAGAAAGACAAGGAGCTGGAGAGGGTCCAGCTGAGGCCACAAAGATGATGAGGGGCCTGGAGCACCTCTTCTATGAGGAGAGACTGCAGAAGCTGACCTTGTTTAGTCTGGAGAAGGGAAGACTGGGAGGGAATCTCATCAATGCATATAAACATCTCAAAGGCAGGTGCCAAGACAGTTGTGCCAAACTCTTTTGTGGTGTCCAGCAACAGGATGAGGAGCAGTGGCCATAAACTAAACCACAAGAAATTCCACCTCAGCGTGGAGAAGAATTTCTTTATGTCAAGGGTGGCAGAGCACTGGAGGAGGGTGCCCAGGGAGGTTGTGGGGTCTCCCTCTCTCTCAAAACCCACCTGGATGAGTTCCTGTGTCACCTGCTCCAGGTGACCCTGCCTTGGCAGGGGGGTTTGACTGGATGATCCCCAGAGGTTCCTTTTAACCCTAACAATTCTGTGATTCTGTGACATAAAAATGTTCTCGTGTATATGACTGTAGTACAGCAGATACAAGTGATGTGTCGTTCAAAGTGTGTGTAACTAAAAGACAAAGCACTAAAACATTTCCAGGAACATGTGCAATTTTATCATTGTCAGAAATGTAAAAGGTTTTTTTTTCTCAATTCTGTTAGTAGCTAAAATTATTCTGTTTGTTTTAGTTTCACCAGCCAAAACTTTTTCCTTGCATCTGTCTTACTACTGTAGGGATTTTGAGTGCCTTATTGAATTTTAAACTCTTGTGATGGATGAAATACAGAATCAGACTGTTCAGTTCTGTACACGCTAATGGCTGCTGCTGTTATTGCATCAATTAAAAAGAACAAGTAAGAAAGAACTAAGTTTTGGAACTGTCTGCTTTATGGTAGTTCACACAGCCGAACAGAAATCTGAGAACAAGACCTGAAGGAAAACAAAGAGCTTTACAGTATTTTTTTTTTCTTTTCAGGAAAACACACAGAAGCTAATTTTAGCTTCTTGATCAAATTGACCCAGTCTTTAACCCTGGCAAACGTTACCACAACACACTTCCAATAGACAATAGTTTGCATACCAGCATCACACTAGAAACAGATGTGCGTGCAGGACTGGCTTTTTCTGGGAGACTCTCTGAGAATTCCACTAGAGTAAAAGTCTGAAAGTGCTTTCTTCCTAATTGGGTTATGAACTGGGTCCTCTTTCAAACCCAGCCTGGGATCTCTTCAGAGTCACTTGCACTCTTTAAAAACTTATTACGTCGCAGCTATGTTTTGAACAAGCTTTCAAAATGTTATTCACTTTGAGAAAAGTTGCTTGGCATGAAGCCTGATTATTTTCTTGGGGGGAAAAAAATTGTTAACAGCTGAGCTATTCATGGGCGATGGTTGTGCAGTTTGTATATCAAAATGTTTGGAATGTGAACAATTACCTCTTTTAGTTTCTCACAAAGTCTCTCAGAGTCTATAAAGTCTGAATTTTGTTGGTTTTTTTCAAAAATACGCAGATCTTTTCCTGCTGCATCTGTTCCATATTCCCCCTTCTCTCCTGCCTGCTGCCCCATCCATTTTCCTGGTTTGATCATCAAGCTTCCCCTGCTACTATGGCTGTTACTAAGGTCATCACCATCATCTCTGATCCACTGCATTATGAGTTCTTCTAAAGTTTGGCCCTATCAGGGATGGTGTACTATTAGTGACCCACTGGAACATGCATTTTTGAAAAATAGGGCTGTACTTTGAAAGGCCCTTCGCATTCCGATTTTTTATTTTTCTATAAATTGGGGAATCTTTTATTTTCAAAGTATTCAGTCTGGATTTTTCCTGCATAACCTGCATATACAAACCTCAAGTTTCAGAGACATAAAGTTAAGAGCCTTTTGGTTTTTTTTTTTGGAGAGGGTAGAGAAATAAATTACTTTGAAGAATGATAAGATAACACATGCTATCTCATTTTGCATTATATCTGATGGGCCACATCCTGAACATGCAGATAACTTTGTTCAGATCACTATTCTAGTCAGTCAGCCTAATTTATTATTTGTTTCTCAGTAGTATTGGGAACCCATTCCTGGAATGGAATTCCATTATTTGCACTGCGAAACTCAGTACAAAAGGACAAATACACTCAAGAAAGTTTTCAAGCATGGAATAGAAACACAGCTAGATGCAGAGAAATAATAAATGAAGGAGACAATAAAAGAGTTGCAGCTTCAGGACAATCATCAAAAGTATTTGTAACATGTATGCAAAGAAGGGATTTTCCTAGATGGTCACGAAATGCTCTCTTCATTCACTGCGATCAAAGTGGAAAAAAAAGAAAATTTCTTGTGCAGCTTGATCTGAACATACTTTCTTCTTCCCTTCTTTGCTGGTAAAATGGAAATCAAGAGTCTTGAATTTTTATTTGTGCTAACTTAGTTCACATCTCTGCCCCAGATCAAGCATATAGTTTAAAAATTTAAGTCACAGGTGCTTTTTCTTTCTGGTACTGTTGCATTTTGTGTAGGACAGTTACATGCTAGCATATATGCATGAAGTTTTTTTCTTCAAAGCCACTATTATCTACTATAGTTGTTAATGGCCTGTATGACTGCATGATAGCACTAAGCCTGGTCTCTGGGGCATAAAGGGAGACTCTTAATTCCACTTTAAGTTTTGTTAATATCAACAGGATAGCAGAAAATATGTTTCAAGTTTAGCTATTCATTGAGTATGGACCCAGTTTGCAAATAGTTTTTGAGGAGTCAAAATTTCATGTAGGTGTTATGCAAAGTATATTTGCTAGAAGCAACTGATAAAGCTCTGACTTGGGTGTTGGTGGTGCAGCTCCTAACCGATAAGGATGCACCAGTTAAAATACCTGGACTGCAAGTAGCTGGAGGGGTACTAGAGTACTATAGCTCTTTAAATATACTTTTTAATGTGAACACTTATCAGGACTAATTCTAAGCCTTTCAAAGCCTGAATTTTGGGGAAAGCAAGACAACCTGAATTAATTTGATAATCAAACAAATCACTTTGATGCTGACTTACATGTTAATTTTGTCTTCTAGTCACTATGAAGTCATGTCCTTCTCTATGTTTGGAGATTAGTCTGACGTAAAACACGGGAAAAAAGTAGCGTTGAATATAATCACTATTAAACATAAAATTGATCCAGCCATGATTAAGATCTAGAAATGTATACAAACTTCAGAGGATATCACATTTAGGAAAGTTGTGTAGAGCAATCTTTTAATTTAGGAAAACCATGGGAACTGGCAGCATTAAAATGTTACATCTTGACACATGAATTATATTCTCACAAATATGTCTTAGTTTCTCTCTTAGGTAAAGAGTGACTGTAGCTGACTGTTAAATTTAATCAGAAGTTTGGTTCTATTGGAAGATCTTTTTTTAGTTTTAAGGGAAAGAATGCTAGCTAGTCATTTAGTCATCCCCTGTCCTCCCAGCATTTTTTAAAAGGTCAGTGAGGCTTGCATCACAGAACTGGCATGTTAGTCTTGTCTTACGTCTGGAATGCTTGATACCAACATTTGTACTCATAAGGGTACACTGGTCAACACGAAGGTGCATTCTGCCTTGGAGACAAATGTCTGAGAAGTGTTTGGTACTCTGTCTTCCAGCTTTGCCACAAACATGACTTTAAACTTCCTTGGTTGTGCCTCCTCTAGAATCTGGTGTATGTGTTGGCCGAGGGTTTGTCAGCATCATTCTAAACAACTTCAAGCATGTTTGTCTCATACAACTATCTCATACCAGACTTGAACGTGCTTTAAAAGTTTGGAAGCGTCCCCTGGATGGTAAGGTCATCCCCTTCAGACACTAATATGATGGCACAGCTGAGTGTTAAGGCCGTTTGGTCTTTGGGGAAAGCTATTTTGGTTCAAGGTATTACACATTACAAAGGAGTAGTTTTTTTCCAAACCGTCTCTATTTGAAGAAGTCCAGACCTAGCTGAAGCAGTGAGGTGTATTCCAGATACACCTGGTATCAGTCCAGATTGATTTAGGGGACCTCTTTGGATCCCATAACGAAGTTAATTATAACTATTCGTCTTGTCATTACTACTTGTCAGGAAGATATTAAAAAGAATGTGTGGCTAATGAACTTATACCTTGTAATTGTCTCAAGAGCAGAGTAACTCTTGCAAGAAATAGCTGCTGTAGTTGTTTTGTCTACACATAGCCTGTGTTTTCTGTAGCATAGGCTGTCCTTGTGACTGCATCCCTAAAGCTTCAAACTCTCTTACAGTGATCAACCCGGCCATCTGATTTTTGGAGACATGGCTGGATTAGCGGTCCAGATACCCAGCTTCTGTATTAACAGTGGTGTGGATCAGGGCAAATGCTTCTAATTTTGGGCAATGCAGTTTAATCATTTCTCATGGGGTAGCCTACTCCTTTCCTATTTACAAAAACATCTGTGCTTGCACTTAACTGCATGTTTGAAGACTTACTTGAATCAGAGCCAGGGCAGGTCATGCTGGAACAGTTTTCTCACATGAACTGTACTAATTTGGTTTTTTCCTCATTAATTGCAGCTTCTCACTACTGCTCTGAAATTCGCCGTGCAGTTTGCATTATTAAGGGTCTGGAAATAGCCCTGAATATTTCTATGTTCAGATAAGAAGATCTATTCCAGTTTGTCAAATAAGTTGCAGGAAATAAAGAAACAATTGAATAAAGGTTGTTACAAGCCTGCATAGTGCTGATTTTCCAGTATTTAATATCATGTTTTTATCAAAAGTTTTCCTGTTAGAATGCCAAAGTAACTTATATTTTATAAGTTGAATACTTGCCTGGATTAATTTGAAAAATTGTTTCTGTGTTAATATGTGAAACTGAGTTGAGTTTTATGTTCCTAAAGTAAAGCAATCAAATTTGCTCTTTTTATCTTTTTATCCATATAAGTAAGAGGAAAACTTTCCAAGTACAAGATAAATTTTTCTAGTTATTACTTACATGTCAAATATAAAAAAACCCCCAGTATTTCTGGCCATTTTACCTCATGAGAAAGGCAAACAGGCAGTGCATTCTTCTCTTTTTGTTTTTTTCTTCGAGAGGAAAACATGGCAACTGTTGAACTTAAGGATACTTCTGGGCTCTGATCCTTCAGACAGTGAATTCAAAGGATATTATGACTCATGTGACATTATTTCTGAGCATAAAATTACTCACATATGAAAGTAATGGAATGTGTTTGAAGTGTTGGGCCAGCATTTTGGTCACTCAGCAGGTGGTTAAATTGTAACCTGGAAAAACTTTGTTGTTGGTGGATGTTATGAGGAAAATAATTATAAAAGATAGTAGAAAGGTGTGCCCATCTAATGAATTGGCCAGTGATTTACCAGTGGTGTGCATGGGGAGGGGTTCTGTGCAGAATCAAACAGTGCAAGGTAATGTAATGCCAGAAGTGCCTTGCCCTGTGAGCAGCCCTGTCAACTTAATGCAACCATTTGCTGGGTTTAGGTCCTGCTTAAATGAGTAAGACCCTGGCACTATATGTGCATTTAATGTCTCTTTTGTAAATCTCACCGCCACAAGGGAGTTGTGAGGGGATTTCTGCTTGTTTTGAATCATCAAGGCTTGTTGCAGATGAAATCATTCGCATCAGTTTCAGCTGTAAGCTTAAGCAAGTCTGTCATTCTGCAATATGTGTGTGAATCTCTCTGGTCTGAATTCTCTGCTACACTCCAGTGGCAGAAGGGGCTGATGGTGGCACTGTCCTCCTTCTCTCTCTGGCCTCCCATCTCAAATTCTGGTGAAATCAGAGGGGCAGAAGCACCACTGGTGTCATGTCTGTGGCAGGATGCTCAGAAGTACAGAGTCATATGTAAAAGAGCGCTGATGCAGCACAGCTCATCGAGCCTGTGCGTCTCTCCTCTGGCCCGTGCACTAGCTGTTTCATTTTGGTCCTTGCTTTAGGCACGTGGTGAATGAACTCATGTTTTAGAAACAATTTAAGTAGAAGCAGATTTGGGCATAAATCTTCTCTTGAAATATTTGCTTTAATATCAGCCCAATTTCTGCCGAGTGATGAATATTAGAGTTCTACTAAATGTACATGCAAACAGCTTGAGTACAAGCATAGACATTCCCACATCTCCGGTTCAAGCTGTGGGGAAGTATCTCCAAAGCAGCCACTCTCATTTGTTATTCTAAGATTTCATTCCATAACACACCTTTTAGGAATTTGGATTCTAGGAGTTTGGCTCCATTGCCTCTGTGTCTCTTTCCAACCTGCGATGTTTTCTGCCAAAGCATTTTTGGAAAAAGAAGTCTGGGCAAAAAAATAGCATTCTGACAGCAGCATAAGGTGTAGTGTGAGTAGTGACCAATTAACCGTGTATAACTGTAGCCCTTAAAATTAGCTGCTCATCTTCTGACTCCCTTATGACTTCTCATGCTGGTAGAGATGACCAGGAGTCCATCTAAAGCAATGCCAGCAGCCAACCTACACTTACACCCCCTTGGAGGACCATTTCAGAGCTGAGCTGATGCTGCTCCAGCTGGTGTTCAGCAAAGCAGTTAAGCCCAAGAATAGTTTGCTGAGTTCAAGGGACCTATATTAGACTTTTAAAGAGAAGTGCAAGCAGAAATGCTTTGCTGGGTCTGGCCCTAAATGGGTGGAGGGGGAATACATTGCCAAATAGGTTTAAAGCTGCTCAGCTCACAAGGCCACAGTGATCTTATTTAAAATAGTATAAGACCTAGTATAAATTTAGAAAAAGACTCCTTGAGTCAGCCACTGGAGCTTCCCACCCTCGGCACAGACAGCTGTGTTTGATTGATAGGTGCACCTCCCTTCCACGTATGTGTGGTGAGGGTGTGAGATTTTCCCAGTTATTCTTGCTCTTAGGTTGAAGCAGATGTGCTGCCTTGCTCCCTTCAAAGAGAAAGACGTTCATTTATCTGGCCTGAAAAAATTCAATTGCTGGGACAACAGGTCCTCTAATTCTTTTTGCAATTTATCATCTGTCTGTTCCTCTGGCTGCACAGCCCTTGGTCCACAGAGGGAAAGTGATGACAAAGCCAGCTGGCAGCAAGCGCTCATTGCAGTTTAACCCAGGTGGCCACAGTGCTTAATGGACAACTCAGCTTACAAAATGCATTGCTGGTGGTGAGGACTTCTAATTTTCATTTTTGCCTATTCAGTCAGTTCTGGAATTCAGCTAATTGTCTGGTTAATGTGCTGTCTTCTGCTCCGTTGTAAGACCCTTTGCCAAAAAGTGAGTTAACATGAAGAAGAGGAATTGTGGGGCACCAAAGCTTTTGGCTCCTTGTATGAAAATTGTGACAAGCAGACATTAGCCGAAGTTGGATGAAGCTTCCTCCCTGCTGAACAGCAGATGAGGCCATGAGTGTAAAGAAACATGTGGGGAAGCATCCTTCTCAAAGGGATACACATCTCAGAGATTTTTCCTTCAATATTTATACAGATACACAAGCTTCCTTTTCCAGGCTACTAGCAAATGTCTTCTGATAGCTAGAAGAAATGTGAGTTAATAGTTGGTGATTTTTTTTTTTTACTTTTTCTTCTCCTGCAAAATCCAGAAACTAAAGTTTTGAAAGTAGACAAAAAATTAAAAGGGAAACTGAAGTTATGTGTTTTACTTTCCTTCAGATTTTTCTCTACTACAAAAAATTTACAAACAGAAAAGTAGTTCTTCCACAGAGATTAAATCTTGCTCTTTGGCCTTCTCAGACTCTAGTAAGAGTTTGTTTAGATAAACTGATTGATGGGGCGAGTTCTGCATTCAATGCTTCTGGCCTTTATCTTGTGACTGCTCCAATGCAGGTTGATCTGAGGACCCTTGGGGACCCCTGTTGTGAAGACTCCTCCCTTCCAAATGTCTTCAGGAGGGGATCATCATTGCTCTTTAAAATAAAACAGAAGCAGCTCTGCAAAGAACTCATCATTTTTTGCCTTGAAATTACAATAACCAGCATTACTACATTAAGAGAAAAAAACCTGCATTTTTGAAAACTTCTCTTAAGACACTCAGTACTTCCAAACTAGGTGTACTGAGCAAATATTCCAGCATGTTTCTAAACCTGAAAATCATGCTGGGCAATGGGAGATGGAGGATCCATTGTCTGAAATATGATGCTGTATGTATCTCATCCTTAGAAACTTGGTCAGAATCCTCTGCACAAGAGCTTTCTCAAATGGGCAGGCGTATGTGAAAAAGATAGAATGGACAGGAGAAGAAATTGCATCTTCACAGTAGGTACAGACTAGTCAATAAAAGAGGGGACAGAATCAGTTTGAAGAATAAAATTAACATTTTCTTCTCACTGTATCCTGTATTATTTACCAGAAAGCCAATACAAGCCTTTGTGCTATGTCTGCCTGATGTTGCCATGTACACAGAGACTAACTTCATTCATAGACAGCTGAATCCTCAAAGGAAAGTTTTAAAGCAGTGGTGTCTAGACCACTGATATGACTCATGAATGCACAGCCTATAACCAAGTCCACCCTGTCTTTTTGTGTCTGCAAACTGCCTGAAGCTATAGCTCAAAAAGGCATGTGTATGTATGTGTATATATATNTGTGTCTGCAAACTGCCTGAAGCTATAGCTCAAAAAGGCATGTGTATGTATGTGTATATAGTGTGTTTCATTTGAGATTTGTTGTACAACTGTTGGTTTTGTAATCAACCCTTTCTTGCTTTATTGCCAATCAATTTAGATGGTGGGAGATGGCTAATGAGATCCTAGGCTATAAGGCAAGTAAAGGAAGGAACAGGAAGATAATAAGGGGGAGAAGCCTCAAGTGAATCAAAAGGGAAGTTGGAGAAGTGGAGTTACAGAAGAGGGGAGAAAGACCTTAGGAGCAGTCATGAAAGTAGACTTCATGTGGTACTCAGTTACATATAATTAATAAAAAAAAAAATTTAAATTACCGTGTTGACAGAAAGACTTCTGGTCTAGAATATTCCCTGCCATTAAAAAAAGAGTAAATCCTTCAGAAAATACTTGATGAAAAAAATAATTGTCAGTGAAGTTCTTAGCAGAACAATCAGCAAGCTAGCAATCCTTCAAAGGAGTAGTAGGACTGAGCTAAGCATTTGGGCTTACGTCAGAGCACAATGTGGCTTCTGCCATAGCTGGAGAGAAAAGGAATGAGCTCATAAAAACAGCGTGCATTTGCATACAAGGGAAACCAAGCCACCAAACTGACTGGTGGAACAGCCAGGCCATACTCCCAAGGGAACAGCAGCTTAACCAACAGATGTTTGCTCAAATAGCAAACATGTGGAATCTTCCGGTGATGGATTTATTCAAATCCAGGTGGCCAGGAGCCAGGAATATGAAAAAGAAGCAGGGTAAAAGTTATATTTATAGCTCTTTACTGGCCCAGCAGATTACACTTTTCATGAATGAGAGAGAGATGTCAGTTAGCAAGTTCTACAAGGCCCTGATTTTTTGAGGTCTTAGAGTGACAGGACCCAATTCATTCAGACATGGAAAAAAAAAATTAGCCGACTAGGTTACAAAATTCTTCCCTCAGAACTGCCCTTACTGCTGCCCTTGACTCAGCTGGGATTCGTGGCATGTGTGCAAGCAGAGGAAATGTCCCAGCTCACACCAGATATTTTTTTCCTTAGAATAAATGTATCATACATTCCACATGATTTCCTTTGTCAGGTATCTTGGACTTCCTAGACTTCTTTAGATAACCACTGTAGCTCTTAGGGAATTCAAATGCTTCAAATGTTTTCAGATGACACAAATCTAGTTCTCCTATCACATGTGTATGAACAAGAAGGGTGGTTGGTATTACACTGAGCTTTTTCATAAACTGTTGCCTTTTCCTTTTAATGTTGAGGTGGTATTTTGGGACCTGTCTGCCAGTCCAGCAGCCAGGATCTCGGGTGTCTGGGCACAGTATGTGTACAACAGCAGGATAGTCTGTTCCCAGATTAGATCTAAGACACAACAGGTGAAAACAACCATCAACAAAGTATAATATAAGGCTGGAACTAGACTGCTCAAATGGAAAAAGGCTGAAAAAGTCAAATTTTCAGTTTGGAGTTCCACGATGCAAATTTATAAGCAATAAAAATCTTCTGAGAGAGACTCTCATTTATTCTAACATAAAGTTGGTTTGTTTTCACTTAAAGAGTATAGAAAAATGGCCACTGGTGGAGTGTGTAGAGAGTTTTAATGGTGGCCATTAGAATCAGGCAAAAGCCAGATTTTGCAAAGCAAACCAGCTTCTCCTTTTCAGACAGACCAGTTGCAGAGCTGAGTTAACTTGTGTTTTTCATCTATTTGATGTATCTCTCTGTTGTCCCTTGGCTGAGATTGTAAGGTCCCAGAGGAAGAAGCTGCATTTTCAGTTGTGTGTTTGCACAGTGCTAAAAGCAGATTGGGATTCCTTTGTGTTAGACACTGCACAAATACGTAGGAAGAGAGTAGACTCTGCCCCAAAGGACTGTCAATCTGTTATAGACAGGCCAGATAAAGGATGAAAGACAGAATGGTTAGAGAGGTACCAAAGGTCAAATCATGGCAGAGCTACACATAGAACAAAGTCTCCTGACATTCAGCCTGTTGTTCTGCCACTGGACTACCCTGCTGCTTCAACTGCACTGGGAATGTGTTTCCTGGGCCTTGTTAATTTGTCAGAGGAAAATGCTCAATGTTGTGAGGCACTTTCCCCCTGTTTAAGAAGGGAGGAGAGCATGTGAGAAAGCATATTTGTTGAAAGTTTGTGGATGAGGCAGAATTTGCAGGGAGAACATAGTAACATTTATTGCACTAACTGAAGTAGAACAAGACCTGTAAAAAGGCTTGTCTGTGTAAAAAAATTAGGTTCTTTTTTTTTCAGATTGAATCATTTGGCTTCATAAAATTTATAGCTTCTCCCTAAAAACTGTGTCTAGTTTTATTCTCATTCCACTACAGCCGTGATGTTATAAGTTGGTGAAGTCTTTTATTTTGAATGAGGTTGTCAAAATATCTTCCAGTTTTCCAGCATGGTTTTTGTCCAAAAGAATTGCCACATTTCATACTGGAGAGATGCTTATTAGATACTGTCCAAGCAGTGAAATACATATACCAAGATATTTGGGTTCAGATTTATTGGATAGCAGTGAGGACATGGAGTAATTTGAACAGAAAATGCCAACTTCAGCCCTAGCAAAGAGGGTTTTAATTCTATACAGATAGAGAAGGAAAAACCTCTTTTTTTTGAAGTCTCTCTGAGAAGCATGGGAGACAATATAGTTGCTACTCTGGGAAGTTTTGTATTTCATTAATTCAATGTAATATCTAGAAAGAACCAAATACACAAACCTCAGTGCTTGGCTTTACTTGAGTGCCTCGATGTTAAGGTGAGACCTGTTCCTGTTGAACCTTATGGACACATCCCTTATGGATGCCCCTATTGACTTCGACCTCTGTTAAGCTGTGAGAAAATGATCACAGGCTCAGGATTTCATCCAGGGAGCTGAGGCAATTCTAGCCTGTGAAAAGCACCCAGAATTTTGCAAGATTGCAAGAATTCCTGTGCAGTATTCTCTGGATCTTATTGTCATGCAGGGAGACTGAGATATGCACTGAAGGAAAAGCTTCTCTGCCTGATTTCCTAATGCTAAAAGGAAATACTGTGATGGGTCTTGTAAGCCTGTGTTGGGAAGTTTCAAAGTGTTTTTTCATATGTTGATTAAGTATGTAAATGCATAATAATAAAATCATTGTTGTGTGTGTCTTTAAAAAAAATAGTTCTTATATTTAAAAAGAAACAAGAAACTTGTTTAATTTTCTGGGAACATTGTCCAGTGAAACGACTATCTTCCCTATGGACCAGTAAAATTATTGTAGAGCTGCCAAAACTCATCTTGAAAAGTAAATAGAAAATCCTGCAACTTTGTCTCATATAAGTGAGATGGCCATTGCACAGTGTTTCTCCAGGTTTAATTAATCTTACTTTGAACATAAAAGTTTCTTGAAATAGGTTTGATTTTAAGACTTTTGTGTACTACCAGGCACAGCTAACTTACCTATCTTCAGCAGAGAGGTCTGGTGGTGTTTTTTCCATCAGTGTAAACCTCTTTTTGCTGCAGTTAATCCTTATCCATCTGTCTTTATGATTTCAGTATTGTTTCATGTACACACTTTGCCCGAACTCTTAAATTTACACATTTGGTTTGGCTGAGTCCCTTTCACCCTGCCTACAGATTTATCCCATGTCATCTCCTCATAGCAATTTATAACCTCTATAAAATGTCATGTAGAGTTGCTTTTTATATGTTTCTGAGTAATGGTAAGAAAGAATTGCATAGGGAATCAAAAAATCTAATGAGCTGTACATTATTTTACTATTTATAACCAGAGAGCAATCACTGACAATATTTGGCAATTTTACAGCTAAGAGCCCGGACTATTGTGCTTTTGAATGTAATTTATTAAGCAAATAAAACTCTTATTGGTAGCGGGTCCTGTTAAACCTGTGGCACCGCATGAGTTCCAGGCATATACAGCTGTGGAAGTTTCGTAGTACCTGCATACATCTTGCATGTCTGGACACTAATATTTTACACTTACTTCATAGTTTTATTTATTCAATTGCTTTTATGCACTCGATTGAGCTGTTACCAGCCATTTATACTAGAAACCTTGGGTGGGGAAGGAGGGGGCAGGGTGAGAAATAAAATGCATTTATTCTGGGAAGATTTAAATCCTCATTTTATGAGGCATGGTTTTTAGTAGGTCTAGGCAGTGCAGAAAATGGCCAAAATATTAGTGGCTTACACCAGCATAAAAAAATCTTGGAAAATAACATTGAGGGGGAAAAAAAATTAGTAGTGCAAAATCACCCTGCGATAAGCAAGAATGAATTCAGCACTATTCCTGAACTGATTGTGGAAGTTTAATTCCTTTCTCACCTTGACTACATTCTCCTAATGGAACTGTTTGACTCACTAGAAGGAAGTCTTGCAACACCATGGGGAATTAATGCAATCTCATTGCATGAGTTCATAGCTGTGTGTGTAGGTAAATAAGTTTGGCTTCATTTCTTTCACAGTGATTTGTGGAAAAACTAGCAGGAAAAACTTTTCTGTTGGTTTTTTTTTTTTTAAACGCTTAAATGATTGTGATCCTTGTTGCATCATGACTCATATGGATATAAATCAGGATTATTTCCCGTTCAGTTAGTGAGATTATACCAATATAAAACAAGCATAACCAAAGCCCCCCTGCATCATCTGTGCTAAAGAGGAGTGAGACCAAAAGCTGCTCGGTTATTCATGTGGCTAACACTTTGTCACTTGATTAGATCTTGCTATTTGCATAACGCCTTTAAATGAATTAAAATAACAAGGTGTTGTGCTACTGGCATAAACATTTGCTTTGGGAAATAAAGGCAGTTATTAAAAACCTTATCTGCTCAACATCTGTGTTAATTGATGGCAATTTAACAGAAGTGAGGAAACGAGGAGATAGTGGGTATTGAAATGGTGAGGTATGTGTTTGCATGTGTTAAAATGGATAGTTTACACTGGCTTGTACAACTGACTTTTCTTTGTATGGATTGCTTTTCTGTTCTTAAGAGGCCAATTCTGTGCGTGGGAGAAGTAGCAGAGGGACTAGAAGATGTCTTACTATTTCCATGGGTTGTTTTTGTGGATGGTTTTTTTGGGGGGTTGTTGGGGGTTTTTTTGTCACCCACAGCTGCAGGTTGTTTGGTTGCTTCTCCACATTCTGCAGCCAGATATTGGAACATCTTCTGTTGTCATGGCTGCTGTTACTACTTTTAGCAATATTTGCCTCAACATGCAGTTCTGTCCAGAATTGGTGCAGGCTCTTGGAGCACAACTCGTAGAATCATACAGTCAAAGAATCACACAGTCACAGAATGCCTTGGGTAAGAAGGGACCTTAAAGATCCTCTAGTTCCAACTCCCTGCCATGGGTGGGGAACCTTCCACTAGACCAGGTTGCTGAGAGCCCCATCCAGCCTGCTCTTCAGCACTTTAAGGCATAGGGCACCACACCAATACGTATGGCTCTTGGAAAACAGGCAGCACTCAGAATGTGTCTCCTTGCTGCCATCAAATGTGCTGTGCCCTGTCACAGAGCATGGGTTTGCTGTGCCATTCTACCTTGTCACATGGCAGATTTAGCTTTTAAAATAATCTCTGCCTCCCCCCTCCTTTTTTTTTCCTTCCCAAAGACAAAAAGGAAAGCATGCCTTAGGCTGGTTCAGAAGGCACCAGTGGGTTGAAAAGTCTGTGAGAATGAGCAAACCTTCTTCCTGCATTAGTATTAACCAGGATATCCTGTTCCTTGATCATTGCCTCAAGGATGAGGGAATTCTTATATACAGTATACCTTGGTTTGTGGCTGAGAAAAGAAGAGACTTCATCCATTTTAGGAATCTTGAAGGGGGGTGGCCGTGGCAGGGGGGAGGAAAAGTTAATAGGAAACAGATTTAGCAAAATATTGTTTCTATTCTTCTGGGTGAATAAATCAGTGACTGAAACAGCTTGATAGCTGTAACCATAACCTGCTACACTGCACAGAAATAAATATTCCCTTTAGGTCACTGTCTGCGTACCGTATGATATCTGTGCGCTTGGCAACAAGTTCCTGCCATGTGCAGTAAACACTTGTGAGAGATCAGACGGGGGAAGGTAGAGTTGGTTTTTTTAACAAAAAATTATTGGAAGAATATCATTCCTGGATATCAGTAACGCATCACTTAGATTTCACTACACCACGTTTGTGTCCTGTGTGCATGAGTCATAATTTGATTGCCTATGCAAACATACAATTAAACCATACCTGAAAGATCAGGTAGCTGTGCTCTCCTCAATAACATGAGTAATTTCATACTAGGCCATTTCTCTTCTCAGTTGCATTTGTTTCTTAGTACTTGTACCAGTATAAACAGCAGGAGAAAATAGCTGATGCAACATCCTCTGCGTTTCTAGCTTGAATTAAGTTTGGTTTTCTACACACAAAGTCATTCTCACATCTCGGGGAAATCCTTTCAAGTTCATTTAAAAACAAAACTGGCAAAGATCTGTAGATTATTTTTTAATTTAGATTACTAGTTCCTGCTTATTTTCAATATCGCCCTATAAACCAAAATATCTCTGCTTTGCATTTCACACCTCACAACACGCTTCATTAACGTCTTCCCCTGCCTCCCCAGGCCCATGTTCCTAAAGTGCCACAGCAAACAGAGCACTGAACAACTTTGTTAACTTCACGTATTCATTCAGATTTACTGACGCAAGCGTGTTACAGAGGGGGAGCGTTGGCCATCGCCTTTACAGAGTTTCTCTAATTATTGAACTAGGACCTCTAGGGTCCGGTAAAGCTTTGCACTGTTAGTTAATAATAAAGTAAATGAACTACTGCTTTTCTATTTTCTTTTTTTTTTTTCATTTTGACTTCTTTGGTACCTTCTGGCCTTCCTAAAGGGAGCCCCCACCTACTGCAGTAAATTGTAGCTGTAGCCTTGATAATACAGTACTTTGACAATAAGGTCTCAAGGGGTGCTTACTGAAAGAGATTAAACTGTAATTAAACTGCCCTATGAGTAAGAAGGAAAAGGGAAAAAAAAGATTTGTGGTTTTCATAAAGCAGAAAAAAATACATTCACTGGTGTTTACAGCTCAGAGACTTTTTTTTTCCCCTCCATCTTGACTACAAAACAATCTTATTTTTAGCTGGACAGGGTTTCGCAGTAGTGCCATATCAATCCCACAATCCTGTTCTTTAAAATAATTGCACCGAGTTAGTCCCCAGTCAGCACTAACTGACTGAAAAGCAGGAAAGAAACATTTAACACACAAGTATAGAAGTGGATGAAATTTACCATAAAAGTATGAATTTATGTAAGCAGTCCGCCGTTCTATGTGTGTATATATGTGTGTATATATATATATATATATATAAAATGGGGCCTTAATTGAACACGCAGCTATATAATATCCTTTTCTTTAGGCTCAAAAAAAATTTTTTGGGGGGGGGGAGGGTTGGGGCTTTTCTTTTTTTTTTTGTTAGCCCGTCCACTTATCAGCTCAGCTATTAAATATTGTGGCTTTCCAGCTATCAGTCTCTGATCAGCACAGTTAGTGCATTTTACCTTCCAAGGAAGTGCACTTTGAGCCAGCTGGAGCACGAAAAATGTAGGAGCTGGAGAAAGTCATAATTGAAACAGGCGACTGCTCCAGTACAGACAGGAAATAAAAGGAAGACGGGGCCCTTCAATGTATTAAATTAGATGTTTCAAATTCAGACAGTATCAGGAAAAAGAAGACTTATGTTAGAAAAAAAAAAGGTAACAGTAAGTTCATTCAGCTGAACACCCAGCCCTCCCTTCTTCCCCCCCTTAACATGTGTTTTTGCTGGAATGTTATTCTGATGCACTGAAGGGTAGAAACTACACAGGCCCCTCTGGTTACCAAACAGCAGAGTAGCAGGTCCTGTACAGTTATATTACCATGTTTTCTCTCCCTTCAGACAGTCATTGGGTATTCTAGTTCTGTAAATTAAGCATGAAATTATGTTGGGCTGAGGAAACAAGATTTCAGCTCCTCACTAGTTAGAAAGATAAGTATATTGTATCTATAACAAAGACATAAATTATTTGCACTTCTTGCATGTTAGTTGGAGATGTTCCACCTCTCTATACATAGTGCGTGCTTGTGTGCATAATTTATGTATACATTTCCATGCAAACTAATTTTTTCTTGCCATACAGCCACCACATAGTGTTGCTGATTTGCATGGTTTTATCATGCCTGCAGAGTTTGCTCCTTAGTCACATGTGTGTGAATAAGGAGAGTGCATGATGACAAAGTATGAAGATTTTTATTAGTTCGGGGTTTAAAATGACCCTCTTATACATGAGCACTAATTTGTGAGCTCTTATGGAGCGTTCCAAGCAAGTGCCACTGGAAATCCCATGTTACGCTACTCCATTGTGCAGTCAATGAATCTGCAACATGCATTTTGTGTTTTGGTTTTGGTTTTGGTTTGTTTGCTTTACAATTCAATAGCAAAGTACAAGATCTAATATTTGTATTCTTTCATCTTTGCCTCTAAATTGACCTCAGGGAAATTACTTAATGTTGGAGCTGGTCAAGATCTTTGTAAACTCAAAATGTAATTTTCATTTTGATGAAAGGCATTTTTCAGTTAGTAATTGAAAACATTATTTTTTCCCAATCACTGAAATCTCTATATTTTTAATTATTAAGCATAACACACACACAGAGATAGGCCAGAATCTATTCAAGTCTAACCTATTGGATACATCTTGCTGTACACCTTGAAACCTACTAAACTTGGCACTTTAGGAAAAAAGAAGTCTTTGGCTCAGAACAATTAGGGTTTACAAAGCATATAAATTACAGCCGGAATGTGTCTAATCACTCATTTACCTTCTAAAATGCCTCAAGGGTTTTGGATTAGAAGAGAACCATTACAAAGATTAAGATGAAATATCTTAGAAGCAAATGCATATAGGGAAAAGTATTTTTTTGTGTTGGTAAATTTTTTTCATGTCATAAGAAAAGGTTTTGAGGCATATAGTATATAAACAGAAAGCTGTTTATTGGGACAACAGGAGTTTTGAAAAGAGAAACAGGCACATGGAAACCTGATAAAGAAGCTGGAGGAGTAAAAAAATAGATGAATCATGAGATGAAGAAAATTCCTTAGCTGTGTTAGGGTTCTGTGCAGGTCTTGGTTATCTCACAGTTATACAGGTGCTCAGAAGCAGAGCATTGATTTTACCTATTATCTTCATTTGAGCTGTTTAGGTTGTCCCCCCACCTTTTAAAAACAAGATCATTCCTTTTTTCTGACTTTCGCCATCTTGTGTGCATGCTACCCTTTTGACATGCACACAAGGGCTAATTAAATCCTAGAATAATCAGATGACAAGGAGGTTAAACTCGGTAGAATGATGTTTTGCATCCTTCTGTCTGGTCAGTTGAGGAGGTGTCGCAACTGTTCTGACTAGAGGAAGTTATTTGAAGTGAGGGATCACTTGGTTAGGCAAAGGCACATGTGTACGCCGTGTGCAAAATCCTGTAACTGTTTTCTAGATTCCTGGAGTACTGTCATGCTTTCTCAGTTTCTTTGTAAGATTTTCAATTTTTTTAAAGATAGCACTGCAGCACCATTTCTCAGAAGGAATCTCTCATTGAAACTGCCTTTGTATTTTGTGCAAAAGGCATCAAGGAGGAATCAGGTGAGTTGCACAAAGGAATGCAACCTAGATAGAACTAGAAGTTGCCTCTTGGGCTTAGACGTTCTGGAAGGTTGCCCAGATGTGGAAGAAAACCAGAACATTTGGTTGAATTCTTACTGTTGAACCATGGGGAAAAAAATTACTCAAAGTTAGGTTCTTCTTGGTGAAATCTGTGCACTGCAGGGGTTTGAGGGGTGATTAGCTTCGGTAGTTTTAGGCTTTTGGTTGTGGGTTTGGTCAGATTTTTCCCTATTTATGAGACAGATGGGAAGTGAAAAAAGTAATGTTTTTTCTGCAGCTCAGTTTTACATAGGTGTGATTCAGTAAACATGCATGCTTGTAAAATTTTAAATGCAATTGACTTTTGTGTTACATGGCTCCATATCTGGCAAAACCCTTTTTTATCTTGAAAGGGATGGACATCACACCAACTTGCTTTTGCTGTTAAAATTAATTTCAGAAAGCGTCTCTAAAACTGGGTTTGAAAATATGTGGCTGTGCTAAAAGAAGTATTTTTAAAGTAAGCAATTCAGAAAATATCTCCAATGATTCAGCTCACGACAGCCTCTTTGCAGGAAAAATGTATTGTGCTTTGCCTTGGGCAAAGTGTGCTTCTGGGAAATTATTAGTGCAAAATCTGTGAATAGATGACATGTGTTTTCTTTATATTGTGAGCAAAATGGTACTGTGGAGTGAGAGCTGTGCTTATGTAGTGTGAAATGTAGAGGTCACATTCAGTTCTCTACCTGGCCACAGAGATCTGTGTTTCTCCAGGCCCCAACTTGGGTCTCCAAAAAGGGAATGTTCCATTTTAATGGCAGCCTTCTCAAGAATGTCCCTACAAAGCCAAGCCAAAGCTGGGATTTCCAAAGACTTAGGGAACGTTTGTAGCTTTGTGTGGGAGTAACTGAGCTTGCTTTGAGGAAACAAAATGTGCCTCTTAGGCAGCATAGGTTTCAGGCACAAAGTATTTCCTTGAAGAGGCAGACCTTCAATAGCTATGGCCACAAAAGACCTGTGTAGGTGTGAGAGCCGGGAATCAATACAACTTTTTCACCTTAGGTTTTTTAATTGTGCTGTGGGATAGTGGCATTTAGGTATTCTGCCAAAGAGACCATTTGCATGTGTACTTGGAATGTACATTGAGACTGGGGCAGTTTTCAGGTCCTGGTGTCAGTGGTAGGTCTAGACTTGAATTCAATGCTGCTTCCAAACCAGGGTGCTGTGGCACTCCAGGAGTGAGAAGCTGGTGGGGCAGCACAAGAAATGCAAGCAAAACAGCCTGTTCAAAGCAGTGCTGGGTTGCTGCTTCCATCTGGGACCGGCGATCCCTCATCTGGGGAAATCCTCAGTCTCATCACTTACTGACAAATGAGAGGTGTGACCTTCTGTGTTGTTGACAGATGACTGACTGCAGGGGGATGATAAGACCTTGTAATCAACGCGAGTGCTTTGATGAGATGTGCAGCCCCAGTCCACCAAGAAGAAAAGGGTCTGAGTATAGCTCCCCAAGCTGCTCTGCTCAAAGAATTGGAGGATTTGCTACATTCTCTGTCTGTCCAATATTCTTGCATTACCTTTGAAAAAAAGCTGAGAGAGAAAGTTAGGTCCAGTCTGGTTACAGTGTTAGCTTGCTTGAAAGATTAACCTGATGAGGGTGTTCTTGAAAGCAAGCTTTTTTCCCCATTGTTTTGCCTTAATTCAAATTCAGGATTCTAAACTTCAAAAAAAAAATAGCAAAAAATTGGTACGTTCTTTTCTGTCCAGGGGTAAGGCATGTTTGTGCCTCATGGGCTTCCGTCACTTTGAATAATTTATTTCTGCCGTAGTCAGCGTAAATGGTTTCTGCCTGATTAACAGAAACCAGAATCTGGGCCCACAGCTTGCACAAACATTTGTGCAATTTTTTAATAGTTTCTTATTCGCCTGCAGCGGAAGAATGAATCAAGAATTAATTAGCACATCAGAAGATTCTCACCTCAGCTTCCTGTCTTTCTTTTGTATTTCATTATTTCCCCACCTTTCAAATTGGTGTTCCTAGGCATGTAACAATATGCAGCTCTGGACTGCAGAGGCTGATAGGAAATATTCCTTCATTTACTTTTCCTGTCTTGCATTTTATGTTCGCCTTTTGGGTTGGGTGCCAAACTGCCAGCAGTTGCCTGGCTTTGGGAAGAAACAGCAACCACGTATTTTTCTTGTGGCTTTTACCTGAAGTCATCATTTCAGCTAAGTCTGCAAAAAGATACATGGATCTCTGCAGACATTTTGGCAAACTTGGCTTGATTTGTAATGAAGCTGAAATCCATAGGATATTTGGGAGTTCACTGCAAACATTTCTCACAGCTCTATGGGCATGTTGTCTGCAGTAGGTGCCAGCTGAATTGCCTGTTCTCCAGACTCCTTTTCACAGGCACTTACAAAGCCAGTTTCAGGAGGTGTTCGACAGCACGTGTGGGACAGGTGCTGGTGGTAGTCAGTGAAAACCAGGCACCTGCTCATCCCTTTACTTTAGAAAATTTCCCTCATAAATTTTGAGTCATGGTGAAGTCTTGTAAGGAAGAGCTATTAAATCGAGCGAGCTTGGGTAGGAAAAAAACAAGAAGCACCCTTGACTGGTTAGAGTGAAACCATGCTCTCCTGTCTGAGCTTGCTGACACAAGGAAAAACTGTTTGTGGAAAGCACCAGACTTGGATACAGGGTGCATTACCAGAAGATACCCACAGCATTTCAGCTGCTCTGTGGTAAATGCCTCCATGTAGGGGTTTTTTATTGTGATAACTGCAACGCGGTGTTTTCTGTGTGGTTTTGTGTGTGTGCTGTTGCCAGGGTGCTGCGGACATGTCACGGAGCGATGCCCTTATTTGTGCTGGGGTGATTTGTTCCAGCATCTGTGTCCCTACATACTGTTAAGAACATTGCCAGTCTGAGTGCATGTCCTCTCATGATCACCTGTGGTCAGTTGTGTCCTTCCAGAAACACGTTCTGTGGTAGCTGAGTCACGCAGGTGTCATCTTTTGTAGCATCTGATCTTCTGGTACCAACTTCTTAGTCAGTGCACCAGCTCTGGCTCAGGGGAACAGCATTCCTAGAGTTGCTTCTTTTTTTTTTTGCCATTTGTTTTCCATGATGTGTAAATAGCGTTTTTTGAGTGCTCACAAGCTGACGACTTTTTGTAAAATGTCAGGCCAGCTTTGTTTCTGCAGCTGTACTTGGAGTTGTGTGTGACCTCCCATGCTTTATGTTCTTCTGCTGGTCTTCCCCCTGCATCTGAGGAGTCCCCTTATTTCTCTCTTCTGGCCATAACATGCCCTCTGACATCAATTTGCCCTCTTAAACGTGGCTATGCTCATTTAAGGCACAGTTGCATTTCAGCACTGCTTTGTGTGGTCCCAAATCCTTCATTACATATTCTTGTGTACAGACCCTTCCTGGGATGCAAATTCTCATTTTTTTTCAATGTGTTGGGCTATTAACATCAATAGTTGATCTGAAAAATGAGAAGGAGAAAAGGGTCTGTGGCAGACTCTGCTTTCTCAAGGGTAAAGTAAGTAAAAGGCACTGAGGAGCTACAAGCTGATGCCAAATCAGCAATTGATAACCTTATCAAAGTTAATTTTCTTTCATAGCTATTTCATAGTTCAAGCAAGACATCTTATTTAAAAATAATTTTTTAAAAAACTATATAAAGGAATAGAATTCTTCCCTACTTAAAATTATTACTTCTCTCCTCCTGAGCTGGAGTGATTCTTCAGTATCTGGTTACAGTCTGCTTAAACTCAGCAGCGCTTAAATCAAAGTGATATTTAGATTCTATGAGCCAGAGTCTCCTTTCAGGCCAATAAACATCTAAAGTAACCACAGATTTACACCTAGGTAAACCCATGACTTCTAGGGGGCTATTTTGGACTTGCACCACTCTTAAGTGCGAAAAGAATGTGGCAATAAATGATGACAATAAAAATGCTTTATTAAGCTGTTGTGAGTGCACTAAAGTCATAATAAGCACATCTATTTACATTAGCATCCATTAAAATGTAGCACATGCATTAACTAATAAAAAGTAAGGTTTAATGTGGATGCCAGGCTATGACACTGTTGAACTCTTGAATTTTATCAGCTCCATGAAGCAGGTCCCATTTAACAGAGCTCTGCCTCTCATGTTTTGGTAGTAAGCAGGAACTAACAAGTTATCTCTCCTATTTTCCTGTTCTAAGCCGTACTAAGAAACGTTCAGTGTGTGCAAAGGCCATGATAGCAAGACCCAGAGTCTCTACATGATGCACTGGCACAGGAGGCCAAATGGTGCCTGTCACAGTCACATAAGCCAGCCTTTTAATTTCTCATCTTCTTTATTTGTTATGGCCTGATCACACTGTCAGTGCTTGAATAATCATGATGAAACTACATGAATGAGTAAGTTGATTGGGATTTGGAATTTATATGTCGCCCTGGATGGTTTGAGTTCAGACATGCAGTACCAAACCTCAATTTACTCTTCTGTTTCCAGTATATGAATTTTACTGACGTTCTCACTTAGTATAATCATCATTTTATATCATTGCACAGTAATAACAGTCTAATATACTGTAAATTATTGTAGGTCTCTTCCTCTCATTTGTTCACTGAGAGGAAACAGACCATTTTTATGGGAGAGAAATGAAGCAGCGTTTCTCAGAAAGCAGAGCGTGCAGATGACCATCTTATTATTAGAAAAGAGGAAACATCAAAAGATGCAGAGCCGTTTGTATAATCATCCCAAACTACTGTGGTCACCCTTTCAGCAAGCCTCCTTCAGTTTTCCCACCCTTTCCCTGCATGACTCTGCACCAGGTCACTGCATGGTCTGCAGTTGCTCACTGTGCAGACCCTGGAAAAAAATGCCGAAGGAGCATCATGCCTGACAAAAATGTCCCGTGCTCAGAGACGCTGAGAGCATGGAGTGGAGGCTGCACCTGAGTGAAAGCTGTACTGCCTGGCTGCTGACTCCAGAGGCAGAAGGGCTGCAGCTGGAGCTTAACTCAGCTTGCAGCAGAGAAATACAAATTTGGAACAGCACCTGGGGTTTATTTTATTTAATTTTTTTTTATTTCTACAAATAGCTGGGACGAGTGTTTTTGATAATTTAGTTCATACCTGCAGGTTTGGTGTGCTTCATTTAGCTAGCTACAGATGAATCTCCAGGTCTGGATTTCTTTGTGATCTCACTGGTCAGGAGTGTCTTCCCCACCCTCCCAGGCTGTCACAATCTTTCTTGACAAGTTGCACTTTCAATATTTTAGAAAGGCTGCCATTAATACACATGTTTTTTTAAAACACTAAAGCTGTAATGATTTCAAAGTTCTTACTTTTTAAAGAGTGAATTTGGCACAGTTGACGTTATTAAATGTAGTTTCAGCTTGTGTTACGGATATTTGATGTAGGTCTCCAGAGGAAGGCTTATAGACTGTGTGAGAAATAATTAACTTTTCCTTTAAGAGGAACATTGCAAAGAGATTAAAAATGGTAAAGTGAAAAAACACTACATACCACTTTAATATACAGCACTGTCCATATACTTCTTGAGAGTAAAACGAAATGTGGCATTTACTTTATACCTTTATTTTGTTCTGAAATAAGCATCTGCTAAAAGTAAACATTTAATTTAAATTTTTTTTCACAACTAAGTATTTTATAGAATATTTTTTCTGTCATCAGAATTGTCATTTTTTAAATACAATTTTTATGGGAAAAAAATATAACTAAAACTATGTTACTACGTTTATCTTCAAAAACCTCTGCTCTAAAACAGGAAGAAAGTATGTCCTTATTTTCCCAGTTGTAAATATTTTATTTCCAACTATCAAAGAGCACAAAAACTGCACATAGAAGAGGGAAAGCAGACCACTGAAGAGACAAAAATAAAGGTGCCCTTTTTTTAGGGGAAAAAAGTAGCAATTTTTTGCTAATCAGTCCGCATCTGCATTGTTTCTTTTTCCCCATTCCCATTTAGTTGATGTACCTATCGGTCACATAGTGTCAAAGCTGGACAGAAATGTGCCATGTGGATCTTCCAGCCCACCTCCTCCTCCTCCTCCTTGCACAGAAAAATACTTTTTTGTATGGCAGAACCTACCACCACTTGACACTGCTACAGGAGTTACAGAACAGCTGCAGTCTGCCCAGAAAAAAAAAAAAGTATTTTTCCTTTGTAAAATTGACGGAAAAAGCTGAAAGTTTAGGGCCCTCAGCATTTTGCAAAGTGTTGAACCCTTAATACAGATTGAAGAGTTGTGTATATTCCAGGATAACTGGAATACAGTGAAAAAAGAGATTGAGGGGAGGAGCAAGAGGAGAAAAAGTCAGAAACTATGAATAATCTTTTAATCTAATTCTTCTTCTTCCTGTGTGCATTTTCTTTCTTTTTTTCCCGCTCCTTGTTTTAGAAAAAGTGCCATCACTGCATTAAAGCACTGAGAAAATTGCTGTGCAGTCAAGGCCCAGAATTATTACCATACCACATATAGGGTTACATAAAATGAGGTGTTTTTTTCCTTAAGCCCTAAGATTGTTCATTCACACAGCTCACGCATTATAATCAAATGTGAGCACAGGAAAACGGTCCTTGGGATCAGCCCTCAGTACGACTGTAATTCCCAGTGAGGTGGGTGGAAGTCTGGATCATGGTGTGGCAGGAGAATAGAAGCCCTTCTGTTCTGAGATGGACTTATCACATGGTTAGCAGCTGGAATTTATGTGAAGTCTTATTAAATAAAACAGCAGTAACCAGTCACCTACTGCTGCAATATACTTGGAGGTACAGTACCTGAATATTTTCAGAAGCACTTGACCTTTCTCCTGCTTCTGCATCTCTGTATTTTCTTTTGCTTATACTTGACAGTTTTTGACCTTCTAGTAAACTTTTATTCTTGTTTTTATTACAACTTAGGACTGTGAAAATTTAAGGGTTTGAGTTATATGATGGCGGGTTTGTTAAAAGAAGATTAAGACATGCCCAGAGAACTTCTTTCAAATGCAAAAACATTTAATTTTAGGTTTTATTTTATTAAATTGATTTTTATACACATATATATTTACATATACATATGCATATTAAAATATGAATGCACATGTCTATACTTTTTTATTCCATCTCGAGTTGGCGGGTAGAACATCTGGAAGAGTTGTGTAGAACAGAAGTGTGAATGGAAACAATACTGTACTTACATAATAGCACAGGATATTTCATTAAAACAATTCCAGCATATTAAGAGTTGGCAAATTACAACAGTTAAAGAACTGATCTCCATATGGGAGCACTTAGTCCTTTGAAATATTATATTATTTTTAATTGTGTCTCATTCAGTGAAGGGATTATAATTTTGAAGGCAGTGGGTCACAGCACACCAAGCCACTACACAGCCAGCAGTGAAATCCCTGGATTATTGATGTATCCCCTGGTAACTGTGATTTTGATATTTTATAGAGTTTATTAGTCTTGTACAGGAGGTGCAAAGACCAGGCTGTTTATCAAAGCAGAGAGGAGAGCTCTACAGAGTGTCTGCCCTTGCCCTGAAGCAGAGTCTCTTGCTGCAGGACCTCCAAGGGCTTTTGAGATTAATTTCTCTAAAAGAAAAGGCAATTACTTTTGGTTTATTTATTTATTTATTTATTTGATGCCAGTGCAACTAGGAACCACCTGGCCAGCCCCTTCTTCACTGCCCTGCCAGAATTTCAGCCTGGGGATTTTTTTCTGACACACCTTGCAGAGGTGTCAGCCATGGGGAGACTTTAGCTTCTCAAAGCCTGGAGACTGCTCCGGAATGATGCCTCAAACGTAAGTGGATATAGGCCAGCTGGAAGGGAAAATGATAATTAAAGCTGCCAACCTGGCTCAGATCATGGTATGAAAAAAAGAGAGGCACACCAGACAGTTCACATAGCATGGAGTTCATCCGTGACATGTTTCCAGTGGCTGGTGGCAGCTGGAGGTGCTGGAGGTGGGACACTGCCGCTGCCTCGCTGCTGCCTGCCATTCCTGCTGGACACGGACAGGCCCGGAGGGCAGCTCCTCTAGGGCAGGCTGGCCACGTCAGCAGGTTTTCATGTCCATGCAAATACAGAGCAACTGAGAAAAGCTGTTTTGCCTGCCCCAAGAGTTCACTGAACTTGGTCACAATGATGGAGTTAAGTCTGCAGGAGAGGGTGAGTTAGAGGTGAGTGAATGGAAAGTGATGAAAGAACAGAGTGGCACAAAATACTGGTTTCTTGCTCCTGGCTTCTGCTGGTTTTATCTCTGTGCATTTTATTGAGTGAATGGATTAAAAGTCCATTGGAAGAATATGTCACACCTCAGTGAGAGGCTGGTTAAATTCCTAGACAGGATGCCCAGCCCATGGCCAGAATTTTCCCTGCAGGAGCCAGTTGACACGCACATACTTTCAATCTGTCTCGCTTTTGCTAGAAATGGGCCAAGTCTCTCCCAGCTATGCCGAGGAAAGTGGAAGAAAGTCTCGGAAAGCAATTTGTGCTTTACTTTATGTTGTCAGATTTCAAGGCAGTAGAGTTGGTAAAAGTGTATTGTTTGCAGCCTGGACTGGGCTCGCAGCAGGCAGCTCCGATAAGCTATGCCTGCCCTGAAGAGAATGTTATCTAAACAGCAAGCAGTTTATTTCTCTGTAAACAGGGAAAGGGATTGATACAGACCTGTTGAAGTAAATGACTATTGTTAAAATAAATGTTTTTACCCCTAGGGGAAAACTGAATATCTATTTTCTGGTATGGCAGATTAAGCTACATGCAAAGTATAAATTAGTATGCCGCTGTCTACTTTGCTCCCTGTTGGCATGCTAGTTTTAAAATGGTTCGTGGCATGTCTGGGGAGCCCATGCCGACCATTGTCAAGTTTCCTGTCCATTTTAGATATTTCAATAGAGACCATGTACTAGCCACATCTCAGATGTTGAAATATCCTATTATATTGTAGAAACCATTTAAAGATACTGTTTTGAAAAAGATAGATGAAAACAGCCCTGATCTTTTCTCAGTGAAAATTTAAGCCTATGCTTCACAAGACTTTTCTATTGCTGTCACTTCATTGCTAATTAACTTTTCACTCTCCTGCACATTCTCAGAATTTGCATGGCACATCCAAGCAGGAGCAGGTCACCATTTCTTTAAAATTCTGTGAATATTAACCTTATGAAGAACAGCAGGAAAGATGTCTTCATTGTAATCTGTATGTTAAAAACTTGAAAGTCTCAAGTGCTCACTACAACTGCTAATTAACGTTTCTTCCTGTAAGCCTCCCTTTAATCAGGGAGTTTGCCTATTGATTTTAATTTTAGTTCTTCTTCTGAAATGTGATGTTTCATGCTCCTTCCTTGTTCCTCTCCTAATCACCATAGCCCCTAAACCCATAAGATGTCACAAAACAACAGAAAATTTGGTTTCAGAAGTTTCCTTCTGCAGCACATCACATTCAAGTTTATTCTGTTGTCGTCTCTCAACCGTGGCAAGGCAAACCCTCCTTTCTAGGCGACACTTGTCCATCCTGCCTTCTGGGCTCCTCGTGGATGCAAGGATCATGGAAGGCAGGCTGGGAGGAAGATGGAGAGGTATGAGGGTGTGGGGTGTATAGTTTAAAGACTCAGAATGAGAAGGGAAATCTCTCATATAAAATGAGCCTGGGGACAGTAGTGATGCCAAATATTAAGGTGCAGTGGCCAAGCTACATTGGGATGCTGTTCCAGGTCTCTCTCTTTATTCATATATCTGGGGTTTTTATGATGAAGTTTTAGAGGGCTGTTGGGGAGCGTTTGCAGTCTCAGGTGGTGTTGACTGAGAATTCTCACGGTTGAATGCAGCTTGCAGTTGACGTCTTGGTTTCACATAAGGGATGGGAGGGTGTCTTTGAGAATCATTTGAGTCAGTCACGTATCTCTTCTCTGTCATTATTATCATGGTTTTGTAAGTAGTTTAGCATAACAACAGCATCAAATTGTTCACGAAGAAAAAATGTGTAGAATATTGGTAGCAATTCTAAAAACAGTCTGGATGCTGCTTTGACTTCAGTCCTTTTTAATAAATGCAGCATGTTTTTTGTTTAGGAATCTGCTTGTAAGTTTGCTTTTAATCACACAGACTGTGAAGCTTCAGTTATGTCTTCAATAACATTAATGCTGCTTGCAAAACTATTATTTCCAGGAGAAAAAGCATCAGTGACAAAAACTACAGGAAAAAAAGTGTTTTTCATTTTTTTCTCTCATGTTCTTGTACATAATCTGATCAGCTCTTAGCTTCCTCTTCTAGGTTCCTTCCAGTAAGTTTACTTTGGAGCTCAGGTTAATTAGTGGAATGTCCTTTCTGAGATCTCAACTTTAACATCGAAGGATGTTTCTGTTTACTGACATGTAAATGAGACAACTCAATTAAAAAATGAAAAAAACAAGGAACCAAACAAAAGATCCAAGCAAAAAAACCCTGGCTCCTGCCACCATTAGTATTACAATGAAGCCAAACTGCATCAAAATAGTTATTGGGAAGGAATTTTCCCAGTCCACTACCAAAGAAAAAAGCCCCTTTTACTTCTCTATCATTCTGCAAAGTCTTCTCTAAAAATACACTAATCAATTGTCTTTTGCAGCATACTCAGCAAACCCAAAAATTTGAGGCTGCTTAAAATTATGTAAAGTCCTCATGAGTGATCTTCAGAATTTTGTCAGCTTACAGAGTAGACTTATCAATTTCTTTATTGATAAAGATCTGTTTGATTTTTATTTATTCCTGTCTTTCAAGCTATGTAAGTTAGCTGAAGATGGGATAATGTTAAGAATGTATTTCTGTTTTGCAGAAAGCCTGGTGTTTCTTCCTGCTGGCTTTCTTCAGCACTTGGTCTGCCTTAGTTATATTATTACTGAAGATATGTTTGCTATCAACCTCTTCCAAAGTTACTCACTTGAGTTGTATCTTGTATACAACAGATCATGTTCATATTTCATTCTTAATTAAAAGGCAGGTATTTTCTTCTCCATTTGAAACACTCAGGAGTTCATTTGCTTCCTTAACTGTCCATACATTGGTTTTCTAGTTTGCTGTCACTCCAGATTTTCTTTCCTTTGCTCCGGGGGGCTTTTTTCTCTATTGAATCTCTTTGAAGACACCTTCAGGGCTTTTTTTTTTTCCCCTGAAAAAATGGAGAAGGTTTTTGACATTTGGACTTGATGAGATTTCCTCCTGTAAAAGGGAGCTTGTGGCCATCTGTTGAGAAGAAGCAAAGAGCCCATAGGTCCAAGCTTGCCCAGATTGATGAGGCTTGTGCTATGCAAGCAGACTGACATTAGCCAGTGGCTCATTTGTAACATCTGTACCATGCAAAGGAACAGCTGATCAAGGAATCAACATCAGCCAAAATGCCAGCACTCAGAGGCAGCTCCTGTGGCCCCAGATCCCTGTTATAGAGGCCCTCAGCATAAGGAGCATCCCCCTTAAGTTAATCAGATAGTAACTAAGAAGTAAGAAGGCAGAATCTAACATTCCCAAAACATTTAAAGAGTGGAATCAGGTATTACATTTGCTCTGAGAAAACCATTCAAATTTATGGTTTTGCAAACTACCCACACATCCTGCTTCTCCAGGACAGCGGCCTTTTAGAACAGGCTGGGACATAGCATGGCTGTTTAAGAGGGAGCAGCAGCAAATCGGAGCACCGCCAACTCTCTCATGCATTGCAAAAATCAAATCAAAAATTGTCTCACTATTGCAGGAAAGTTTGCTTTGCAATTTGTGGAGTTGGGCTAATGAATCAGTTGGCTTCACACCTCGTTCTCTAGTCATTCAGCAGCAGCGTTTCTCTCAAGAGACGGATGTAATCGTAACTGTCACTTTCCAGTTTTACCTGGTGGATGCTACACAGTAGTCATGCAGAGCTGCTCTTGGAGACTTGATTATGTTGTACAAGTAGCCTCAGAACAAGAATCCCCTGTGGGACTTTTATAGAACGAAAACATAGTGGTGCTTTCCAGAGGGCTCTCTGCTGTTTTGCTGTAGTAATCAATTCCTGTAATTTCTGAGAATTTGGGCCCGTATTTAACAATTATCACAGTTTATGAAAATTTGAAATATCCAGCATGGCTCTTCACAATTATTTTCAGGAACAAGTTTTGTTTGTGGATGCTTTGTTAGGATAGCCTAAGTAGCAATACGAGTGCCTCATACATAGGTGGGAAGAAAGAAGGGACCCTGCTCTGAACTTTTGGGTCTCCATGAAACTTGCACTGCATCTCTTTGCTAAATGCCTCTCAGAGTGCCAGCACCCAAGTGTGGGACAAAGAGACAAAAAGCACCATGTTTGCATGGGAACTGGAAACATCATGGGATTTATTTCTTTAACTGTGTGTCTCTTTCTGTAAGCTCATCTTATGGAGGTTTGGGTTTGTTTCGGTTTTACTGCTAAAAGGAGTTTTAAATAACAGAAGCACAGAGGTAGGCAATTTTCAAGGAAGATAAATAGCTTTGAGAGTAAAATGAGAGACATTTCTGAACTGTGGAATATTTGAGGGATATGCTCCCTGCAGAAGCTGAATGCAGTGGAATAGAAAATACATCATATTTGAAATGAGAGCTAGCTTATCCCCACAGTGGAAGAGATTTCAATAATCTTTTAAGCCTTGAAGATTTCAACTAGTTTCAGAAATCTCTCATCACTGCCGGATGGACTTTTGTCATACAGGAAAATCATGAGGGGTTTGGCAGCTGAAGGAAAAGGATGCCTTCTGTTTCTGTCAGCCTGCATGCAATGATTCATCTCGTCTGAGGGAAAGGAAAACCGAAGCAGTAGGGTTCTAGTCAGAAATTAGTCACTGTGAGACAGTGTTTGATCGGTGGCCCAGGGTTGGGATTTTTTTGTTTTGTTTTCTTACCCGAAGTCATATGACTTACTCTCCATACTTGTTGTTCATACCAGGGGGTGTTTCTAGCAGGACACTTGGCTTGTTATGAAGCTGATTAGTTTTAATCCTTTACCTTACAGAAAAGGGAGTTTCATTGTGGATTTGAATCTCCTGCTTGGCATCAAAATTACTCTTCCTGCAGGTGATGGTGTTGAAGAAGGGGTAGTGATGTTCTCATCAAATAAAATAGAGATGAGAATCAACTGCAAGTTCCTCTCATGGTCTGGTCATTCATCTTTTCCCAGCTTACATGATGAGTATAAGTGAAGTATAAGAGTGTGATATGCCAGTTGGAGAGACAGGGGGAGAAATTAATTTGCTACTGCATTATAGTCATTATAGCTGCAATTTTTTTAAAATATGGGTTTGTGCTAAAATACAGGATTACGAGTTTGAAAGATTAACATTCATGTAACAACCAAAGGAAAAATCACATCTAGCATAAAGTCACAGGGCAGCAGTGACTCGCACTGTTGCAGCCAAACTGGGCAATGTCCCTTCCCTCCCAGTATATTCATGCAGTGGTCACCTTCAAGTCCCCTTGAAGGTGCTGTAGTTTCATATATTCACTTTCTTGACAGCCTGTTTTATTCTAATGTATTCTGTTGACAGTGTCACAGAGATCTAGACGTGCTTATTCCTGCTCTTTCCACGATGCCTGTTCACAGAGAGCCTGAGGAGAAAAAGCGGGCAAGGTCCTCTCATGCCGCTATGGAAAAGCACTGGGAGAGGCTTACACTGAGTTGTGGGTTCTTTGCAGCAGATCTCCTGAGTCCTTTTCATCTCACTTGAGTGAAATATTTTCTACATAACGCTTTTTGCTGTGGCATACTTTCGAGACATGAATATTCACATTGAGAGCATTTTATCAGAGCTCCACTGTTCATAGAGATGTGTTTCTTATTGCTCATTCATGTCATGCTACAAGAAGATGGACATTTCAAATTATCTGGAAACACTTGTTGCACACCAAAGTAGGAGTTCCATGCATCTGAACCCTCTCTCTCTGCTTACTCCAATCAGTAATGCTGGAAAAGTCTCCAAGATCTTCAAGTCCAACCTTCAACCTAATTCCACCCTGCCCACCCATACTGCAAAGTGCCACATCTGCTCATGTTTTGAACATTTCCAGGGATGGTGACTCCACCACTTCTCTACGAAGCCTGTTCCAATGCTTAATGACTCTTTCAGTGAATAAATCTTTCCTAATATCCAGTCTGAACCTTACCTGGCCATTTCCTCTCATCCTGTCAGTTGTTACCTGGGAGAGGGGACTGGCCATCACCGTGCCACCACCTCCTTTCAGGTAGTTGTAGAGAGTGAAGGTCTCCTCTGAGCCTCCTTTTCTCCAGACAAAACACTCAGTGGAGAGAATAGTGACTGAACTCTAGTTGGGCTGTAACCCTAAAGAGGGGTCAGTTGTGCTTTCCCCTTGAAAATGCTTTTTTCCCAGCCTGAACCCTGTACCATCCTGATGTGTAGAGGAAAGAAGAATCTTTGGTTTTTTGTAGGACACAGGAAATAGGAAGAAGACCAAAGTGAGGAACAAGCATTTCAGGAATCATACCATGCAAAAGAAATGCACAACAACACAACCGGGTCAGTCACATATACAGAAGTTTCAAAACATTTTATGGACAAAATTCATTTTTTAAAAAATCCTGGGAACCACAGTGGCTCCCTGTACTAACAGCCTGAATGGTGTTTCCCTTTCAGTTGGATTTAGAAATACAAATGTGAAACCTGGTTTTCTTTAATTTTGTAGCAATGGAAGAGACTTCACTCAGGAGACAGAAGAAAGAATAAGTCTGGGATATGTGGCACCGACAAGGGTTATAATGGAAATTAATTGTGTAGCATGTTAAATAATATTACCTTAATCCTGCAGCTTTGGGCAGTGGAGCTGAATTTCTATTTTATGGCATGTTTTACAAACGAAAATATTTTCAGGCTTGGAAACTGCTCGGCTTTAGTAGTTCAGCTCAGGAAATGTGCTTCCCTGCTATCAAATGCAGCAGTCTCTACTCTGCATTATTAGCCATGGCATGGTTCATGCAGACAGTTCTTGTTTGCTACCTCTGCTGAACCTTTCACATCAGCTCATTTATCTTTCAGGTGTTATAATAATTGACCCTCAATCAGTATTCCATTATCCTAAACAGGCAATTATCCACATTGTCACTTTTGCATTTGCTCTTTTGACCCAGAGGTCAGGGAGGCCTAGTGTAACTGAATCCAACAAAATTATTCCCTTACCTGTCATATAAATAGTCATCCTAGCAAAATGAGACCCATGGGGGCTTTTGCTGAGGTGTTGAGAAGGCCAGTCTAACTCATTCCTTTATTCTGCTCTTTAAGGAATGCAGTACTGTTTTGGCACTCTATCAAAATAAAACAAAGTTCCATTTTTTAGCCTTCTTTTTTTTTCCCCCTTTTTTTTAAGTGAGCACCCCTGCACTTACAAATGCTTCTTTGTGGCCTACTTTATTGAAATTTCCATTCAGCTCTTCCATCTGTTAGCTGTGTTTACCACTATTCCTGGGGAAAGAATTCTGCATTTCACCTTCATTTGGGGGTGTAAGGTCATAAAACTGTCTGGATTATTTCAGCTATATTTATACCTAAGTTAATATTCCTTCTTTAACAGGTTTAAAGCTTTTAATTCCCCAGTTCGTTATTCATAGTGAGTCAACTGAAGTGAACGAAGTTTTTGTATTATAAAGAGGAAAACTTTTGGTATTCAAAAAGTGTTCTGTAAATGTGGATTGTAACCCTCTTCACCCCAGCTCCCCAATTCCGATTAGGCTCATGTTTCATGCTCTCCCTCCCTCCACTGCTTACAGCCAACAAATGCCATGTTTTATTTAACTAGCTCCTGTGAATAGTTTGTGTGGATATGCACTAGGGTTGTATTTACACACGTGGTGGTTGTGTACATCTCGCAGAAGCTGGCAGGGTGGCAGGGCCCACTGACACCAAGTGCGCGGGAGCAAATTGTAGAGCCCCCTCATTTGCATGGCCTTGAAGTATTAGTGTCAGGCCGTCACGGAGCCTTTGGTATACAGCTGTATCCCAGGAATAGGGGATATTCCTGTTGCATTGGAGGGAAACTACATCTGAGAGTGGTGGAGGGATTCTTCTGAGGTTGCAGGTGGCAAAGGAGGGAAGCAAACCTTGCTTTTCCTGTCAGTGTCTGAACTGCAGCAGCACATGGTGCAATTCACAAGCCAAATGGGCCATTGCTCCCTCCCAGCTGCTGTGTTTAGATGTCCATATTCTGAAATCCAAGGTACTCCAAGTAGAGAGGGTAAGGGGAGGAAAGAGCCTTACTCTGATACAAGACTTCTGTGTGTTCGCATCTAGCTGCGGGGTCCCAGCCTAGCTCCGTCCCATCTGTTCTGTTTTGCTGGAAGGAGATAGTCAGCACCTTGAAACACTGTCTTGGCTCCTCTCCAGCAAGAATCTGGGAGTTGAAGTGAGAACACAAATGCAATTTATTTTTCTTTGTTGAAATGTTCATATTTTCCCAGTGGCAGCACGACTCAATAGTTGAAATAATGTTATTGAGAGAAAAGAGAAGAGTCCCAGTGTGAATACTCTGCACACAGGCCCTTTAAGCTTAAGCCAGCAAATGTCTGGACAATATGTAACTTACTCTTTCTTTTTTAAAGAAAAAAAAAACAACAGCCCACAAGAAACCTCAGGTTGCTTTGGGCCTTTCTCTCCCTACATATTTATGAAAACAATTGTTCCTGCATCTATTATTGTATTGCTTTATAGCAATACACATTTCCCACTCAAGAAGTTGTGCTTGTACTTTCTTTGTCATCTTTGTAACATCCCTTCCTGATACCTTTGGTGGAGGCAGTGCTTTGTTTTCCATTAAGTGCAAAAGTCTGATCCATGAATAAGAGGAGAGGATTGTCCCACTCTCTACAGTATGTGCAGACCAAAAGAAGATGTAAGTGGCTGAGATGTTATATGTTGTGGGAAAAATAACTGTGTCCCTATTGTTCCAAAAAAAAAAAAAAAGAGGAAAATATTTCTCAGGTCTCTAGACAAGATGTGAAAGTCTCCGTCATACCTGCTACATATCAACCTCCATATTTGTCCTAGGAATTACCTATCTTGAATTTTACCCACACTTTAATTTTTAGGCAATAGGCAGCAGCTTAAATCCATAAAAAATATTTTGGCCAAGGAAACTTCTTCAAGAGGAAAGCCAGCTTGAAAAATTTGTTATGACCAGGAGTGTATTTCAGAGGCAAAACTGCTTCAAGGTGAAAAGCAATCCAAATTATTAGAAGGCTTAGCTAAAAACCCCTAAGTAATTAAGAAACTTGCCTCAAAATATGTCATTTCTCAATTTTCTTCTTATGATGGTTTCAGTGAGGGTAGCTTGGTTGCTGACTGGGGTTAAACGGCACTTCTGAAGTAGGCAACATCTGAATGACATTGCTGGTTTTTGTGAAAGAGAAAGCTCTAGTTTATTGTGGCACTTGTTGACAGCTGTACTGCTTGGGACTTGGAGTCCCAAGCAAGAGAGCCTCCATGAGGGGGAAAAATTGGCCCATATTTTTAATCCCCATCTGCTCTGACTGGCAGCAGTAAGCTGAAGGGAAATTGAGGTGACCTGTGAGTGGCTGGTTTTACACCAGAAATTTCATTTGCCTGATGCAGGGAGTATTTTAATGTTCAGTGAGATCCTTGCAGTGACAGCTGACGCTCAGGTCTCTGTGTCATTTCTGGGCATGTTGATGCCTGAAGGCAGCAGGCAAACCCTGAAGATTCTGCTCAGAGTCTCACAGGATGTAAGGCTCCTGATCATCAGCCAGGCAGCTTAGCTCCATTCCCAGCCTTTTTCATATTAAGGGATGCTAGCCTTTACTCTGGCTTTCCTGTTTTTTAAATGTTGGGATAGTAAAATCTTCCAGAAGTATCCTCAACGCACAATTAAAGATTCAGTTGTTCATTAGCTGTCTCCTTCTGGATGAGAGGATAGGGTCTCCTATCCTCCTGCAACTATTCTGAATGGCAGCAATCAAACAGCAGATAATCCCGGGCTAGATCTCCTTGCACAGAAATTTCTCTTCAGAAAAAAATAAAAAGAGAAATTAAGCTAATTTTGTATCTACACCAGTGAACATTAGAGTAATTTTTCCTTTCATTCTAAAGCAGATTCTGTTAGGGTTAGCACAGACTTTTGTGTGACCCTGTTGCTTTGGGAGCAGACTGGTGTATGAGCCCTGAAGTTTCACTGTGGGCTAAGGCCTGATCTCTTGACTGACTTTGAACATCCCCTGTTTCTTTCTCTCATTTTCACCATCAAAAAAATAAAAACAAATATTGCTTTTTCTTGAACCATTTCAAGATATACTAGGGAAAAAAACTGCAGAAATTGAGGGCATTTTTATATTGCTTATTACGGGTAGACATGCATATGAACTTGAATTGAGAGAGGTGATGATACCAGAAATCTTAGCTGGGGGAACTGAGACTGTCCGCTGTGTTTTGATACCAAATTTGACAAACCCATAAAAGTTGCAATGGCTTTCCACAATCCTTACAGCACTCTAACTTAAATACTTTATATCATCATAATGTCCTTCACTCTGGGCTTTTAAAAAATTACACATATGGTCTCTTCTTGTGCAGGAATATGCTGAGTTAGTGAAGTTGTGCTCTGCACATGCTAGCACAACGGAGTCAGGCTTAGCTTTTTGAAGTTTTTCCGATCTGCATTTTATATGTGTAAAGCCATCTTCATCCACACAGCTGTGTAATGGCAACAAAACCCCTATATATTGCGCCTCGTGCTCAGTAGCCAGATTTTGCAACTTCATATACGCCCTTATGGGGGACTCTCAAGTGCTAACTATCCACTTTAATAGCAGAGAGGGAGATTTTTGCAGTAGTTCATTTTACAAAATGCAAAACCCGTCAGCAGCTGTGATACCATGGCCTGCATAATTTATGAGACCTTTGTCCCACCCTTCCACTCTCTTCCTCCGACTTAGCTGGTCTTTTCTGTGCTATGCATCCACTAGCTGTGTGTCCTTTAGGCATGTGGGAGAACAGCAAGAGAGTGTGTGCTGAAGCAAAGAGGTAGGGCAAGGAATGCAGGCTCCACTCAGTAACACGCAAATACAAATGCAGAAGTTAAGTGAGATGAAGTCTTTTTCATAAATGAAGGATAAGGTGCACATAATAAAATTTAAAATTGAAAATGACCAAACCGACGCGATACACCAAAACACTGTACACACAGACACATGCGCACAGAGCTCTTCCCTTGGAGAGGGGATGAGAGAGAGAATGGAGAAACCACAAATGAGGGAGGTTAGTCATGTTGCTTAATGAACTGCTGGAAGCTTTTCAGATACTGTGGTGATGAGGGAAATGTGCATAGAACAGTATAATGTTCCTCATCTGATATTATCTAGGAGTTCAAAAGAAGCAGCAGCAGCAACACAATAAAGCAGCTCTCTGGTATGTTATTAAAAGGTATCTTGAGCTTTCCTGCTTGACAGATATTTCTTGTTTTAAGTTACACTTCAACTTCCAATATTTAGACCCAAGACAACAAAGTAATAAATGAGCTACTGACTAGTCAACACAATGCATTTATGCAAACCAGTTATTTTACAGTAGAAACAGCTTGCTAATGTTATACCTCTGGCAATTAAAGTCCTCAAAAATTGCAGTGTTCTGTATTTGTGTGATTGCTATGTTTTAAACTTTTTTGGTAATTTCCCACCAGTTTGTTCAACAAATAACCAGTCATTTCATATTGCAGAAGCACAACAGGAATTAAAATGTGCACTGCTACTTTTAGATGCCAAGAAAGAAAATTATAATTTTTACTCTCATTCCTGATGCAGTGTAACAAAAGTTTGTGTTTTGCATCGTTCTGACTAAAGCTAATGGGAATAGTCCATGTAATCTCAGAAGTAGTTGTTCTAGTTTGCAGTTTTCTACCGTCTCTTGTTGGTTAGATTGCCCGTAAGCATGACTCAGCAACATCAGCCCTCTGAAATATGGATGAAGCCTCATTTGTGTCTAAATGTAGTATCACTCTGCAAGGTGCCTTGTTATGTAAAGAGAAGTATGAAATTCTGGTCAGAGTTCTCCTTGCAGAGGAGAAAAGCTCCATGATTACTTGCAGCAGGGTATCAATACTGGAGACATGGTCTTCATGAAGCGCACACAAAGTGGCACTGGAAAATCATGGCATGTAATCCTTTCTTCTGTAAAACCACCCTGAAATTTTGGAAAAGTTTTGGTACCCAGGCTTTGCTATTGCAACAGCTTAGTGTTTTACATTGATACATGTAATTAAAGATATGAATGAATCACATTTCCTGTGATGAAAAAACTTGGAAACTAGATGAGCTGTGAGCTGAGTTTTAAGGCATGGCTGTAGTGTTACACAAAGCTATCAACAGAGAGTGAAATATATCAATAGAGAGTGGATGCAGTTGGAAGTGTGAGGAGGATGAGGACAAATGTGGCTGCAGGAGTGGATGGCACAGTAGGGAACTGCACACAGTGGGTCCTGTGTACTCTGATGCCTGAGGTATCCATCTCAGAGTTAGCTCATGTACTTTAGAGTCCCTTGGTGCCTTGTGACTAAAATCAGCAGGGTTTTTTTAAAAATTTACTGTCTTATTCTGACGAGTGCATTAGTGAACTTATGTGAGATCATCAGCTATTTCATGGATTTAAGTTTGAGAGTAACACAAGAGGCAAGAATATCTGTTTCTGCAATCTGTTTTTATTTTTGATTAATCTCTGACTTTCCACTCTCGCACTCTCCTTGCTAGCTTGCCAGTTATTTAACCAAAGTGCTACTTGACCAGGATCTGATACCTCTTTATTCATTAAAAGTATGGTGGGATCTCTGATGACTTCCCGTAGTCAGGCTCTGAGGTTTCGGTCTCTCCCAGAACACTGCTTCTCCAATGACACACAGCTTTGAGGCTGATGCTCTGCAGGAGCCCTCACTCAAATAGTGGGATAGCAGAAATCTGGCAGAGGTTCCTACGCCAAATAAATTGTTTCTGTTATCACTAAGCTCTTTCTTTGTATTTTCTTGTCTTTCCTGCACCTTGGATTTAGCAGTTACCTGTGTGAATTGTATTATATCTGTTACATGAGGTTAGCTTATTTTTTTTACTGTAACCCACCTCTGGCTACTTTTACTGGAGAAGAAGCATCGTGTGTGATCTTTTTACTCCTCTGTTTTCCTGCTCAGAAATATATCCCAATTTAAACATTAGCAAAATCAAACATTAACATGGGAGTTAATGTTTTAAAATAATGATCTCCTGCCGGAAGCCTGTTGGTCCTGACATGCTGCCAACTACAAAATCTAAATGAAGTTAGAACCAGAAGAAAATAAACTTACTCTATTTTCATTCTCTACTAACATCTTTTGTGCTATCTGAAAACTTGATCACTATATTTTATGGTACTGAGTTCTTTCAGTAATGGATTGCAGGTGCCACATTTCTGCTAAACAATATTTAGGCTACTTGGTTTTATTGTTTGGTTTAATTTCTTGAGTGAGTGATTTCACCAGGTCATCAAAGTTTCTAATTCCCATTCTTGCAAACAACAGTGAAGGGAATTGAGACCACTGAATATGAACTTTGGAGAGATGGTAGGTATTACAAATATGTGTAAAAGAAAAGTTAGCAGCTAACTATTAAAAATATGTGCATGTGTTCACAAAAGACATTGTCCAGAAATGTCATTATAAGTGATTGCAGTGATAACTTTAAGGGAATTGAAGAGACACTTTTTATTTCTGTAATAGTGTGTAGAGCGTAAGTGCTGCTGTCATCATATAGAATATAATATCCAAAAGTGAATTAGAGGACTTGTGGTAAAACAAACCTGGGAATTAGCAGCAGATGATTCCAGGGCACGCAGTGTCCCAGAGTCTGACCACCACATAGACATGAGTGATGACCCTGAGCGCAATTTTTAAAACTGAGTGGGTGATATTTGGCCTTTGGAGCAGAACTTGGACAGCCTATAGCGTGTAGTGGTGTACATAGCACAGCAGTGGGTTGTTCTGTTCTGGAGAACACTTTGTAATGATGTAAGAGGCAATAAGCAGGATTATGAATGCAACAGGGAGACATAACTGTGAATTTTAATTTTGGGTTTACTTGGCCTTTGGCACATGATTTCATTTCCCATAGACAATCTAAACTCACTGTAAAGACTACCATGGGACCTGGATGCATTCACTAATGTAGGGTGCGGCAATTTCCTGTCTGTCTGATTTCAACTTATGATTAGTATCTAGTTCTCTTATGGAGGTTACTTCACTGATCATTATTTAGAAAGTATTTTTAAAAGAATTTTTTTAGATACTTAATACAGTATGTGCTTAGAAAAGTTACCACCAAACCTTTTAAAATAGATTCATGTGTCCATCAAGACATTGTCCTGAAATACCACAAGTAACTGCCTAAGAAACATATGATTATTTTATCTATAACAGCCTTTCTGCATCCTCTCCTAGAACTAATTCACCAGGAAAAGTGTTTGATTTTTGTAGTTTGTCTTGCTATTTATGAGGCTTGATATAAGTGTGAGATTTTTTTACAACTGGGTTGGATAATATTAAATACATTAAATGCATTTACTGTCTTCCTTATGGATGATGACATATGTCCTAAACAGCTAATGCATACAAAATATGAAAAATATAAAGTATTATTTCATATTCAAATGATAATCTGAATAATCTCTCTTAGTTTTCATTCAGTACTTCCTCTTTCAAAGCACAGTACTTCACAGGCCTCAGTTCAGGGAAGAACTTCAGTCTGGGCATAAATCTAATTAACAACAGATTTAATCCCCTTCAAGCAACAAGCATGTATTCAAGTCTTTTGCTTAATTGTGGTGGAGTAAAGATATGTTTGAAATTAAGCACAAGCACAGCTATTTTGATGAACTGGAGATTTATCTTGGAGCATCAAACCTACTATGGAAAATTCATAAAGTAAGGATTGCCTCCTAATTACTGTGCTCATTTTAGCAAGTGCTGTAATCATAGGAACAAATTTACATAGTATTTAGCAAGAGACGAGAACCTCTGTATGCTTCTAATGGCATGGAGCTGCAAACTGAACACACACAGACAACATCTAAAGAAAAATACTTATGAAAAAAATTCTACTTGTAAAATTATGATGATGATGATGGCTTAATGCTTTTTATAGGACACTAACATAGCTTACTGTATAGCTGTGAATACTTTCTCTTCACATTGTTGATGTGTGGAAAATGCTATATAGTATCTAGTTGTAAAAATTTTCTAAAGGATTTTGGTAAATACCATAATGTGATATAAAATAAAAGACCTGCCAGCTTTCTCTTACCCCGAAGACACTCTCCAGTGTACCTCTAACTGCCTGCCCAATAGCCCACAGTAATCTGGCTGGATTGGCAAGTGTTTGTGCTGCAGTGCATCCTTCCTCTTCCTCAGTGGCATTCCCAGGTCTGAGTCGTGATTGAAGATGTGCTTAGAAAGGAGTATGTTGGGATTGCACAAGGGAAGAATGGCTTCCTTTAGAGACCCAGATATATGGACTTTTTTACTTCAATTAAGAGATGAAATGTCTTGGCACACGTACAAAGAATTTGTGTTCCAGTTGAGCAGCAATGCCTGCTGGTGAGATCAGGGCTGATCCAAGTGCCTTGATGACAACTTACATGACTCTTTGGTGGATATTTGTTCTTTCCTTGTGGTTGCAGGATGTTAAAGACTCCCACTGTCCAGCCTCTACAGACAGAGCCATGGATACAACATGGCTGTTGACACTGAGAGCTTTCTGGGCTTAGCTGGGGAGGACAAGGGAAGTAAGTAATCTCTCCCAACTAATTTTGTCGGAGAGCACTAGGAAATAAAAGCTAGTTTGAACTGCCAACATTTTCTTGTTTGCATTTTCTCATCTGCTTGATCAAAATGACCTCTATATGTCAATCTACTTAAAACAGGAGGGTAGTGGGTGTCATATTTACACCATTGATGCATAAAGCTGCCTAGAATTAGGGGTGAGCAAGCAGATGCTGTCAGCAGAGCTGGGCATGCACTGCAGTGATAAGACAGGAGATGTTTCCTGTCTTAACCCTTGCAGGAAGCAATGTGCCATTGTTGTGGCCCACCAGACCAGCCATGCTCTGCTCTCAGCCTCTCCCAGGTTAGTCTGCTCCTGGGGACACTGATGCTGAAGTATCCAGCTGACTGGAAGGGGCAAATGCTTTCCATGCCAGCATCCCCTTGGTATGCACCTCCCTTGGTAGGATTGGAGCACTTGACGGGGAAACTCACACAAAATTTCATACTGCTGGTCAGATGTGTTGAACAAGGTGTGTTCAGCCTGTCCATTTGTAATTATTATGTGTAGTTCTAATGCAAAGCCAGCGGCATTGAAAAAGAAACAAGCTTAAAAACCCCAGAGCCTGTGCTCCTGCACAATCTTTCTCCAAAGCTGGCAAGTCTGAACTCCATTTTTTGAAGATGTAGTTCTGTAAACAAGCCATTTGTTTTGTAACACATGGTTGGGTGTCTGGTGTCCTATGAACTGCAACCTCTGCTTTAAGTTTCCCATACATTCTGATCCTTTGTAATAGCTCCTTCCTGTGTGCATTCTCTGGTTACATTCAGGCTTGGCCATTTCCTCAGTGTTCCAACAGGGTATCTCTCCCTTTGTCAACTCCTATTTTGGCCAGACTTGCAGTAATTTAATATTTTTGCTACTGCTGTTCCTTTGCCAAATTTTGTTGGAAATAAGGCAGTAGGAAATCAAGAGTTACTGGACACACAACCAAGTGCATGTGAAGTGCATAAGCCTTGTTTCATTAGTATACAAGACGAAAAACCTAGTAAGATGTGTCTGTCTGTTTTACACTAAATATGTAAGAGGAGGGGAAAAATTTTTTGTTGTGAACTTGGTTGGCTGTACAGTAGAGGGGACTAGGGGGAAATGCAATTTGAAGTATTTATCCTCTTTCAAAACCAGAGTCCTTAAAAATGACATCATTGGAAAGCCTTAAATGTGATCTTGATGATAAAAAAGCACATTACTTTTACCAAATAATAAAAATTGGACTTTTCATTACAATATACAGTCTTAAGTGTGACGTGTGTACTGGCCAATTTTTAATGGCTACTATTTTGATTTCTGTGTCAGTACTATTGAGATGCTGTTAAACTAGACACATTAGCCTATGCAAATTTACTAATTAACAACAGGAGTTTGTCAAAGCATATATTCAGTTGTTGAGCTCTACGTTTTTGTAGATAACATTTAATAGGATAAGGAAATAAAATTCTGGACTTGTACACTGGATAGACAGAGGCATTCTTTTGAACCTATTGTATGTCTGTAACGTATGGCCACAATCTTATCACTCTTGTTATTATTATTACTACTCCTACTACTGCTATTACCTCTGCTACTATTAGGAATTTTCTGATCGGTCTGTGTTTCATTTACTGATTAAATCATTCATTCTGTGGTTTTATTAAGACTTTTGCACAGTTCGGATATAAGTATTTCTTTGTCAGTGATGGAAATAATGGTCTTGGCTCTGCTTTTTGTTACAGTAGTGCAAATCTTGAATAATTTAATTGTCAGTGTAACAGTGCCAAGGAAACAGCAAATTTAGGTCCAATGTGTGTTTGCTATTGTCCTTAAGAATTAGTTTACTCTCTTCTAAGTACTTCCATTCATAAATAATGTGTCATTTTAGCAACCATAATTGCCTTCTGAAACAATGTTTTTGTTGTTTTTCTAAGGATTTCCCAAAGTTGGAGGAGTGTTTTGGTTTTGTTTAAGAAAATGAAACACAGTTTTAAACCTGGGTCAGATGCCAGAAAACGTTCTCCTCTCCTCCCCCTTCCTCTTCATCTGCCTTTTTCTCTCAGCCCCATATCAACCCTTTCCTTTAACTGCAGACCCTAAACTACTTCTTTAAAGGTCTGAGCTTGATGAAGCTTCTGGCCAGAGCCCCATTTAGTGTCCACCCCGTGGAGTATTTGCAAAATCAAGGCCTGTGCTTGACTCTCCTAGATTTTGGGCTGGGGTGGGGGAGAGGGACAGAGAAGAAAACCCAAACAACAGAAATAAAAGAGGAAAAGAAAACAGAAGAAGAACAGGCACTTAAGGCAGAGTTGCATGTTGCCTTGTGTAGCTGATCCAAGATAGCAGATTCACTGTGCACACTTAACCCATCACAAGTGTAAGTGCTTGCACTTGATGCTCTTCGTACACAGTCTTGAGATGATACATTTGCTTTGGCTTCACAACAGGGAGAACAAAAAGAAACCTTAACTGACCAGCTGTCATGTTTCAGTGTCATGTGACATCTCTGTGTGGTGCTGGTGCTGGAACATGGATGTATTTCCCCCTCATATATGTGCATGAGTCCTCTTTGATGCCTAAGGTTAAATGTGTGTAATAAAATATTCAGGATCAGGATGTCAACTGTGTTCTGGTTTCCCTGACATTCTCACACTTTTAATCTTAAAAAATAAAGATTCTTCTCACCATATCTGTTTATTTTGCTTTCTGTTCTTTTAATAACTTCATTTTCTCAAAGGTAGAGGAAATAAGTTGTTGCTGAACTTCATTGCAATAACTGGCTAGAAACTTTCAAAGGCACTTTAAATCTAGAATCAGAAAAGTCAGCATTTTCCTTTTATGTAAAATTTTTCCCCACGTACAAGTTGTAGATTTGTTTCACATCTGCCAAGTTTAATTCTTTTTTAGAAGCATAAACATTTTTTTAGAAGTTTGAATTCAGAGAGCAATAACATTAATATTTCAAGAGACAAAATGTTCAAGAAAGTAGAAATGATACATAAAGCATTCCTTAAACAAAGTTATGCCTTGCTTGCTCAATACTGCATTTATATTGTTTTGATTTTGTATGGATAATTGGAAACTTTAACTTTAGGACTTCTTTATCCAGTCTAATAACAAGTTGACTCCTGAGGTTGCTGAAAGTTCTCTCTTGTTCTTCCATTTGTATAACTTAGACGTAGAAGATGTCAAAGAGAGAAAAAGAAAGAGAGAGGGGAGGGAGAGAGAGAAAGGCTTAAAGGCTTCTTCCAGCGGTAGGTACTAGAGTCCATCAGCAATGCTACTCCTGCTGAGCTGGCAGCTGCTTCCCTAAGTTCAGAGAGGTCACCATGGTTTCTTTCCTGTTTCTCCTCCAGGCATTGAATTGCTGGGGGAGTTGGAAAAAAAGACATCTTCCTTTCTTACCCTGCGACATAAAGACAAAATCCTTCCTCCCCTATCTAAGTGTGTTCTGGTGAGGCTTATAAAAGTTAAGATGTGATGAAAATTATTTGGGTTTCTATGATACTTTTACCCAGAAATATCTGAAAGACATTACAGACTAATTGACATACCAGGATATGCTTATGACATCTGAGGATGTGCCCTCCTGTGCATGATGAATTTGGAAATGCAAGGATTTTCTTCACCATTGACTTGCTGCTTTCTCGAGAGATGAAACAGATTATTTGATAAATACTTCAAAATACTGTTGCTGATAATTTAGGACAATGCAGAGTAATGTATCCAGTTAAAACTCGAGAAGGAGAAAGTACATTTTTAAGGGAACAGAACACAAGCTGAGCTGTCTGTAAAAAAAAAGTAAGAAAATTCAGTGTTTACAGTAAGAACTCCAAGAGTCTATCACTCACCATACATGTTGTTCCTCACAGCGCAGTACGGTGATGGGTCTGGTCCAGGAAAATCAGCCTGGATGAAATAGCACAGTAAATCAATTCAGTTGCATTAAACCCCAATGTGGGCTTGTTTTCAGGACCAGAGAGTTCTGAATTTAGGCAGATGAAAAGGGGGACTCTAATTGTGACAGAGGATGTGTTTAATGCATGTATAAGTAAATTCGTTGAGATCACACCTTTAGTCTCTTTGGATTAATTTTCCTATTTGCACCTTCCCAGGAAGCCCTACAATAAAGACAAAAGCCTGTAGCTATAAAGTCTCCTTCCTTGTGGTTCTGATTCAAATATTTGAAGTTAGTTTGATTATTTTTTTGGACACAAATATGAATTTTTATGCCTTGTTTTGGCATTTAAAAGGGATTAGAATCTTATTTAGCACTCTTTCTTTGCCAGCTAATCATATATTTCACATGCTTATTTTTCCCTAATTATTCACTTACCAGACTGTAGCGGCTTTGAACTGTTTATATATAAAGTCTGGTGTTCGAAAGAGGGTAAGTTATATTTAAAATTTCCCTCTGTTTTTTAAGTACATAAACTCACATGCAGTGCCAAATATGCCTTTCCAGTATATAATAATAGGGATCTAATTGCACCAGTTTCCCAAGGGGCACAAAAGTAGTAAAGCAGAGCCTGCGTGGAAAACACCCTTTCTTTTTCGCCTTTGGCTGTGACAGGCTCCTACATACGGAATGAAATTCCATCCTCACAGAAGTCCATAGCAAAGATTTGACTGACTCCAGGGGGCTGGATTTGGGCCCACATGCCTGATTTCAGGGTGTGATTTTGGTGATGAAGCAAGGTTTAAGGAGAGGGTAAGAATATTCACTGTGGAAGGAAGTTATTTTCATGCGTTTTCTCCAGTCTCTCTCCCATGCTGGAATAACTTTCTCCTTTGGCATATCATTTCATCTTTCTGAGGGAGACTAGAAAAAGCGCTTACGAAACAGACACTCAGTTCTTCTGGAAAAGCTCAGTGGGAAAATTTGCTTTTTAACTGCATGTGTACAAACTTGGTGGCACCCCTGGCAAAGCAGCAGTCCTTCTGTGAGAAAGAGACAATTATGACAGGAACAAGAAGCCTGGTTTAGCCTGCTGGTGCCCCACGATCTGCCGACTTGAAATCATGTTTCCCAGCAGATCACTGCCCTCAGAGTGTAGCTAAGGGGCCATGCTAATATTTCCTTCCTGAAGGGAGAGAGCACATTGGGTTGTCCTTAATGTGAACTGCATGAACTTTTGTACCTTTTCCTTCTCTCCTTGTCTTCTCAGAAGGAGGAGATTTGTCCCAATATAGCCAAAGCATGCTGTTATGCAGGACTGGCTTATAAACAGCATTTAATAAAGATTTCTCTTTCTAATCTCATGTTTGTAAGAATAATGTGGTTTTCATTCATATTGTACTAAGTTAGGTGGTCTCATTTTATTACTACCAATATATTTAACAATACTTTGAAGCGTGAATTCCTGGGTCTCACCAGCTCAGTTTTTCCAATAGATGAAACTCAGGCAATGACGTTTTTTGGGTACATTTTTATTTCATCTCCTGTTTCCCTGGAGACAGCTGTTACAACCTCAGCCCGAGTAAAAAAAATTTCTAATTTGTTCCCCATCCTGTTTGTATACAGACAATCAAATCCTTGTTTTGGAGCTATTTGCTGGGATCGCTTCCCTGTTGGAAGATGAGGTGGGATATTGCTGGGTGTGTTGATCTACCTTTGTGTCTTACCCTGCCCTTGAGTTGCATGGGAAACACTATTGCAGGACAGGGTGCAGCCATTGCCATTCCCTCTTCTCCAACTTGTCTTTTTTCCCACCATCCATTGAAGGAACCTAAGTAAAACTCGGTGTACACAAGTCATTAAAAAAAGCCCAAAATGCAAGTTTGGGACTTGGTTGTACTTGCTAAGCCTACCTACCTAGGTATTATAGTAGTGTTGCATGTTAAAATGTTCATGTTTCTTCATTAAAAAGCTCATCTGAAGAATAAAGTGCATCAGTGTTTATCTTTTACCATTCATTCAGTGCCCTACATAGTCACACACAGACAGGCGAAACAGTAACTAATCAGACCTTTTAGAGCTTCCTAACCCACTTTTTGTCTTTATTATGAAACTAAGATTTGGTCAACTGAGGTCAAGTTGTGCACTTAACACAGCTTCCATTATAGTCAGTGAACTTTGTAACAGAGAATAAAGTCAAAATATAAACAGAGAGCATTTCTGCAGCAGCTCTGGGCTGGGATTAACTTGGATCACCTAGTCTTCTGCTTTTAATGAAATTCTCTCCCTTGTATTTTCTTGTTTGGAAGAGAGTCCAAAGTTATCTCATGCTAATTTAGTTAGGCAGTGCCCTCCAGGGATGTCACAGGCCTCCATGACCTCTCCAGAGAGACTCAGCAAAGGGATGAGGAGAATTAAACATTCCTGAGAAATTGCAAAGCAGTAGCCCCCAGAGATTTCGCATAGAAATGAGCTCCAGACTAGCTGCCAGAGACCCAAGTCACCTTTTCAGCACTTCCTTGACATGTCTCTGCCAGTCCCATCTGGCTTGATTCAGGGGGTCAGCGTGGGGACTGAGGAGAGGTGGCAGCTAGAGAGGGCAGGATTCGAGGGAGGTCTGGCTACAGTAGGCTCAAGCTTTAGATGCTTGTCCAAGTTGTGCAGCAAGATGGTTTTATTTCCTTTCCTTCCCACATGGTCTCATGCTCTGATAATTTCTTTGTGCTGAAAAGGGGAAGAATACTAAGTGAGGAGGTTTAATAATAACTTTAGTTATTATTTCATCATGTGATGCAACAGTTTGTTTCACACCTGGTTTTACAACTACCTCTCGGGTCAAATGCAGAAAATACTTTGGCATCAGAGAGCTACTTACACTAACACAAACTGCATGCCCTACTTTCCTCTCTTTTATGTTGGTAGGCTGTAGAAATTAATGAAATATATTTCACGTGAAGCCAGAATAGGCATGATTTGCAGGATGGAGTATTTCTCTGAGAAGATCTTCAAAGAGTTAGTTTCCAAGTTTCCTTCAATTATTTTGCAAAAAGGGAAAAAATAAATTTGCTGAAGTTTAGGCAAGAGAGCAAAAGACACCAGGAAACCACTGTAGCTTGGTTATTAGTATCTTGATCACCTGAGTAGTTACCTCACTTATTTCTTGCATCATAACAAAAATGTGCACTATCTCAAGAAATGTCTATTTTGTTGAGTTTTGGAGTATGTAATCTAATAATGATTTCTGTGTGCTCTCATCCTTCCATTTCTTTGCTCCTTTAATTTGTCTTTAATTAGTCCAGAGCTAGTCAGTATTAAGGAAGAATGTTTGAATTCCTGTCTTTCACTAGACAAGTGCAAAGGCAAATCTAATTCTATAATAAATAATGCACTTCATCATTAAATGTCTGTGCTACCCTTAAGTTTCTTACAGTGCTCTAGTTGCATAAATATTATGACTTCAGCTTCATAGACAGCAGAATCTGGGCTTTAAGATTGAATGCTTTAGTGAAGGCCCCAAAGAGAGTCATTAACACTGCTGAGATTGGAACACTGCTCATCATTTGGTTGGACCAAACTAAAACCAATAAGCAGGCTGGACCTAAAGCTGGATCCTTGTAATTAGAATATGGTTTATGGTATAGCTATTACAAAAACCATACAGGACAGAGAATTGTGCTTGTGTGAAATATGTTTCAGCCGTTGAGTTATAAATCTCTGAGAAGAAGAACAAAAAAAATAGAATGAGACTTGCATATGGAAACCAGCATATAAGGGATGATGGTGTCATTGTGGTGATAAATCCATTGCATTCTGCAATGACTCATGCCTGTGCCACTGTTATTTGCCTGAGAACAGACCTCTGGCCCTTGCCAAGTAATGTGTGTGGGAATGTTGTTCCCGGTGTCTGACCTGTGGGAGTTATTGCAGCCTTAATGGCAGGATACCTAGTGTGTGTGGAGTCTCGTTCATGTCCACTGGGGAGGGAGGGCCCTTACTTTGTCTGGATGTGATATGAGCAATGACTTCTGACATGCATGTAGCAGAGATTTATTGCGAGCAAAAGTTGAAGTGTGATAATGCTACTGGGGTATTCTGTAATAATATGGTAAAACACTTGTCATCACTTCATCTCAGGCAGTGAAAGTCAATTGTATATGCTACACAGAGACAGATAAAAAACATAAGTATGCTTAAAACTTCATATGGTTTGCATTTTTCGTAACAGCTCTCCTGACTCTAATATAAGACAGGTTTTAATTTTGTTTTGGGTAAGTGGATGTGCTTACAGTCTCACACCCACAATTCCATGGCTTTAAATAGAATAGCTCCCAGGGTGCATAAAAGAACACATGCTGTTATGTGAAGGATTTATCCAGGATGCCAGGATTGTATTTATTGCTGGGAACAAACTGAATAAAATTTTCTATTCCATTCTGACACTAGCCCATGGAGAACAGCCGTATCTATGGTTTCAGTGCAGATCCTTCCCTTTCCCTGACGCAGGATTTGGTGCGACTGACTGCTGTTGCAGGAACAGTAATTACTAATGACGGTGGAATCAGAATGGCCAGAGCAAGCCAAGGGAAGGTCAATGCAAAATGCCCTCCAAATGTATTTTCGAGCATGCTCAAAAGTAATCTTCACATTGCCTTTTCACATCTGTGCTGCACAGCCGGACTTCTGAAACACATCCTTTGGTTTCTGGGATCATTTTACTGCTGCCTTTTTCTAGCTGAAATTTCCGTGCCCCAATTTGGGATGGCAGAGACCATGAACTGGTACCCAACCTCCATGAGCATGGAGGAACTCAGTCAGAGCAACTGTAGTGTTAACACTGTGGCAGCAAGTCTGTGCGGCAGATTCTTCTGTCCTAGGGCCTGGGTTAAAACTGCCAGACTCTGCATAAGCTGCTGTATCACATGGTGGCCATTTTGGGTACTGTTGGCCTAAAATTGAACTTGTGACATGAGGTAAAAATAAAAAAGAAAATAAATCCCTCTGTATTGCATTACCATATCCCCGAGGCATCATCAGTCTGTACTCAGCCAAGAGAATTTAGCATCAAATTCCAAAATGTTGCCACCTGAAATGTTCTGGTAAAGGAAAAGAAAAAAAAATCCATTGTACCAGGAATGAGATTACTTTAGCATGCTTTTTTTTTTTAATTTCAGGTGACAGCTTGCTTTTTATAGTTAGTAAAACGATGCCTGATGTGCAATTTTATCACTGTCTCGTAAAAAACTATGACTTAATGGTGAAAATCTTTCTTGCTTCCAACTCCAGTGCGCTGAAAACTTCAATAAAATCAAAAAGTAAAGCTCCGTGATGTGTTTAATATAGCAGATTCTTTATTTACACAGATTATTCAGACAAGGATTACTCTAATTTTTAAGAACCCAATCGATAGTAAATATTTTTCTCAAGAGGAGTAAATTAACATTTCAATTTAATTATTTTAGATTAATATTCAGGAATGTAACATTATTTGGAAACTCTTAGCAGTCTGAGGACAAAATGCATTAAGTTCAAAAGTGTGAAGCAAGAACTCTGGAAATTTGAGGGGGAAATGTAAATTATAAAATAAATTTCAGGTTAATTTTATGTTATTAACTCACTCTTTCTCCCTGCTTTTTTTTTTTTTTCAATAGCACTGTTCAGAAATTTTACCTCAGTGCTCTTGCTTTGTTACTCTAACTATCTTAGAAGATTGCTCTTCTTCCTTCCCAATTATACCCTCAAACATGTATAAACATTATGAAGTGCTGATTTACTATCTCTGAGCCTATCTGCCTGTGCTCTGGCAGTTCTCTGCTGCCCTTAGCAATTTTTTTGCCGTGCAGCTAGTGGTTTAATCTGAGTCAGGGCCCGTTACTGGATAGGCGCTGGGCAGACCTACAAACCCAGAGCAGGGAAGCTAGCAAGCTGCAGAAGCAGTTTTGACAGATGGGAGGAAAGGAAAGGAAGATCTGGAGAGAGAAAATAATCTTCTGAATCATGGTGTGGATAGCAGCATTTTTGTTTCTGTGCAGATCAGTAGTACTTTGGCCCATAGATCATGCTGTTCCTCTGACCCCCATCAAAAGGACCACGTCAGCTTGTGCTTAGCTGTAAGTGTTTAAGCAATCCAGGAAAGAAATAGGAGGTAAACAGGTGTTAGAAGCAGGAACCAGGATCTTTTTATAGTCAAATGTTGCCCTGTAAACATTTTGTGATCAATATCTACATTGTGATCATTATTCTGGGGCTGATAGTTTTGCTCCAGTGAGCATGCCAGTACTTGACTTGAAAGCCTCGTCTGTTTTCTTGTGGTTAGATCATGGCCCCAACCAGCCCTTCCTGGCATGGGTCCCTAAGACTTCTCTGCCCTCACCGCAACCTGGGTACAACCCTTTACTTTAGCGGTGAGTAATCCTGTCAAATGGGAGTCTGCTTCTTTGTGAAGAGGTATTTTGTCTTACACTCATATAAAAATAGCAGGGAAAATTAATTCTGGAAGGGTAAAAAGGGAGAGGGAAGCGGGTCAAATATCTTTCCGAATTGTCTGCTAGGTGGAGCCTGGGAAACGTGTATTTGTTCTATAGTCTTGTCTGTGTAATACAAATCTGAATGGTTAAAACTCACACATACTTTCTGCAATTCAGACTTTTCTTTTTCTCTCTCTCTTTAGCTTTGAATTTCTTTCCTTTTTCTCTTAAATAGAATTTAAGGAAGCTCTTTGTTACCAATTGCGACAATATCCTCCAAAATTAAAATGAAAGAAACAGAGCATATGTGCATCCTTTCTGTATTTTTTCATTAATTTACTTTGTGTCACACATGTCACTTCCAATCTAACCATTTGAAGAATAAACAAACCATTGTGGACCTAAAAATCAGTTCAAAATTTTTTGGCAGGAAAAAAGGACTATATTAATTTTCATTGTTGGTTGAGGTTTCCCAACAAGCAGCTTTACTGTTTCTTTTTTGCCTCCAGCTAGCAACTAAAGATCAGTTATAAAACTGTATACAAATACTTCCATGTATTGAAAGAACAATATTTTGACATTCAGTGACACAAGGAAAAAAAAAAAGGAGTAATCTAGTTTTTGATAACACAATGAGAACTTTGTGTTCACCCGAGGTCCATGTGAGAAACATCATGTTGCGTTAACAGGGAAGGTTGACCTTTAAGGTTTATCTGGATTATAATTCTTGTGGTTTTTATTAATAAAACTGCCTACTAAAGTTTCACGAGTCCTCCCTGAGATCTGTAAAACAATTGGCCTATCTGCTTACAAGAGAGAAGTTAGACAGTATTTCCTAGTATTTCCTACAGATGTGAGGGCTTTTGTTTCAGAAGACATTGATATTGTTTTCATTTGAGATGGTCCACAAAGATTATCAGGTATTTTATTATCTTAGTAACTTTATAATTGTTGGATTATTATCTTTCAATGTATCAACTATACTCTTTCAACTCGAAAGAAAAAAATCACGGACCTAAACACGGTTCAGCTCTGAACAAGTTCACCTCTAGAGCCAAACCATAGGATCTGACTAAATTACCAAGCATCTAATTGCTTCTGTGGCAATTTCTCAACTGTAACTTCGAAAATCTCTGAGAAAGTTTGTAAAATGAGTCCTGGGAGACTTGCTGTTTGTTTACTTTCTTGGGATTCTTAAGGTAAATTTTCCATTGTTTCTTATCAAATGATGTGTTTTTTCTCTCAGAGGAAAATGTTTTCATCTCAAATCTGTTCCCATTTTATTTTTTGTGTGTCAGCAATGTCTATGGTTTGCAAATGTCGCTCTTCTGAATGGAAGCAGCTGCCATGTCATAACTACTCAATGTCTCCTCTGCTTGAGCAGAAAAGACAATGCTAAAGGAAAAGCTTTGTACACAGACTTTGGAGTCCTTATGTTCAGCATTACACAGTTAAGGAAGAAGCATATCAAAATGTATTTAAACTGATGAGATCTGATGGATACTTTAAATGGTGTTCAGAAGGGTTGTTCCATGAATGGAGGTTCCTTGAGCAAGAGATCTTGCACCAACACTGTGATTTTTGGTAATCTGAGAAAACAGGATGATGACTCTTTAGAGGAAAGGAAGAGGCATGTGTCCTGCCCTTCTTGGGAAGTACCTCTTTGCTGGAGGTTTTGAGAAAGTGTTGAGCATGTGAAAAGTCACCAATGGCAGTGATAGACAATGACCTTAATCCTGAACTTCAGTTTGCCTTTCAAATACAAGCTGTGACAGCCCAGTAAGGTTCTTACTTATTGGGTGTGCACCCTTGCTTTTTAAGTAGCTGAGCAAGAAGGGTTGTAATTTAGGGGGGAAAAAGCATAGCAGTGCATTGATTGTGCACACTGCCATATTCCTGCTGTCACTGGCTTCTTGGGAGTATTGGTATGCCTGGCAGCACATCCCTGTGGTTTTCTTTGGCAAGAGTCTCCCTGCTGTGCTTTCCTTGACCTATAACATTGTCAGAAACAAGTACTAAAGCAACAGTCATTACTCTAGACTGAACTCCCATTGTGGCAGGGACCATGGGATCATGCCCAACATGTTTGTATGCTGGCTGCCAGGCAGAGGCAGCTTGCAATTTACTGTGATCACAACACTTTTGTGCTGCACTTCAGCTTCATTGATGCTTTTCAGCCATGTGTGCTATGCCCCTGTGGTGTGCAAAACATGTAAGGAGATTTTTTTTTTCCCCTTCTGTTGCGTATTATACATATGTCTCACTGTGTCTTTATATAATCTCCTTATATATATAACGCACTCTGATGCCTGCCAGGTACACCCAGGACACACCTGCTCTTTTAACAGTCACAGAAGTCAATCAGATGTGGGTGACTCAGCCCTCAGTGTAGCACCTTTTCTTCCTTCTCTGCCCCTCCAGAAGTGAGTAAATAGATAAACTGGGAGTCAGTTTGGGTTCAGAGCTCTGAGTCAATGTCCTGTCTCACTTTTCTAAGGCACGAACATCAGTTGTGGTCAGTTCTGTGGCAGCTTGAGAAACCACAGCCAGTCAGCTGGATTGTGTCAGGAGAAGCCGGGTGATGGCATCTGGAACTGCTTCACATCCCAGGCAGGCAGGAAGTGCGTGGGCATGACATCTCCACACGTCGCACAGCACGGGAGATGCCAAGCAGCCTCTTTCCACGCCAGTGCAGTGGAGTTGGGACAATGCAGAGAGGGAGGTGGTACAATAGCCCTGTCTTTTGTGGCACAAATGGAACAGTCCCTCATGATGCACACAGGAACAGCAGTCATGCCAGGCCTTTGTGCTCACCATATGGGGAGAAGGCTCTCCTTTGCTCCCACATCCCTGTAAAGGCTCATCATGCTTTGGCCCAGAATGCTCAATTCTCCTTCTCAGTGGTGACCCCAGCAGGATAGCTGTGTTTGGGATCACCAGAGTACCACATCCAACCCACTGAATGCTTCTGCCCACTTCTAGACAATAGAGTATGGAATACCGTAAAGACAGAATTTCTATAAATGGTGATAATGTACTGTTGGGTCTCTCCAGGTGGTGATGTTTTCTGACTTAGTCAGAAATTGCTCCCTGATTGTTGACAGCCTTGAGGTAACCCATTCCTTCCGCAGCGATAAGTAAGTAGAGCGAGACATTCACCAGTCTCTGTTTCCTTGCGTCCGAAACTCACGGACAATGCACCATGCATCAGGCTCCAACTATCTGTTCCATCTCCTAAAGTAAACATTACTGATTGGGTTTGATTTTTTTTTCTCCATGTGTGGCAAATACAAAGAAGTCAGAATTTCTCTGCGTGACACATAGAAATACATATGAAAAATTGTTGTTGACAGTATAGGGCTTGGAAAAAACTGCTGTGTAGCTGCATAGGGCAATAGTAACTAGTACCAACAGGAACATTCCCTATTTGTCCCACTGTAGGACCTGTTTAGTCATGTCTGTTTTGAGTCTTGAATGGGATGAGACATATGAAAAGGCTTTACTTATTCTTTTTGAAAAATTTGTCTTTTATTTCTAGAGCAGAAATCATCAGCTGTACTTTAAAAGCTTAAAAAGTTGGATTTATTTTTGCTCTTGAATAGGAAGATGCCTGATTATGAGCCCATTTTAACAATACACAGTGCTAGAGCAGACAGTGAAACAAAAGTCTCAAATATATAGAGTTAAACATAACCTCAGCTACCGGGTCTTTGTTATCCATGGATGGCAGCCCAGTTAATAAATGTTTTCTTACTGGGATGCTAGACTGGAAGTTAATGGTGAAACACAACTACAACATACTCTAGATTCTCGGGACAAGCAGACACATCACAACCATAATGGCAATGGCAGACACAAAATGTATCCACAGGGGGGTTGTGTTAGTCAAACTTGGGTTTTCCCACTCAGTAGCCCAGGTGCAAACACTGTGTAAGCAAAGAAATTCGGGCAGGGAGAAGACTGGTTTGTGTTTTGGATATGTTGCTTGAAAATGGTGCTTACTACTGGCAGGGGTTTATATAGAGAAAAGGGTAGAGGGGAAAGATGAAAGAGGAAAGATTTTGGCAGAGGCTGGAGTTCAGGCATGCAGAACAGATATCCTAGTCCACATAATCATAAAAGTGTGTCTGCTTGCTAGACTAGCTACGTATCTCCTGTTAGGTTTCTGTCTTTAAAAGTAAATGACATAGAAGTGCCTTTAGACTTTGTGACTCGCTAGACCAGAGCCAAAAAGAGTTCAAATATGAAAAATATGTCTTGTCACTTTTGCCATTAAGGGAGCAGTCTTATTCTAAGAGAGTCAAAGCCTGAATTGTTTCCGTGGTAGTTTTCTCCTCCTTTTCAACATCTGCCCATATGTTGTTATCTGGACTGAGCAAAAAATTAGGGAGAGGGTGGCAGAACTGAACACAAGTAATTTCTTTACTTGCTGTCAGCCTGTCCAAAAAAGCCTTTACAAAGAAATACGGGAAAATCCACAATTCTCAGTTCCTGCACCAGAAAAATTCCTAAAATGTATGACCTTGCGACGGTTAAAAGATAGCCAAGAGCCAAAGCTGGGCAATGTTTTTATCCCACTTCAGCCATGTCATGGGTCATGTGGTTCAGCATGTGAACAGGAAGGTGAGAATGGGTGAACTTTTGCCTCAGTTGTGCAGTCCATCAGAGAATAAATGGAGCAAATCACTCTGCAGCTGGATCAGGAGGTGAACGGCTGAATACCTCTCACACAGAGGCCTTTGTGTTCTGGACATGATCTAGCATTATGATGGGACGCACTAGTCTGAGGCTTTGTAACAATTACTAACCCATTATCACGCTAGAACATGAGATCATTTATCTTCTAATTCAGAGTGTCACCTGTTCTTCATTTGCCAGTCAATAACCATTAATTACTTTCAGTGGAAATTTAAACAAAGCTTTTCCCCTCTGTTAAAACCAGTAAGCCATTCAGTAATGACAAATAAACTTGGAGCTGTATCACCCCCTTTCCTCTCGTTCTCAGCCTGGAGTCTGGTACAATATGAATTCTTAAAGGAAATGCCTAGAAATTCATAGGTCAAGGACCTTTATTAGTCTGATGTGAGGAGAATCACATTCCTGGCACTTGATGTAGGGAAAGGATATAGCTACTGCCTGTACATGGATGTCTTACTGGTTGTCATGGGCTGTTCCTGAGGAAATATAGTTTTGACTGTGGAACTTGTTCAAAGTTTTTTCTCTCTTCTGGCTCACCTTGGTGTTTTTTTACAGACTGTTCAAGCAGACCCATGCAAAGCAACAGCACTTGGTTGCCTTCCTCAAAGCAAAACAGAGCTATCACTTACTTTGTGATTTTTAGCATGTTAATTTTTTTCATACCTGATTGGATTGAGGTAACTGTAAGTGCCAACAATTCTGAATGCCAGAAAAAATAAAAGAACCTGCAGTGATAGATTCTCAAGTAACCATTAATCTAAACATTCTTTCCTGGTAGGATTTGAAGCAAAAATTGCTTTTAGCAATTCTATCTGCATTGTTTGATCATTTCTAAGTTGATCCTGTTGAAATTTACTGCATTTCAAGTCGCATTGCTAAGACAGCGATTGCTTGCTTTTTGAAATGGTAGACAAGAGCTGATACATCCAAATGCACAAAACCTCGTTGGGCCTACTGTCAAAGGCTGGTTTTTTGTTAGTATTTTGCAGCTGTCTCCTTCAATGTAGGGTGTGTTTTAAAGTTAAGCAAAACTTTCAGCTCTATTTCATATTAATACGAAAAGTAATGTATAAATATTTTAAATACTCACTGGATTGTTGAATGTCTTGGCATAAATGCCCGCACTAAAACTGTGTCAAAGGAATTACAATATTGAGGTGTTTAAAAGTGGAGGGGTGGCAAAAAATTGGTAGAAGTCTGATCCTGCTTCTGCTTAGACATGTTAATATTACTTTACCAAAGGTCAAATAGCACATGTTTATGCTAATATTGCATATTCGGTCAACCAATGTAGCATTTCTGGGTAGGGGGTGATTTTTACCAATAAATGAGTTTTTGCTGTTGCATCTCTCTCCAATGTAACTGACACTACAGTGTCAAGGCAAGAAAAGGAGTTTGTTATATACAGCAAACATCCACTAAAGTCAGGAGGAGAACCACTGCCCCGACTGACTGTTTGTCTAATGCTGGAAATCCTTATTTGCTCAAATAGTGCCCTCTCATATAAGGAGGCATGTTGTTTTCAGCTGGACTGCTCAAGGAAACCTGAAGGTCTGTGAAATCAGGGTGTCTAGGCTGGGAGAACCAAAACTATCAACTGCTTATTTTAGATACTCCTGTTACTACCTTTCTGTGCTGCTGCTACTGCTGTGAATCTTGCAAGCTTGTCCAGTCATGAAGAAACACGAGTTGGTGATTAACGGTGACGTCTCAAATCAGCAGGGGAACCCCAGTGTTCCAAAAAAGCTCATATGAGAGATACAAGTTAAGACATCTCCTCCCCACAAGATAAGTTTCATCAGCCAGTTGGGTATTTCTGCGTCATTGGCTAGGATGTTCAATCCTGGAAAGGAAAAATAAAGTTGCTGCCATTGTCCTGCCCAGCAGGTCATCTCCCTAAAGCACAGTTTATAATTTATGTCAAGGACTTACACAGCAGTTGCCCAAATCCGAGCCTTCCATGCACATTCAAGAAGTAAAAAGGTTCAAAAGGAACATGTTAATAAAATCTTGTCAAAACTTTGGAAGATGCATAAAATAATAACTGTAAAGAAAAATGGCTCGCAAATATAACCATTTAAGTGGAATGTATTGCCTTTCTATGCAGGACACTGATTTATTGAGAATAGAGGGGGAAAATTGAATATTTCAGGTGGTATTTACCAAGAGAAACTGAGCTATCCCAAAGCTTTTATTAATCTGATTTGCAGAGTATCCACTACCATCAAGGGACCTACTAAAGTTGTTTTCTTTAAAGCTGATGTGAAGAGGTCAATGCAAATAGCATCATGGATTACAGTGTGAGAGGATGACAGTCCTTTCTACCATATGGAGAGAGATTTGAATTATTTTGTTTCCCTTTTCTGGTTATTTATTAAATGAGGATCATGCCATACAGGTATTCCCTTTTCCTCTCCAAAGGAAATGAAGCGTTTGCATCATCTTGATTGATCTAAAGTAATAATTATTCTGTCCGCCTACGGCTCCTATGCAGTCAAACAGTCCAGTCACTAGAGCAGTGCCTTGCACATCAGAAAGCTGAAACATACCTGCAGTGATATCTCAGACAAGTCACACATGTCTTTGAGTACCTCTTTTCCATCTGCTTTCTGGCTTTCATGCTGACATATCTGGGCAGCCCTCTGAGATGGCGCCCACCCATCATTACTTGTTTGTGGGAGAGGACTCTGTGAAAGACATTCCCGTGGGAATTAAAAACTGCTTCCATGAAATGCAAATGTGTTGACAATCTGATGAAGTTTTGCTTCAAAAGATACTGCAAAACTCTTGCTGCACGAACAGTCCTCTGAAAATGATGTTAATGGTTGTCTTGCTTTTCCACCAGTGTTTTCTCTACTCCTGTGTCAAAAGAAAAAGTTTCTTCTACAGTGCTCTAATATGTAACATTCAGCACATATTCAGCAGGGAAACCGGATTAACTTGGTTAAATACCTTTTAAAATACTTACTCTTAATCAAAATCTCTGCTTAGGCAAAACAAATGTGACAGAAGAAACAGCCAAAAGGATCCATATTTTCGTGCTTCAGTGTGTTTGACATCATTCTGTAGCAGACAGACAACAGCACTCTGGACTGAAACATTACAAAATTTTGCTCTTTTCCCCATATCGATGTCAATTCATGCAGTGCTTTAAACAAGTGAATCCATGCTCTTGAGCACTAAACCAAGTCTCAGTGTTCAAAAGTAAACATATTAAAGTCTCCCCTGCAGAAACGCCTGCTGTGAAACAAATTGAAAATCAAATACAGCATTGTTTTCTGTAATAAGAAATAATTGAACTCTTTTCAGAGTTGCACTGAACTGGTTAATAGCCACTGTGTAAAGAAAGTGCTAATTTCCCCAGCTTGGGGTATGTGTGTGTACGTGTAGTTATTTCCAAATCAAAAATGCAGTAGTACAATATTGTGTACCAAAGAGGCCACTTACATGTGCACTGAATCTGACTTTGTTTATCTTTCTGCAGGCCATGTGGTTGATGCTGCAAACAGATGAGCCTGAGGACTTTGTCATAGCCACTGGGGAGGTCCACAGTGTCCGTGAATTTGTGGAGAAGTCATTTAAGCACATTGGGAAAACCATTGTGTAAGTATGAGGATGAGAGAGTAGCCACAGGTTGAACATTTCTAGCCTCTCACATTTGGTGTGACAAAAGAGAGTACTGTTTGTCTACATTCTTCTTTTTTTCTTCCCCTCACTTTCCACTTGTAACATGTGAGACCTTCCAGGAATGAATGACTGCCACAGCAGATACATTTAGCGATGCCCTCTGGATCATAAGTTAAAAATGTAGATGGGTTAGTCTTAATTTTTTAATCAAAACCTCCATTCTCTGTTCTCCCATTCACTCCCTGTCTTGGGGCAGAGAAACACCTTCAAAGATGTTAGTACCAGGGTGCTGATCACCACCTTCCTGCAAGAGGGGCTTTTCTGTCCAGTTCTCAATTTTGTGTCCCAGATCCCCACAGTCCAGCTCCCATCCTCTGCGAGCTGGAGGTGACACCTACCAACCCTGTTCTTTCCAGATGACAGCCCATCAGCCACACTACGAGGCTTATGTAGCAAAGCCCTCTACATTCCTATTAGCTCTCCTCCTGCTAAGCCAGAGAAATGTTGAGCAGTGGGTGCAGAATGTTTACAATGCATATTCCACATAGTTTGATTGAAAATACAAAATTCCTTCTCAAGGCCATATAATAAAACCAGGATGGCTTGGTGAGCGCTTTCTGTAATTTATATTTTTATTGTTTATTATTTTTTCAATTTCCCTCCTTCTGTATCTTCTCTGGGCCCCATGCATCAACATACCAATCTCAGCTGGAAAAGGGAGAGGAAAGCCACAGGCTCTTCCATGACGCTAGCGCCAGGGCTGTTCCTCAGGCCATCAAAGTCACTTGTGCAGCTGGTGAACTTTTGACAGGGCCAATAAGTTTTACTTGGGAACAAAAACTTGACAAATTCAATAAATATGCAGAAGTGCACAGATATATACAATATTATTTGAACAGCCAGTGGGTGGCTGGGGAGGTAATAACATTTTCTCCTCAATGAGTTTTTAGTCTGGTTTCAATTTTTGGCATCAACTTCCAAAAAAAAAAATTCTGATGAGGGAGAGAGAGACCGTATAAATAGTATTTCTAACCCAAAAGCTCAGTTTGGGGAATAAGTTTCTTTCCATATTTTTAGCATTTCTTGATTGCATGATGTCCCTGTGATAACACATTGTCCCATATACCTTAACAGAGGTTTGAGAGGCTAGAGGGGAGATAGTAGGAGCTCTAGTAATTTCTTTGTCCTTCTAATTTTTCTCCTCTTTTTATACTTTTGTTTCTTGTGTTTATCAGCTAATTCTTCCTAGTAAGAATGGATAGGAAAATGCTGCGGATTAAATTACTCCATATAAGTAAAAATTCTAATGATTTTGAGAACTACTTTGTCCCTGTCTGATATTGTTTGCCAAAGCAACAACAGTTGCTTTGATGAGAAAATATTGGTGAACAACTTTGCCATTTTTAAAATTTTGATTACTTACAATTAGAGACTCATATGTAAAGGTCAGTACCTAGCTGAATGTCTTTATTTGCAGATGTTCTCCACATCACAGTTTCTTTTGATGTCACTAAATTTATCCACCAGTTTAAAACTGAACTCCCTGCTTTGGTGTTGGTCTAAGAAGTCTCAGCATTTCCCAAGAGTGACAAACCAGCGTGCGTTTTTCAGAGAGCAAATTAAGCCCTCAAGAAAACCTAAAGAAAATAACAAGCCCAGAAATAAAAGTGAAAGTACTTTTATGAATGGCTTCTGTTGTGGAAGGGATATTAAAGGATTACTTTAGATTTAGTTTTTCCTAACACTCATACTTTTGTGTCCTGTTCGTTTAATTTTTTGCTCACATATGGCTCCATATGGTGGACTGTGTATCATTTATCTTGATGTTTTATGCAGTCACTATGTGGATTGAATCAATCAGTCATAAGTTTCTCTCTCAGAAACACTTCACAGTATAACTCCAAATGATGAGGTAGAGCAGGTATTTTGTGTGTACAAAGGCATAGCTGCCTTTTTTAATTATGAATCAATAAAAGTAATTTGTAAAAATTGTATAAAAACTCACATGACACCTAGTGACATGGATTTTTAAGAACATAAATTGCTTTAGAAATGCAATTTATCCTTCTGAAATTTTTCTTTCCTGTGAATAAATTTATAATTCCTTAAGCCATTTACAGGTTATATATAAATAACTAGACATACAGGGACTGAGGTGACATTTTAAGTGCTGGTAATAATTTTGTTGCTGATCATTTTGACAGTGGTGTAACTCTGAACATTTTGCATGTAGCCTGTTCAGATAAACCAGCCAGTCTTTCCCCCTGCTCCCAAAATGCAACATTACAATGGACCTACTACTCATCCTGTAGCCATTGCTCATCTTTCAAATTGCACTAGATGTAAAATATTTCTCAGGATTTGGGAAGTTTTGTTAAGAACCTCCATAATTTTTCCAGGTGTCAGCCTGCCCCATGCTTTTGCAACACACACACACACTCCTTAGCCAGCCGTCTGGTAACCTCTGGCTTTCCTTGAAAGCCCCAATGACTTTCTACTCCCCCTTCCTCCAGTTTGAATATATCTTCTTCAGGGAGTAGCTTGAAAGAAACATCCTCCCTTTTAGCATTGTGAGACCCCACTGGGGAGTTCCATTGATCTGTTACTTTACAGTTTATGAGGCACCTCAGAACCAGTGCACCAGAGTGTGGTTGCTAAACAAGTTCCCACAAGGACAGCTGCTTTCTTCCTATTACTGTTCCTCAAAGTTTGGTTGAGTTATTTGAGGTTTCTGGGGGTTTTTTTGCAGAATTGCAGGTATTATGGAATTTTTCAACCTCAAAAACTTATCTGGGAGATTTCCAGCAGCCTTTTCCACTGCTAAAAGTGATGGCACAACTTACTTTTCCCAGTACTGTTGTACAATATGTCTTTCAAAATTGATGAAATGATAGACTAAATGTCCAGGATAGATGTCATGGCAAACAGAAGTTGTCAGAGCTCATACCACATCTGAGAACACTGGGCACATGTGCAGGGGCTCTTAACCATCACTACTTTGTGCTTTGTCAGGGAAAGTTGCAAATGTAAAATCTTAGCTGTCACATCGTGATATTGCAGTAGAGAACAAGAAGAAGAGCAATCCTGGCTGCCTCATCAACCAGCTAAAAATATTATTTTTTTTTTTTTTAGGTTTTTTGTCTTCCCAACAATTCACATTAACTTGTAAAGCTGAAAATCCAAGACAGCCTAAAAAGTCTTTCCAAGAACATAACATAATATTCTGTCCTAGCCAGTCATTAGCACATGTCAGGACTATGTCTTCTAGCCAAAATAAGAGAGAGAGAAACTTTACTACATTTTTGTAACTAATGAAATGTACAGCTGCAGTAAGACTGATTCTCTCTCTGAAATGGACTGTAAAGTGTTCATGGAACTTTATCTACCTTGTGTGGCTTTTTTCCTCTTACATTTCTTTTTCAAGGGAGAAATTTCAAATTATATTTATATAGTCCTCTGAATCATTCAAATTCAGTCCTTTGTACTAACAGGAAAGCCTCAGAGCTACAAATATTTTTCCCCTGTAAGGATTACATTTTTTTTTCTTTTACTTTCCCTTCTACTTATTACTAATTAAGTAGTACTTGGGGGAAACACTTCCCGCCTATAATTTGAACTACAGCAGGGTAAACGAAACAGGCAAACGCTTGTCTTGACTAATTTTCTGCCATTAATCTTATTAAATTAGAACAGGATTGCAAAGATAGCCTGAAACCACTACAGCACTCAGAGTTCTTTGCAGACTGCTACAAAGAATGCCGTCTGCAAATGTGGAAACTAAAAAAAAAAAGGAAAAAGAAAAAAAACCTGTTCAAGCTGCAGAAAGATTTATTGTGGCTTTTATTAATATAAAAATCCATGCACATTTGTTAGAGAAATATTCATTGCTTCCAGGATCAGAATTAATTCAGAAAAAATGAGTATTTTACTTTAGTCATTTGGTTCTACGTACAAATTTTATCTTAACTAACATGCTAGCTGGTCTTATAAAAGATCAGCCTAAAATGGGGAATTTTGCAGATAAGCTATAAGGTCTTCTGAGGTGAGCTACTGTGGCCTCTTCAGTGACAGGGAAGGTTGAACTGAGACTGAATCAAGGGAAAAGAGTTTTTCTTGTTTGTTTGCTGGGGGTTTTTTGTTTATTTGTTTTTTCTTTTTATCTTGAAATGGAAGGCTGGGTTACAGAAACACATGAGATTTGAAGGATTGCTTTAAGATTGGAAGGCATGTGGGACATGGAGGAGGAGCCATCAGCAGTCATCAGCAAAACAGCTGCTATTTCCATATCTGGTTTATGCCCACCAAAAATTGCTGACTGGCCAGTGCTATGTATTGGATTTAAATGAGAAAAGAAAATGAGAAGGTTTCAGATGGAGAGGAAGGGAACAGAATCTCATACAGCAACGAGAGGCATTTTGAAGAGAGGTAGTTGAAAGGAACCCAGCCATGTCAGTGAAGAATGCTGGCCTGGGTGAACTCACACAAGCAATCCTCACTTAGGACTGCACCAGTTTTATCACCGTTCTTAAAAATCACCATTCTCAAAATAGATTAGGTGTTTTACGGACATTTAACCCACCTCAACTGGAGAATTAATTCTTTCAGCTGAGCAGGCTTTCATTACTTTCTTATTGGTACAAGGTTTTATCTGCAGATAGACCCAATAACTGTTTCAGAATTGAAATTAAGGCTTGAAAATGATAATAATCTAATTATATGATTACATCCAAAAGAGGTACGAGAGTTTCTCCTATAGAAAGACTGGGTAAGAAGGAAATACGGTGTTTCATGGGAAATCCTATATTTCCCACCCCTGAAATTAAATTAAAATATTTGTCACAATTGCAATTTAGAAAAATACCTGATTTCAGGTCAGCTGGACTTCTTTGGTTTTTTCCTAACCTCCACTTAAAGAAAGAATAACTTATGTAGAATTTTTTAAGCCATTCTTAAAGAAAAAAATCCATTCTGAAAATGTAAGGGCCTCTCTTTTAGATATTATTAATATAATTATGTAGCAGGCTGACACTACTGGAACTTAATTGAAACTGAAATTTTCTTTCCATAATGCTTTGATTTTCATGGGAGCATTAATATTCTTTGAGGAAACATTTTCTTCCCAACACTGACTTTCACAAATTGGAGTAAAGGGATAGAGCTTCAAAAGCTTTCAATGAACTGCAAAGAAGAAGAAGAAAAAAAAGAAGCAAAAACTAGGGAGCCTAGCATGTATTCTTTTCTATTGTCTTGTAATATGGGGAGTCGCAATTAAATTTTTTAAATCTGAGCTTGACAATACTTGGACTATTTGAGTAGTGAATAAAAACCACTGAAGACCTGATTCAACAGAGCTTCTGAAAAAAATATTAATACATTCCTTTATGGTAGCATGCTTTTGATTTAAGCACAAGGTCATGGTTAAGCAATCCCTGTATCTATGATTGCTTTGATGTATCAGAGCTGCTGGCAAGGTTGGTGGCTGAGTTGGTGGCAAAGGAACATATGAAGAATCATATTTGAAGTTTCTCTACAAAATATTAGTTGCAAAAGATATTAATGGTCTGTTATATGGTGTCAGTTTTGCTGTTTATAAAGTGCAAGGACAGAATGAAGTGCTTTGGCTTAATTTTGTGTGTAGCAGAAATCAGGCCACAGATCTGAGAAATCTACACAAGCTGTATATCATATTACCTGTGGAGGAAAAGCAAAATCTTCATACAATTTTATTTTTATTTAATTTATTGTTCATTTTCAAATGTGAAAATATTTTCTATTGGTGTTTATTTCATTATAAAGATGTACATTATAGTTTCATTCTTCATAAAGAAGCTGAGCAGCTGTAGCCTCTAGTGGTTTTGAGTATTTTTTTTAAATGCATATGGATTGTGTTTCTATGTAAAGATCAAGCGAGGAGATGAAATGCATACTTGTTCAGTTTATCTGTGCTTCTGTGAAAAATTTCATATTTATTGGATTTCTTCACCACCTCAAAAATACGTGTACTTTGACTTGTTTGCTCCCCAGTTACAGCCAGACCATTTGGTCCATTGCAGGGCTATTCCCACCCCTTCTCAATTATCCTGGCTCTCCTGTTTCCTTCCCTGCCCACCTCACACCCCACCAGGTGGATACCCCAGCTTGTCATCTTCATAAAATCCTCTATACCTGTGGACATTTTCATTGCTTGAAGCTTGCTCTCTTACTGAATAGTTACAGGAAATGAAAATAATTGGAACCTCCAAAGATATAAAAGCCAAAGGAGCATTCATCAACACTGATAATAAGTATTGTAACAATAGCAATCTCCAGATATGAAATTAGCCTTAAATTAAATGCAGACCATTGTGCTGTAAATCCAGAGTTTAAAAGCTCTTGATGTGAAGAACTTTTCAAGAAAGTAAACTTACTCATGCATTTGAATCTTAGTTTTATGGAAAATTGTGAGGTCATTGATAGCAATGGAATCCACCAGAGCTGACAATGGACTATCGTCCTGAGCAATCCCAAAGCCCCTATTTCCAGCAGTGAGGCACTCGACGTGGAAGTGTAGATGCAAAGGGCATCAAACCTGCTATGTCCAGAGCAGTTCTGTGGTCCCACCCATCCTTCTCCAGGTGCAGAACACGGCTGATGCCACCAGCTGTGACAGCAAACCCATCCCTTGCTTCAGCGGGAGGGTGAAACTGCACGGCGTGGGTCAGGCAGCGGCCGTGCTGCAGAGGCTCGCTGTCCGCGGGCTGGAGGAGCAGCACTCTGCGCGAAGCCTGCACTGGGCCAGCAGGTGCCTGCGTGCGAGCTCTGGGCTTTGACACCAGCTGGGCTTGGGGGCATCCACTCCCCGTCCTCTGTAAATTTAGCCCAGTCCTGATGAGCCAAACTTTCTTCGGCCAGGGATCCTTTGTGTTTCCTCCAAGTTACACAAGGCTGTTTGCTTGCCTAGGTGGGCATCTGCCCTGAGGAGCAGGAAGCTGGGAAGTCTTTGTGGCTGGAGCTAGCTGAAACCACGGCACAACATCAGGGTTCCCCGAGCCCCTTCCACCATGCTCGTGCTTCAGGATAATTTCTCATGACATTTTCCAGTTAACAATTCTGACTGCAATTTGACTGTAAATTAAGGATGGTTTTGGTGGATTTTTTTCTCTTGCCTTGTGGTTTGAGGGAGAGGGGAGGAGGAGTTGGTTGGCAAAATGGATGTCTTGGTCCTTGTGTCAGGCTGGCCCCCACACAGTCCCTTTTATCAGCAGTATGATGATCCCAGCTGCAAGCATCGAGGTGCCAGGAGTAATTAGAAGTGCAGCTATCAAATGTTACTTTGTTCACAATGAGAAGTACTTCTTTTTTTTTTTTTTTTTTTCCTCCTTGTGAACTTTTCACATTACTGGGCTGAACAAAACGGGTGGAGATCTCTTCTTAAGCTATTTCTATTGTTATATAACTTTGATAGCAGCATTAAGTGAGTCTTTACTGGCTGGGCTGAGCCTTGTGGAGCCTGTTGGGTGTTAAATGGGGTTCTCTGCTCAGTGACCTCCAACAACAACTGACGTCTCCTGATCTAAGCGCTTCCTGTTGTTTTACTGGGGACGGTTAGTTTTCTATTAAGCTCATTTGAGTCCTGCACATTTTTACCCTCTGCCCTTTAAAGGGAGGGACTAATGTTAGTTTTGGCTTCTGAATGAAAACTTTGCAGTTCGGGCTCACAACAGAGCAATTGCAAAAAGAAGAAAGAAAGAAAATTTAAATTATAAATCATCTTCAGTATCATGGCTTGCCCATTAACAGCTGACTTCACTGTCACTATTATCTGTAGGCAATTATTTCTGTGTGAAATGTTCCCGGTATCAAGCATTCTGCAGGCTTTGCTAGTCATTCAAGTCATGAGTTGTGCTTAAAAATTCGTGAGATCTAAAAACTTGCAATAATGCATATTTGGTATTTCCTTCTGCCTTTCAATGTTTAAACCTTCATGGGTACACAGAGGTCACATTTTCAGACTTTCCTCCTTAGCCCTCAGGGCTAGAAACTCAAAAATGAAGGCTGAAATTGTCAAAGAATTAGATTCTTCTAGGAGCTTGAGGGGGCAGGGGAGCAAGGAGAAATCATATCTGTGGCAAAATCCCAAGAGCTGGCAGAAAAATTAGTAAGTGGGAGGCAAGGGATGCTTTTCTTTCCGTGCTGGTGACTGAGGCTAAATAATCTAAATCACAGTGGTGATTTAATTTATATAGATTTTACTAAAACATAAAAAACAAAAGCTAGTAGATTTCATCCTCACATTTTTATGCCAAGCTGGTTGAGAGCCCCATGGTATATACTTAAAAGCAAAAAGCAAAGAGAGGATAGAATTTCAATCATAACTCTGGATTTTGTATATTCAGTGGATGAAGTTTGATGCACCGATGTACATTCCTGCATGTGTCATCTGAAGCATTTATTTTGAGTGGAAGCATTGTCCCCAGGCCTCCAGGCTTCAGCCTGACCTCCCCGAAGGCAGACCTAGTCACCCACCAAACCATTCCTCTTCTGCTGCTCCTGAAACCAGGACAGTCTCTAAGAGAATAGTTCAGAATGCAACCAGATCACAGAAAGTACAGCAAATTGCAGGCTGTTCAATGCGTATGAAACTAATTTGGACAAAGGGAGCTGGCTTTCAGCTCACAGGTAGTAAGTGAAGTTTACATGTATGTCGAGTGCCATGTTGAGGTAGGACCAAAAACCCAGGAACTGTTTTTGTTTTGGATTTTTCTAGCTAAGCACAAATTAAATTATGCAGCTTAATGCTATTCAAACAGAGCTCCACGTCTATAAAATTAACAGATTAAAGAGTTCCTGAAAGTATTGGCCAAAATACAAGAATTAAAAATATTGTAAGAAAACAGCTTTGAACCATCCACGAATGAAAAACCTCACTGTCATATTTATTTGCAGATACATGAGACATTCTGAAATCAGGGCATTTTATTTTCCCTTAACATTACGTGTTTAATTTGGAAGTCCTGTATTTTAGACCTTCCACTGAATCGAAAACCAAAACAAAGAGACTTCAAAAGCTATTGTTACTCCATTCAAGTCTAAACTCTCCCTTTGTTCCTTTAGCTAATGAGTTTATACTGTCCTGCAGGGAGAATTGACACCAGCCTCAAGTAAATGAAAGCAGGCCAAATGTTGGTAAGATCAGAGCACTAAAGTAATTATGGGTTGATTAAATGTTTATCTTCTTTACAGGTGGGAAGGGAAGAATGAAAATGAAGTGGGACGATGCAAAGAGACTGGCAAGATTCATGTGACAGTCAATCACAAGTACTACAGGCCAACTGAAGTGGTAAGAAAATGCCCTCTCTTAGCTTTGCAAATGAATAATCCAATCACTCAGCCAATAAATTGCTGCATTTGGCCAGCAGTCTGTGAAAACGGCTTAATTGCACTCCCGCTGCCAGCTTTTAGAGCTCTGAATTAGCCTGCTTGTTGGCCCCTCACAGCCAGCTACCTGGGAAGAAACAAGGAGCAGGCGAGAGGAGCCGGTGGCCCTCTCACAGAGACGCTGCTCCGCTTTGGTCACCCTCCCTGAGCAGGAGAGGCAGTGCTGGGGGGGCTAAAACATCATATGGGAAACAAAACAAATCATAAAACAGCTCCTTGTGAGTGGGAATATGGTCATCTCTTCTCCAGCTGCAAGTAGGGAAAGCAGAAGGAGGTGGGCACTGATGGGCTTGATTATAAAGTACCACCCTCTTTGTTTCACAGTAGTGTTTCATCTCCAGCCACTGAGTATCCCCTGTTCAGCTTGCATCTTTGTAACTGTGGGTGCTGCAAAATGCTGCTTTAGATGGGCTCATGTGCTTTGCCGGGTCCCACTCAGCAAATGCTCATTCGCAGAACACATCTTTACTCCCAGGAATGCCTCTGTGAAATCTACCAGGGGTGCTAAACCAGCATATGCTGCTGGCAGGACCAAGTCACTGACCCCTGTGCTCCAATCACCTAATGAGAATTCTAGGAGATGGAAAAAACCAGCAATATTTCCAGGTCAGGCAGGATGGTGGCAACGCACAGAGATGGTACAGGATGAAGCCTGGTTTGTGGACACAGGGAACAGTAGCCCCAGTTGTGCTATGTGGAAGTGGGTGTACCCAGGAGAGGATTTCTCCTCTCCTGGGGAATGTGATAGGAGCCCCCACTGGCTGCTGACACAGCATCGTCTGTCAGTGTGTCCGTTCAGAAGAGCTGTCTGATTCAAGCAAGGGGGTGACAAGAGCACCTTTGTGTTGTTGACACCGATTGCACGGTGGGAGTGGGGGGGCTGCATGTGTGGAAGTGGGCATGGGTTCTAAAACTGAAATTCAGAGGGGAATAGAGACTTTCATGTTACGTTAAAAAGGGCTGGACCTGTGTATCGGAATCAAATGCTAGGAAGTCATTAAGAGCTGTCTGTCATTCTGTGCTGTGCTAAGGTGTCAGGGTGATAAGGAGGACAGAGACAAAAGGACTTGCCAAACAGGAAAAGGACACTTGACCCAACAAGTCTGTGCTTTGTGAGACCCACTTTCCTGCTTGGTCATACCTCTTACTAACAAGTACATATTCACTCCTCAAAATTCATGGCTAGCATGGAGCTCCTTGGAAGTCCTTGCTGTAGTTTCACGCTGTTTATGTGCTCAGACATATTCTGCTGAAATATTGCTGCCCATGGTCTTCTTCCTCTCAGTCCCTATTGGTCTGCTTTTGGGAACACGGTCTCTGGATTTTAAATTCAGTTCATTATATGTCCTGTTTTGGGACAGTGCATAAGCACACAGCCCTCAGGAATACTCGTAATTTCTAGTGGGTCCATACACGAGAATAGGGAGGTATTCAAATGTAGAGTGGAACGTGGCCTTTGAAACAGCACAGTGTATAACCACAATAGAAGTCTGGTGTTTATCTGAAATTACCTGGTTTGTCATAGGCCACCTTCCCCTGAATGAGGGCTCCGTCTCTATATTCCAGTGCCCCCATCCTGCCTTGCTTTTCATACAGCCCCGACTTGGTTCCTGTGGAACCCAGGAAGGTTGTGAAGCTGCTCAAGCGTGATCAAGGTAGTAGAACAAAATGAAGTACATTCGTCCTAAGGAGCATGCAGAGAGACTGTGAGGGAACTCCTCTATGAAGGGTTGTGATGTCCTTTTCCTGCAATCAGTTTCCTTTTTACATCATCTCAGAATGGATACCCAGAATCACTTTCTCCTTTTTTTTTAATTCTAAGTTGATTTCCATTCCTTGCCAGAGGCAGGCAGACTGCTGTTTGTTTCATTCAGGGAATCACATCTGTGCAATTCAAAATACTAGACCAAAAACCAATTTGTTGCAAGAAAGCAAGGAAAAGCAGTGAAATAACTAAAATGGACCCAGGGCATGAGTCCCCTCCTGCCACTCGTACCAGTACTGCTGAAGGCAAGAAAGCCTCAGGTTGAAGTTTTGGGAGGGGTCTTAGCCAGATCAGTTCACAGGAATTCTGCTGTTGAATCACAGCTGACACAGAAAATCTGATGCTCAGATTCTCATGTCTTATTTGGAAACATTTCTGTCTGTCTGTCTTTCTAAAATTTAGCATGGTATTCTGGAAATTGAAAATAAACATAATTTAATCTTGTGTACAGTCAGTTCTGACAGTGCCAATACATTCATTTGAAAACACATTTGTTTTCTTCAGTTAGTGATCCCTGGGGTCAAGGCCTCCCATTGAAAAGCTTAGCTGTACTGAAGAAGAAACCTTGAAATGTGAGACAGTCTTCTGGTCAAACTAAGTAGACCCTTTGAATGCCTTGGCTCTAAATCTCTTCACTCTGCTTTTGACTGCTGTGGGGCCCCTTGATATTTACTGGCCTTGGGAATTGTTCCTGCTAATGCTTCTAATGCCTGTCTCTCTCCTTCCTTCCTTGTGTCTTGCCAAATGCAAACCTATCAGTATCATTTCTTTCAGCTTTTATTGAATTCCTATATATTTTGTGAGCCTTTTAAAAATGTTTTTGGAGGCTAACCTGCTGTAAGGATTGGGGGAAAATTTTTGTTTCTTCTTTTCTTAAAATCAACAGTTTTCACAGGAGCTTTGTGGCAAGTTTGCTTTCTATACTGAACTTGATACACTGTGAAAGGTGCTTTCCCTTATTTTGCAGGCTTTTTAAGCACATGGCTAGAAAAGTCATGCTTTACATTCATCTTCTGCTCTAGATGTGTAAAGATCAGTTTCCACTAAGGTTTACTCACCGGTGAAATGTAGGTACTTCAGAAATTATCTCACTAGTCTTTTCTACTTACAATCAGAATGTTAATATTGTAGGCAGGCAACTTAGTTTATACTTGGATTTAAATAATCTATTTGGTATTTACAAAAATAGTGTTAAAATAATTTTAAATTTCTTTCAAAAGTCAAAACTGAAATTCAATGAGCTGCCTCAGTGAGTTGGAAACGAGCAGCCCTGCAGCACATAATGTCATAGGCATCAGGTCTCTCAACTCCTGAAGTTGGGTAATTTTTTACAGAGTTAGGGTCTGTCTTTAATTTTCTTATCTTTCAGCAGGACAATTACTACTAATTTGTATGCACGAATTTCCCCCCAAGAATTGCACAATTGCTTCTAATTGAATTTTGCACATTAAGGTGTTTGAGTAAAAGTGCTTCTACTATTTTTGCGTGGCAGATATTAAGCTAAGTTTTATAAGAGCTTGCTTCATTTCATTGCATTTTCCTGCAACAATGAAGATTAACTCCAAGTCTCGCTGGTCTGTTGTGTCATCACAGAACTTACACGTATATATCTCTCAGTTAGGAGTTAACGTCACTTTTTGAAAAGGGAAAATAAAAGAAGCCTTCCAACCATATGTAAACGTTGTTTTTTCTCTGAATCTGATGTTCTGCATGTGTTACAGGCAATTCCTCCCCTTTCCTCCCACCTGTTTCTGCAGTTGTCCTACAGATTGCCTAGCGTAGGAGCTGCAGGTTGTATCCATGCATCAGATTTGTTATGGGCTGGCATGGCTGTAGCTCTGAGGATGTATATACATCATCAATGCAAATTTCCTTCCTTTAAGCAAGCCTGGAAACTCTGTCACAATGTGATGCTAATATTTAAGTAGTCATCTGGCCTCTTATTATTCTTCAAAGGAAAAAGGGCATGCTAACTTCTTCCTTTTGTTATATGCCTTAAGCAATTAAGCATTTTTCTCCCAGTTCTTTCTAGCACTGATATAAATGAAAAATATATATATGTGATTTCTCAAGTTTTATGTCTTATGTCTTACTTATACTAAATTTTGCATTTTTGCTTAGCTGTGTTTTGCCTCAGTTACCCTTTTTCCTCCTCGGAATTAAGCAGGACGGCTTTAAATTTCAGTTCCTTCAGATGTTTTTAAAAATTCAGCTCTGTGTTTCCCATGTTTCATAGGATTCCAGTAAAAATTCCTTGGGGCATATCACATTCTCCCAAAGTCAGCTTTCTTAAAGTCAAAAACATTTCTGAACTCCTCTAAGTGTTCCTGCCCTAAAGAGCATTTAGAGTCTAATGAAACCATGATCACAAACCCCTAAATGCCCCACACTTCCACTTCAGTTTTCATACAAGCTTCATTTCCTACTCTTAAGTTCAGAGCTGCCTGTGACTGTAAACTGTTCCGATATCTGCACGAGGAAACACGTGCTTCCCTTCCTCAAGGATCTTTTTGCTCATCAATGTCAATATGTGGCCTTTATTAATACTCATGAAAATGAAATGGGAGTGTTCAAGGAAGAATAATCTTCAGATGATTTTCCTGTCTATTTTCCTCTAGCAGTCAGGTAAAGAAGTTGTGAATTGTCATAAAACTGACAGTCTTCTCTTACCTGTTTTCTTTCCTCCTTGTTCTGAAAACGTATGTCAACATCTGAAAACTATTGCCTCTGCTGTCCTTAATTCTCCTCCAGGCTGACTTTGCTTCTGTCTCAGCCAAAACGTTTATATTGTTCTTTACTTTAATCTCAGCATTATCTCTGCATTGCTTTGCCATCCTCTTCCTTTTATTTGTCCCTCCTGCTAATACAACGTGCGGTAGATTGTTTGTTTGTTTTAGTTAAGGCCTTACATATCAGGCATTTCAGAGGTATCTCTGAAAATATACACGTCAAATTCAGCCAAGTAAAAGAATGATTAGTAGTAACTTGTCTCTATAGCATCTAAGAGGCACTTAACATATTCTAAATATTTCTCAACAAGCATGTGAAAAAGGGTTTTTTAAAAAATAGCACCACTGTGTTTCTGCCTCTGAAACATGTATGGCAGAGCAGACAGACTGCCCAGCTCAAGTGATATCATGATGTGGCAGCAAAGCTGGGGGAGAGCCTGATGGCATCGTGTTCTGCTGTCATTCCTGGGGATGCAACCGTCCTTGCACAGGTAGCTTTCTGGTTGTTTTAATATCATCCTGATTTTGTTCATCTTAATTCTTCCTTAGAAGAAAGGAAGATCATTATTGCTATCAAGTTTTCCTCTCAATATGTCATCAAACCTGAGAAGCTTCAGCAGACTCATGTCCAGTCTTGCTCTGTGTCTTGTTTAATCCTCTTAACAGACTCTTAGCAGGAGCCCTAGCTTACCTCCTTTCTAGTGGGAGCAGATACCTCATAAGTGCCCCTCCAGCCCTCCCACACAAACTCTGACTTTTTGCTTCATGATTAGCTCATTACATCAGTATTAGACCGGCACATCCAGTAAAGGATTCCCTCTGGACACCACTGCTCATACTCCGTGCTTTACTCAGTTGCTTCTCTTTACGTCATCCTGCTCCTCCTCTGCTGTGCCTCCAACAAAACATTTCTCTGGCGACTTCTACAGCTGGCTCCGTCCCCCTTCTTCCTTCACCACCTCTTTCCCTGCTGTCATTCCTGAGGTTTTGAAACCAGCAATGTGTCATCTGTGACCTTCACATCTTCACTGATCTTCCTGAGACTCTCTGAGTCTTCTTTCCCATCCCCTAATGCCACAACCATCTGACAAGACTAGCCAGAGGAAGAGGGTGTCCTTGCCTCCTGGGGTCTAGGTTGGAGTGCTTTTGCACCTTGGGTGTTACACCGTATATTCATCTACGAGACAAATAGTTTCTCTTTGGAAATGTTCAGACTGGCTGAAGAAATCTCTGACTGACTTTGGGCAATGCAATTTTCCATTCTGGGTGGGTAAAGAGATTGCAACCCTATTGAAAAGCTGGTGTGTAAAGATAAAGCTGTCATCCAGGCAGAAGGGTTGGTAGTTTTGATTCATTGCTCATTTTTCTAAATGCTGTTGACACATAGCAATTACTGGCAGTCTTGGATGTGACAGATCTGGGCTCAACTCCTGAAAACAGATTTTTAAATTAAACGTAGGTGACTGGAGGATTAAGGCTGAGGGAGAGGTGAGTGAGGATAGAAGGCTGTCTACCTCCTTAATTAGACCCTACCTGATTCAGCCAGGCATCCAAGCAAGTGCTTCACTTCAAGGGCATGAATAGTTAATAGGGGCAGTTTCCATACTAGTAGCTAAAAGTGTGCTCATGTGCTTTGCTGCATCTTAATATGAACGAGAGCAATTTATCTGTAATGGGAGCTGAGAAGGCCAGCCCAAACACTGTGGGAGCTCAGGAGGTGCCAGCTGATTATTCTTGTTTGCCTGCTCCACTGTATGGTGCCTGGGAGCAGAGATGCTGAAATAGCTCAAGACACTTTCTTTAGTCAGGTTCTTTTAGGGCAGCTTCACAGGCAAGAAGGAATTGTACCAAGTTCATGCAGTTTGTAGTTTTAATCAACTGCTCCAGCCCATAATTCTTCTCTGCCTTCCTGGCAGTGGGGGGTCTTACTGCCACCTCTTCACTTATTCATGTTTATTCATGCACAGAAAGTCTCTTTTTATCTCACTTCTTATCCCCTTGCCTCCCCCTTCTCTTGGCCTGCCATTTGGCTTCCTCCTCCCCCTTGTTATCTCTCTCTGTTGTCTCACCCTCATTTGGACCATCCCTTGTTTTCTTATCACTGCCTGTCCTATGCCTGTCCCACGCCTGTCCCATACAAACACTCCAGCAGATGTGGTGGGAAATGCAAAGCCTCTGAAGGGAAGTCACAAGGGTGGGAGAGAGTTTGGAGCAGGCAAAAGCCACGACAGAAGTCCAGGCTCAGGCAGCACCAAGACACATTTGTCACAACTGCTAAGTGCTCCCTCCTGCCAGCAGTCTCCACCACCTACAGCCTATTCCCCATTTTCTGTGTGAGATCAGACATTCAAAAGAGCCAAATTGTGGCTCAGACCACATTTTGGAGTGTCCAGTGAGAATGGCAGAGTGGCTCAGCACAAATCTGTTCCCATCAGGGTTTTCTGAAGACCTTGATGTCAGAGGTGCCTGGGGTCACTTACACACCTGATTAGTTCACATTCAAAAGTGGGAGCGTGTCTGAAGATCTGTCTCACTTTCAGATGCTGTTTATTTTATTTTACAATGGGTTTTTAAAAGTCAAGCGATATGTTAACAATACTGTTCTCATTTTGACTGCGTTTCCCATGTCGTTGTAACCTTTTCTTTGGAGTGTGCTGTGCCAATTCAACCCTTGCAGCAGTTTTAGAGTGGCAGCAGAGAACTGTAAATGGCATGATTTATATGAAAATAAAAATGTCTTTTGAATGCAGAGGATATGAGACAGAGGTAAGGTTTCCTTCAGCAAGTCTGGAATTAAGGGCTAGACTTAGGTCTAATTTCTCCAGCCTTCACCAGACCTTGCTTGCCTTCAGCTGTTTGTATTTTATTTAATGAGCGAGTGGGTGTACAAAGGAAGATGACAGCCCCAGAGTGTTCATGTGTTTCATCTGAGAAGCCATGAGATGGTTGTAGTGCTGGCAATAACAGTTTCTGCTGGGTTTGGGTCAGCAGAGACCTGGGCATCAGCCTTTTCAGCATGGAGTGCTCCAGTGAGGGGTTTGCTGCAGAAGTAGTGTCTCCAGCCTGGGTATGCCATGGCACCTAATATTTTCCTTCTTGAAAGATAGTACTTCAAGCCGCTGACTCTCAAAATCCTACAGCACCTCTTGCAAAATATTTATCATTGTTACTTAGGTGCTGCTGGAGGTATTATGGGAGTGAGTGCAGCTATCCCTCTGAGGGACGGTCCAGGGCAGCGTGAAAGGGCCATTTGGACCAGGTTAGGAGAAATGCATAAAGGCATAGCAAGTTCCTGGGAAGGAGGAGGATGTGGCAGTTTGTCTCCAAAAGCTTTCATTTCCTGATTTTTCAGATGTTTCACAGTCCGAAAGCGACAGTAGGTGTGTATCAATTTCTTTTATTTCTTTAGTTATCTGAAGTTTATTCCCCTAGAAAATGTGGGATGTTTTAACTTCACCAATGCGAAAAAAAGGTAAAAAAAAATTCTGCTAAAGAAAAAAAAAAAAATTGTCCCTTCGGTTTTTCTAAGGAAAGCCTAATTTTCAGGGGAGGGGGGTACTTTTCTCAGGGAGTCAGGCTTTCTTTTAATTTAGTCCTAGAGGTCTTCTGTCTCCTCCAAAAAGTTAGCAAGGAGTTTTTATCCAGATTCATCCCTGTCCTTCACCATTTGCAATTTCTGTCAGAAGGGAAAATAGCTGAAAGGAGGTAGAAGTTTGGAAGTGGTTGTTTAAAAAAATAAACCTTCACCTTTCCTCTGTATCACCTTTAGAGTCATCATTTGTAAATTAACAGCTTCATGATGGAGGCACGATAGGTGGGACCTTTGCTACCCCATGATGACGATGATGTTGAGGAGTGCTTGTTGAATGATGTTCAGGATCACCTTCCATATCTTCTTGTCTCATGTTTGTATTACAGAAAAAAAACCATAGCAATGATTTGGACAGTATCAGAACGCAAAAACCTTTTACATTGTAAATTACTTTTTAGTACCTTTAATGCTTCCCTTGTGTTCAAGAAGACCTTGTATGGTTGAATAGCAGGGGAAACTGAGCCTTGTAGATATAAACAACTTTTTTTAAATGGGGGGGAGGGGGGGCAGGGGGGAGGAGAAGTGTTGTTGCTGCATAAAACCCGAGAAGAATTATCTCCGTGTCATAAACATCTACAGTATTTGTCATGAACCAGGAAATGGTTCTTCATGCCCATCTTGGATGTTCCCCAAATTGTCTGATGTCCCAGCTGGATGGGTGAAAGAGGAGACAGTAATTATCTGCAGGGCAGGAGAGACTTAAACATTAAGAGCTTTATGCCTGGGATCAGCTGGAATTTTTTGCTCATTCCCCACATATAGTCTCTGAGCTCACCAAAGCAGACAATATGAAAAATATTAACAGGATTCAAGAAGACATTAGTAATAGATTAAGAGTGCATGCCTCTCTTGTGAGACTTTTTCTTTCTTGATTTCTTTTTTTCCTTTCAGTCAGAAAATTGTAAAGGTGAGTAGGTGAAGCCAATTTTAATAATTCACAGACAATAATACATCTATTTCTTGTTTGACAGAGCTAGTGTTTAAACTATTAGCATTGTCTGGCATAACATGAAACAGGATCAGTCACTCATCCCTTTGAAACCTCTAACCTGGCCTCATTTGAATTTCTTCCTTCCAGCTTTGCCCGTACATTTTAATAGTCTTCGTAGAGCTCTCAGTTGCCTTGTGACTTCAGACTTTATCTACCAGGTTGTGGTTAGGAGCAGAGTAAGACAGCACCATTCCTCACCATCTTTTCTGTATGCAATGACACAGAAACCTCAGTGCTACAGATAGCCATTGAAATTTGAATCAGACCACTCAACTGCTCAGCAGAAATGGGTTTTTAAATCAGGTTTTCTTTTTGGAACACTGTTCACTAATTTTTGAAAGCGCTCTTACTTTTTTTTTACTTCCTCCAAGCTGCTGAACTGGTACTACTTTGCAGTCATGCTTTGTATTGATTAGCTGTAAAGGAAGAGGGGGAATAACAATAAAAACAAAATAACAAAAAAATATGGCTTAAAATAGGACACCTGCCTGGTTTTTTTTGCGGTGATCTGTAACAAGTTCATGTTTATAATTCACTGCATCTGTTACCAAGTTAGTGGTTGCAGACCTTAGTTTTAAAAATTTCCAGACCGGGTAACTAGGAGTTGAATTGCTTTTGTTCTTATTTTTAATTCTGCTTGACCCATAGGATACTATACTTTTACCTTCTGATTTTGAAAGCAAACCCATATATTGAAGCTTCTTTACAATAACAAAGACTTCTGACTAAAGTAATTGGCTGCCATTATAGTTTTTCCTTAGATAGCAGTTGTAAATTTCCAAACCACTAATCTTTGGCAGCATTTTCCTCTTGATCCAAGTTTCTGTTTCCATGTGTTGGTGGAGATTAAAGAGTGGGTTATGAAGGTGAAATTGGAACCAGAGGAAATGTGAGGTTTTAGGAAAAGCTCAGGTGGGGCCAAGCGTGCTCTGTCCACTGTTTTCCTAGCTATGAAACAAAGCCTACTGGGGCCTCTTGTACTGCAGTGTCACCACTGATCACACATTGTGACATTTGCTCCTCACTCAAAACAATTCTTGTGTAGTGCTAATCCTATAAAGTTACCACAGTCTTTTATCCTGCACATAGCTGGCAGAAAGGGCTTGCAGATGAGTATCCAAGGTAGTATTTAGGTGTTTTTCCTGACCTTCCTTTCTCTGTCTCCTCCCCAAGGTGCTTATTGTTATTATGTTTGTATTTTGCGTATTTGTTAGATGCCTTCTGGACAGCTTCCGGGCTTAAAATAAAGGCCAAAATTAATCTTGACTGATGAAGTGAATCCCAAGAGTGAGATAGTTCAGGTATTGTAAACAAAAAGTTGTCATGACTAGAATGTGACTAGCCCTATAGGTAAACCACCCACCTCTATAATAATTCAACAGCTGTGTGGCATAAATAAATGCAAGGGGAAGGGGGACACAAGAGTAAAAACAAAAACACAGGAAGGTGCCTTATTCACCACAATAGAGATCCACGGCAGTGAAGACTTATGAGCACTTGAAGAACAGCCAAAGGGAGTTGGTGATGGATGACAGGCAGTTTGTGTGCTGGAAAGCTCACAAGAAGTATTCTTATTTTTGCCTTCTAGTATTAGCAACCACAATTAATTCTACTTTGGCTTAACTGCTGAACAGAATTAAGGGGAAAAAAAGTGGTTGACTTCATTAAGATCTTAAATATGGCTTTGTGAAGGATTTCCTACTCCAGAGTAACGCCTGGACAATTATCTTTGATACCCTCGATAACATAGCTTGCTATAGCTGAGAATACCATGGATGCAAACATCCGCATCCAGCAGCCACTTCAGCTGGGATATACCTTCAGGGAAAGCAGGTTTCGGTGCCCTGCTTGCTGGGTGAAAAACTTCTGGGGAAGACTCTTCATACGTGCAGGTACGTGACAGCTTGTGCACTTTCTGTGGGCTTTGTGAGGATCAGAATTATAAACCAGAGTTCATCAAATGGGCATTTTGTACACTGGCATGCAGAGAACTTACAACTTACCAGGACTTTGAGCTGGGAGGGGCCATTTAGAAATGTGACAAAGTGATTGGAGTCACTGTTGCTTTTGGCTGGGACTACCAAGTATTGTCCTATTTGTCATGGAAAGAGGAAAGGGCCTGCTGAAGTGGTCAGACGAATGTAATCAATAACTCTTTTTCCACACGCCAACCAATGAATGCCAATGACAGCTAGAGACAGAAAGAGCTAAATGCATTAGGTGTGAATGCCTCCTTGGTTTGTATACCAATTCTTCCCTTGTTGCTGACTACCTTTTTTCCTGTAAAGCCTGCAGAATCTGTGTTGTCCCTCAATGTCTTTTTTAACTGGCAAGAACTCAGGGAGACACTGTTTGCAGAGCAAAACCTCAAAACCTCTGGGGTGTCCTCAAACACTGAGTGATGTAAAGGCTTTCTCAGGGTTCCTGTGTAACCTCTTAAAGACAGTTCAGGAGACTGGCATGCTCCAGTAGATGTATCACACCTGTGTGTCACTTCCAAAAGCCATAAGGAGATTCTTAAGGCAGAGGAATGAACTTTATACCAAATTCCTCTACAGGAAAATGTTCACTTTGGATCAGGGTTCGCAGTGAATGAATATCCAGTTAGAAATTTTTCCATTTCACTTTTATTCATTGCTGTCAACTTGCCATATTTTTGCCTTCTCATAAAAAGTACCATCTAACCAATTACAGTGATCTCTGTAGAAATGCACCTTGAAGAAAAGCATTCTGTTGATGTAAATTATTTTAACGTGGACTTTGGCTATTAGAGAAATTCCTGAAAAAGGAAAAGGAGGGTTAGACATTTCTGTAAGGATGCTAATTTAAACAGTAATGCTACTGGGAAGAGATGACTTGACAATGCACTGGTGGAGGTAAACAGACTCATTTCTGTGAAAAGGGTGTTGACAAGCAGTGATTTTTGGGAAGCCTCCAGACAGAGTCCAGACTCTGACTTTAGGGATTTAGGCAATATAAAAATTATTATTAAAAAAAAAAAAAAGACAACTCAAACATTTACATCAGCTGTGCCTGCAGCTTTTTCATTTTTCTTTTTTTTTCACGTACTTTTTTTCTATTAAACATTTCCAGAAACTTTGTACAGTTAAGCCTAGCACTGTGAAAAGGACTATTATCCTCTTTTGATAAACTCTTCCTGTGTTGCTTTTGTGTCAAATCAAGTATATTTCAGCTTCAAATTTAGGCTTCTTCAAAAGACCAGAATATGTAGGGCCTTGAGCCTGATAGACCTCATGTGGACCCAAACTGAAATAATCACATTGAGTATCATGTTGTTGAATGTGAAGCGGCCTTGAATATTCTCATGGCCTTAGGCATAGATACAGGGATGGCTCCCTCCAAAACCAAGTTCCAGGCATGCTGACAAAATCATTTCCTCATGTCCCGTACAGTGTTTTGCTTTGGTTTGTTCACATACTCCAATTTAATTTTTATTTTGCCTAAAAAGGTGGTGCTTTGTGGAGAGGGAGCTTACAAGCATCCTGTTTTGTTGCTTCTTTTTTGCCCCCTCTACAAAACATCCCACTGATTACTGCTGCAAAGAAAGCAGATTCCCCTTTCTGTACCCTCAGATCCCTCCCGAAAACTCTCTTGTTGCCTTCAAAAATCACTGCACACTAGTGCTGTGCTGTGACTTCTTCAGCATCTTGATGACGGCTGTTGTTTGTTGTTGTCCTCTTGCACTGTGTCTCTACTTATTTGTGCTCCATTTCCTGTACTGTGAGCATGGGAATGCAACTTGACCTAATGATTTAGGCTGAGCAAAGGAGAAAAATCTAGTCACAACAGTGTGAAATGCTTTGGTGCAGCAGAAACAGGGTGAATTAGCTCATGTAAAAGCCTGTTTGTCATGGTAGCAGTATGACTTCATGTTGTTAGCTGGTTCAGTAATGTGCAGCAAGGCCTTGGATTATCCACGTTTTGTGCAGGAAAATTTCTTTTGGTTCTGATTTGCAGCACAGCTAGAGCAGGAAGATTCTGGGTGATGGCAGAGGTTTTCAGACACAGGCTGTAATAATCACCATTATGTCTTTGTAAAGATTTTAGAGAAACATGTGTGGGAAACTATTTATTACATCTCTTAAGATTCTGCCTCATAAATGCTGACTTTCACCTTCATACAAAAGCTGAAGGAAGCATACCAAGCCTAGATCAGTGTCTGGGTAACAAGACAGCTTTTCAGTTCACTGAGACCCAAGGAGCTCGTCCTCTTGCTGGAAATTCTTTGGATACCATCTTTAAATGTTTCACAGTATTTTTATTAGTACTTTCCACTCTTTGGTGGATCAATGGAAGTCTGTTCTGAAATTTTAGGCACTTCTTTCTTTGCATTAGCGTTTCAAATTAATGGTCTGCAACTGTAAACTTGCATATTTGTACTGACACATTTTTAAAATATAAAGTTCTCATGTTCCTGCAGTTAAAGGAAGATCCAAAGAAAATGAGAATATCTGGCACTCCAGTCTCCACTATCAGCTCATTAGCCGATTCTGCAAATTTATTCTTCATGTGGAAAAAATGTTGTGACGTATTGGCTTGTTGGCTGTATCATACAAGTGTTACACTGGTAACTGTGTTACTGTAAATTTCAAACCAGTGCATATTTTCAGCAGTTGCGAGGTATCTTCACGAACAGTGCTGGTGGCGCACTTTAGTAAGACATATTTTAGATTCAAAACGCTGGAAACATTGTAGGCAGTAAATGTGATTTCATCCAGCCCTTACATGGATTGTACTGTACCTGGCTTTTTCCTCTTTCAAAAAGATGCAGTTAGAATCACAGACTAGAATCATAGAGTATCCTGAGCTGGAAGGGACCCACAAGGATCATCAAAGTCCAACTCCCGGCCCTGCACAGGACACCCCAAGAGTCACGTGATGTGCCTGAGGGCATTTTCCAAACACTTCTTGAACTCTGTCAGGCTTGGTACTGTGACCATTTCCCTGAGGATCCTGTTCCAGTGCCCAACCACCCTCTGGGTGAAGAACCTTTTCCTGATATCCAACCTAAATCTCCTCTGACAGAGCTTCAGGCCATTCCCTTGGGTCCTGTCACTGGTCACCACAGAGAAGAGATCAGTGCCTGCCCCTCCACTTTCCTATGTGGGCAAGTTGTAGAATGCACTGAGATCTCCCCTCAGTCTCCTATTCTCCAGGCTGAACAAGTCAAAGACCTCAGCTGCTTCTCAAAAGACTTCCCCTTCAGACCCTTCACCATCCTCGTGGCCCTCCTTTGGACACACTCTAATAGCTCAATGTCTTTCTTATATTGCAGCACCCAACACTGCTCCCAGCACTCGAGGTGGAGCCGCCCCAGTGCAGAGCAGAGCAGGACAATCCCCTCCCTTGCCGGGCTGGCGATGCTGTGCCTGATGCCCCCCAGGACACACTTGGCCCTCCTGGCTGCCAGGGCACTGCTGACCCACATTCAACTTGCCACCGACCAGGACCCCCAGGTGCCTTTCCATGGGGCTGCTCTCCAGCCCCTGGTTCCCCAATTTGTACATCAAGTACCTAATAGATCCACATGCACCTATCCTGTAGTCTTTCTACCAAAAATCAAAAATTCAAAGTTAGGGATCAGTTTGTCTGTGTTTTGCAGTGACCCTTGGGGAGTTTTATATGATTTTTGATGCTACAGACTCAGCCAGTTTTGTACAGAGTTTGGGAACTCATTTTCATTTACACTGTGACCTTCTTATACTTCTACAAGAAAATGGGCTTTACAGGGGAAGTTTATTATTGTCAAACTACTTGAGTGAAGACTTAGGTATCATCTTATTTCTGCTAATGGCAATGTCATGTGAAGACTGTACAGTATTTTTGCAGGGCTGAGGCTTATCTCTTGTCCTGTTTCTTTTCAGTGTGTGCTGGTGCACTGGGTGACTTATACCTCTCTGTTCGGATACACTGTCTTCATACTTTATTACTCTCCCTAGCCTTACACTTAATTCTCTGCATTTTGGTCACCTAATCATCCATTTCCAATAACATCATTAGTCATTCCACTATTTTCCTTCCTCTTTCCCCCCAGTTTTCTGTTATCACTCCTTTTTAGATGTGTTTTAGACATTTCATTTTTACTGTTACATCTCTTCAGAGCTAAAATACTTCTGTTTTATTTATTGCTTTTTCTTTTTCTCAAAAGATATTCTTGCCCCAGAACACTAATTCCCCACTTCTGTTACGCCCCAGCATCTATACTGCTCTCTGTTTTTGCAGCCCAGCTGGCTGAACATGCAAGTGTCTTATCAATCTTTTTGCAGAAACAGAACTTCAGGTTTTATTCTAGGAGATGCCTTTTAAAAACATCTCCAAGAATCCCAGAGCAAAAACAAAAAAACCCCCACATGGCTGGAAATCTCCTACTGGTGAAAAGAAGGGAAAGAGTACAGCTTCTTGGTGTAGGTTGTTGGTTTTCTTTTTTCTCAGACATTGATAAGTAAGTGAAACAGAACTTGATTTGGTGTTCATTCTTGATGAAATGCATGTGTCGTGCACATACATGTGCTTTCTCTCTCTTTCTTCTCTGTTTAAATCCCATTTAAACAGTGCTCAGTGACTGCTGGGAGTTGTAATCCATGTGCAACTCTGTCATGAGGCAAACACCAGCTGGAGGGACAGCTCTATAGTCTGCAACCAGTTGAGTTGCTGAGGAGTTATAAAAGAGGGAAAAAGGGGTTCATGAGAACTCAAACAGTGCCTTTTGGAAAGTGTTTCTTACACTCTCTTAAGAGCTACAAAGTCTGTATCTTGTACAATTTCTTGTGCTTAGCCAGGGACAAGATTACAAAACAGAAAATGACAGAACTTCACAGCCAAATTGGTACTTTCTCAGATTTGTTTGACAAGGTATTTCACACAGCTTCAGAGTAGACTGAAAGCACCTATAAAAAACTGCTGTTTACTACGCAGAAAGAAAAAAAATTTATTTTTCTTTTTATTGAAGGAAACTTTTTTCCCCCTGACAGAATTACGAACAGTTGCAAATATTTCTATTTGGTTCTTTACTCCTGATAGATGTTTTCATTAGCCATCTCTAAAGCCCCAGTTTGGGTGCATTTGTAGAAGGCTATCTGAAGAAACACAGATGTTTGGAAGTTTACCATTCTTTTAATTAAATAACGTGTTAGGGTATATTTATAGCTTTGCTGATTCAGAGCCATAGGTTAACAACTCTTGTACTCCAATACTATTGAGTAATTGCCCAGAGCACTATCCTAACACTTCTGTAAAACAAAGCACTAGGGACTGTTAGTGTAGAAAACTGCAGAATTTTATAAGGGAATTTTACCAGGGAGCACTATTAAAAATAAATACCTCTATTTATGGGTGTTGGCTAATGAGTGGAACATTAGAAAAAGATGCTAAGTAGTGATGGCTTCAGCAATAAAAATTACAAGTGACAAGAGATATTCGTGAGTCGGAAAGATATCATAATTGCTATTACTGAGCTTCCTGCCTGGTTTAATTGGTGTTATGCTCAAAAATAGAAAAGTAATTTATACCTGTGTTGTAGAAGAGCAGGTCTTGAGAATGTTTGATGATGGCATTAGTTAGAAAAAATGGCTGGCTACGAGAGTATTTGGACTTGGGGATCTTCAAATTAAGTACATCCCACCCTTCCTGCTCGTAACTGTTTGCCAAAGCAGCGCACTAAAAGGTTAGTGGAATGAGAACCTTAGGAACTGTTGTTAGTGGAGAATGAAAAGGTAGCCTTACAAACTGCATAGATCCTCTTAGGAAAATGCATTGAATTGAAGTGGGTGTAAGTTGTGGGCTGTGAAACAGATGTCTTAACACTTGGCATACACTACAAATGGAGCCATTCATTCTTCAGGTGAAGTTACTTTTAATGTACTGTGGTGCTGGTGCCTGTTGTAGACCATCTTGCAGCATGCAGTGGCCAAAGAGGTAAAGTATGGAAATGGTCAGTCAGGTGGAGGTTGAAATCCTGACCACAGCCTGCAGTGGAGCCCAGGTCTCATTTGCATGGTGTGTTTTCACAAAAGGGATTCTACTTCCTGGAGAGTGGATGCATTCAATAAAATGCTTTATGCCCCTCAGTGAGGGTTTTTGATCAGATGACCGCAAGGGGAGGGAGTCGTAATCCTGCCCTAAGTCTGGGCAGTGTAAGAATGGGAACTGCAGTTACAATTATTTTCTTTTCTTTTTGTAATTTAAAGAAACACACATCCACACATATGCACACAAACACTCTGTGCTGTCCTGTCAGTTTGGAAACCTTTGCCTCTTTTCCTCTGCTTTTTCTCTGATGAAGTGCTGCAATTAGAAGGCCTCGTGCTGCAGCTCCATTGCCACTCAGATGCTTTCGCTTACTTGCTGTGATCATTAAGAAAGTCAGCTTTGAAGAAAAGAAAAACAGTGATACCGTGCTTAATTCACTCCCAAACTCAGTCCCACGTTAATAACTGACAGTAATCACACTACTATTAGATAGAGGCTTAGAGGGACACTGCAGGCAGTGTCCCTGGGATCTTAAGTCCTGCTTCAGGGTAGAATTTGTGAGTGAGGCATCCCCTCCAGGGTTACTCACAGAGGAAGGAAGGGATGGCCGGTGTCTTGGCCCGTAGGCTTGAAATTCTTGCCAGCAAAGCTGGAGCTCTATGAAAAGGTCTGCAGTTCAACAGCGTTGTGGTATAAATACACCTCTGCAGCCAGGAGCAGTGGAAAGACAGAGACACTGAGGGAAGGCTTACTTTAGCTGTAAATGTTCATCCTTTGGAAAACAAGTATTTTATTTCACCAGTCATACCCAATTCAAAGGATCTTAATATAAGCATCTCAGAAGTGACCTCAATTTTCCAAATCTGCTAGCACTGACTGACAGGCATTGTTGACATGATAAAGAAAAGTAGTATATTTACTGCAAGTAACCTTGCCCGAGCATATTTGTTTTCAATAGTGGCTGAGGTGGCGACTAAGTGGTGTTTTCTGTTGATTTCCATATCCAATTACCTTAAGATAAAATGCAGGTCTTTTATTTGGGGGTGCTATGAGCCGAGAATAACAAATTTTACTTAACTGACACAAAACAGTACAAGTACAAAATTTTGCATGTATTCAGTGACAGTTCTGACCACAGGCTGGAGAAATGTGACATCTGTGCAGACAAGCAAAAGAGCCATTGTACACTTTAAGATTAAACTCAAGATTTTTTTAGTGTCCAAGTTACTTGCATTTTGAGGTGAAAGGGTTAATAGTTCTCCAGAATAAAAGTTTCAAAATAAAAGTTTTTCTTTGGAAAAACAAACCAATAATTGTTGTTTCAGCAATATTTTCAACTTCAGAAGCTTTTCGTGACTTTAAATTCTCTCTGTGTTTTCAGTCCTAAGCTCTTGATCTAGGATTGGTGTAATATAACACACATAATGCTTGGCTTCCTAAACAAGTTTTTATTAAGTTACTGTGCTCTTTGCAGTCTTGGAAACTTTTTAATTCTCGCTTTGCACTTCACAGCTATCTCCATGTGCGATGCAAACACTGGCTGTAAAATGAGCAAGCGAAACACCTCCCTGCAATTAAGAAAGGAGGTGGTTTCCTCAGTGGAAATAATCTACATTGGCCATAACAAGAGCTACAACTCAGCATCTCATTTAACACTTCAGATTGTCTTTGCATATGTGGGCGTGAGTCCAACAGCTTTAGGAAATCCTTGGTGGATAGTAATCTGGAACACAAAAAGCAGAAGTCATACTTCAACACAATTGATAGCCTCTACTTACTAGCAGTCTTTGGGCTAAATTATCATGGAGATGCAATTAACTGTCTTTCACGGAGAGGGTGGGTCCTTCCAGATCCAGGAGGAGAGGTCACAGATGGGGCGGTGTGGTTATGTGGTTAAGGGTAATTTGGCTTGCTCAGAAAAAGGTCCAGGCTCCGGGCACTAAGGCTGAACACATGCAAAGCCAGACAGCAAGAAATGCCATGTACCACCAGTCTACCACATCTGCCACCAGGCGTGACCCATCCAGACTGCAAATTCAGGCCCTTTTTTTCTTTCTTTTTTCTTTCTTCCTGTGTTTTCTGTCAAGAAAGTAACTTTGACTTGCATCTCTGACTCGCCCTGAGGAAAGGGACACAATCAAGTGGGCAGTCTTTAGTCTTATTGACTCTGTGGAAAGGAAATAGATTATAATCTTTCCTCCAGGTATTTGTTGTGCTGAATTCCCTCAGTGGGCTCTCATGTATTTTATTATGCATTTCATGGGGCTCCTCAAGCTATAAGCTCCAAAGTGGGAGGGAGTTTCATTATCAAAGTTGTGATTAGTGCCATGTCCAAAATGTGAAATAGTCCGGTTAATAATTTGTTTACATGTCTGAGACAAAGCAAATAGAAGGAGTCACTTCTTGTTGAGAAAACACGCTTTCTTGGCAGAGCTTAACATAGATGTTTCCAGCAGAATCTTCTCTCTTTTGAGTCTGTCTAGTGTAGGAAGAGAAGTGTTAGCTTCCCAGTTCAGTTTGAGATTTGACAATGCCCAAGGGAAGGGATGCGTCAGTTTTAAGGAATCCCCCACGCCCCACAAAACTTGGAAATTTTACATTTATAACATCATGTCTGCCTTGAGGAGGCAAAATGTTGTTATCAGTATTAACCTTTAGCTCGTTCTGTGTGTTATTTTCAGATGGGCATATTTAACTCAAAAGCCACCCTGGCTAACACTCTGCATCAATAATCAACATTTTATGAACACCAGCATTTAAGTATCACCTTGTGTATAAATAAGCAAGGTGCAATCACGGTTTGAAGAGATCTGAGGATCTTTAACTGGTATTAATAGCTGCACCTTCTTTGACTTGTTTTTCAGCACAGTTTTAAAGGCAGGCATAAGGATTTGGGACAGTGTTGTTGACACAGCCAATTCAGACCTTCTCTTCCTGGAAAATATCCACAGACTGAGCAAGCTTTGTGAACCTTGTCATTAAGCACTTTATGCCTCCTCCCAGTTGCACAAATGTCACTTGGTTGTATTGGATGTTCTGTCCTTGCAAGTCAGACATCAATTTCTTTCACATTTATCACAATTTATATTTTTTTCTCCTTTTGTATGATGTAGGAAAATCAAACTAGTGTATTTGGGATCCAAAGTAGCCATGGGATGACGGAGATTGACACAGCTACAGTCACAGGCATTTGCTTTTCACTCTTTCTGAAACAGATTCTGAGCACAGAAGCGAGAGCTCAGTCTGTCCCCCTGTTACTCAGTATGTTGTGCTGCCTCCACCTTGTCCTTCGTGTCCTGTGAGTACTTGTCTTGGAGTCCTGGCCTGCAGAGGCGCGTGCTGAGCTGCATCCTCCCGCTGCATGTTTTAATTTCTCCCAGGTGCAAAGCAGGCCCAGGGAAGTGGCAGTCAAAGCAGTGACACAAAGTCCCAGGCAGGACTCAGATGGAATCTTTATGAAGTTGCAGTGCTCCTATTCTGTGAAGGCAATGCTTTTCCAATGCTGGATTGAGCACCAAGAAGAATTGGCTTAATGGAAAAAAATGGAATAGCTTTACCTCCTCTTCTGTCCTTCAAAAGCCACCGGATTCTGAGTGCTACAGCCATTGTAGTCTTGCAGAAGTTAAAAGTAATTTTGAAAGCAAGGAGGAGAGCAGCGTAGCTGTTACTTGATTTTGGAGGAACATGTTCTCAGCATTTCTAGATGTAGAAAATTCCTTGAAAAATCCCAGCAGATTAATATTTTCCTGTCTGGTGAATCTGGCACAGAAACTAAGATCTGGGAATTAGGATCAGTTTTAAAATTTTACAGATCATGAGAAATCAAACCAGAGGAATGTTACTAATTCATTTCATGAGGTGTTCATCTCTGCACTGCCAGGAGAATAACTGCTATATTTAACTGAGCAACAGCTCTTCAGCCAAAAACAGCGGATAGTCCCAACTCATTAGTTAGCTAAGCTTCATTTCTCCCTCCCACTCCCTTCTATCATGTCTCTGGTGGCACAAAGCCCATTGTAAAATTGAAAGTTGCCTTTCATATGGCTAGGCAGCACTGAAGGAGTAGCAATAAATGTTTTTCACACATTTTACTTTTGTCACTCAAATGTATTTAAAGGGTAGATAATTGCCATCCCTGCTGGCCTCTGCTGCTTTAATCCAATTATTTCTTTAAATGTGCTAATAGGCTCAGATTTCCAGTTTAGAGAATGCATTTTCAGCCTGAAGTGAAGTGCTGCTCAAGAGGCAACACAAATTTCAAGAATGAAAATTAAGGCTGTACTTTACTGTAACTGCATTGTGCTGGTAAATTCAGATCTGCCTGCAGCAGGGGGCTCTGACTGTGCGAGCTGGCTGTGTTTAACGCACCACCTGCATTCAGAAGGTGCAACAAGCACGTCTGCTTCTGAGTGCCATCCTTGCCATTCAGTTTCCGTGTATGTAAGCCGTTCATCTCTTTCACATCTTTGCTGTAATTTTCAATGCAATGTGGCCTTTCCTTAGCAGCTTCACTTTATCACTTGAAGAACCAGAACCTTAAAGAAACCATGTGAAGAACTGTGTAAAGAGATGACCTCATAAACTAACCTGGCAGTACTTCTGTACATGAGCAGCCTTGCTGAACTCAAAGTAGGTTGTGGACATCCCAAGGGATAGAAGAGCTGTAGGGCTTGTAAGCAGCAAGGTTGGCTAGAACTGAGACTTACAGGTAAGGCATCCCTTTTTGCAGCACCATTTCCCAGCTGTTTTGTGGTGGTATCATGAGCGCACTGAAAAATTGTGAGTTGCAAGATTTTGCAGTAGCCGTTCACCTTTGTGGACTAATGGAGAAAATCTGTTTTATGACAAGGTGGAAGAAAACAAATCTGGCCAGTGGATGAGGGGAAGGCATCTCTGCTGGTGCTTATCATAGAAAGTCACATCAGTTAAGGAGCTGCTCAGGTTGCACCCTCAGAAAGTCTGTCCTGAATGTCCCAAATAAGTAGAATCATAGAATCATTTAGGTTGGAAAGGACCCTTAAGATCCTCCAGTCCAACCATTAGCCTAATACTACTAAGTCCACCACAGAAAACAAGATCTTAGAAATGTAAATTCTGTTGAAAAAGTGTTTGGAATCAGGAACTTTGGTGAGTTATGAGGACCACTCTGGAAACATAGGTTTCACTGCAAAGATGCATTCTAAGCAGTGGACTTTGGTGTGCTTAAGCCAAGACATATCCATCGAAGTGCACATACTGTTGCCAGGATGAAATGGTTGTTTGAGTAAAATGATATTTCACTTACTGATTGAATTTAGGGAAACATCTGAAGAAAGTGGGAGCAGAGTGACTGTGTGCTAAGAAGAGACTGATAGACTTGAGCTCGAGGTTCCCCATCCTTTCCTTTTCTTGTTCTATACCAGTGCATCTGACGCTATTCATGTTAAATGTTCTCAGACTGTGTGGCTGCTTCTTACCAAAATATATTATGCATGTATATATGTACGGTATTTTTTGCTATTTTTGATAGCAGGGCTTCAGGTGCAGATATTTACCCCCAAGAAATTCTAGTTGCATTTAGTGTTGTAAAGTCAGAGGAACCCCAGATTTTCATAGACTTGGATTTCATTTGTTGATGTTAAAGAGCAATTGTTTGCCATAATCTCTTTTTTCTTTTATCTGTACCTATCCACTGTATTTCCTTTTTGGTGTGTGTCCTTCACAACTTTTCCACCTTTGCTGATCCTAGCATAGAAGTATTTTTGCTGTTTGCTGTTTCCTTCCAGCAGATATGCTGGCATGGTTTCTTTGGCTTAGTGCTTTACAGGTCTGAATCCTGGTCTTGGAATTTCAGGTGCCTAAAGGCTTTAATTCCCTCTTCCGTCTCATTTGTATCCACCTAAAACAGGACATGATCAAACTCCACCTATTTCCCTCTCACTTTCTGACTCACTGGTATATATTTATACCTGAGTTTCTCAGTAGATTTAAAATAACAGCTTTTATTTATGGACATCTCGTCCTTACCTTCTTTTTTTTCCCCAAAATGATGCAATAGTAAGTATTGCAGTTTTAGCATTTCCCTTGTATGAAGGTTCCTTCAGGTTTGTTTGTATCTTTTAAGCACCAGCATACATGCATTGTATAGATCCATTTTTCAGAGTAGTTTTCAGGGTAAATTAATTTACTCTGATAATGAAGAGATGTCACATAAATCTGAAGTACAAACCCTTAATTTCTGGCAACTGTATGTGTGTAGGCACATATGCCTGTATTTTTACACTCCTAATGAGCTATCATTTGCTAGCCAAGACGTTTTATTCTTTATTTCAGAAACATTATTGTTGTTTTACCCTGGAGTGAGTAAGCGCTGTTTATGTCCCAGTAAATCTTCTACTGATCACAGTCCACAAAAGTGTTTGTTTATGGTCCACAAAATTTGGATCACTTTCTCTCGTCTTTTCCCTTGCTTTCCCCTTGCTAAGTATGTCTGCCCAGGCTAATTTAAACTTACAGAGGATCATCAAGTGAACCACATTTACCAATATGACTGTCCCCATGGGGAAATCTGGTAAATGTTGCAATGCCTCAAGAAATGCTGAACAAACTAGTTCAGTTTCAAAACTAGTAAGCAACATCTTCAGGGTCTGTGCTGCTTACTTCAGGCACGTTTGCTCAATGATTCCACAAAAACGTGATCTGGTGCTTTGGTTGTCACAGGTCTCTGAGCCTTTGGGCTTTAAGACAATTTTGATACAGTTCATACTAGGTGGAGGAACAACACAGCTGGTGACTGTCCAGGTCTGAGCCACAGCTCTGCAGCAGGAGTGGAGCCCAGCATTCCCTGGGGAAAGGAAACAGACGGTCCCTGAGAGTGGTTGTGTCCACTGAGGTGCAGAAGAGCATGGGGCAGCTGCTGAAGTCAAATATCATCTCTGCTTGGGCTCACATCTACGAGTGTTTTTCCATCCGGGGACTATTTCCTCTCTGCAAAAGATGTCCTGCATATCATATTTATAAATGGGTATAAACACAGTATGTGTATCAGTAGAGGGAGAGAGAGACATAAATATATACATATGTGTGTGCGTCTATATATGTAAATATATGTATGTATAATACACACAAAACTTAAGTATACGTTAACGAAGATAAGCTGTGTTTGCCAGTGCTTTAATCTCAGTGGGAGACTGTTATTGCTGGAGTCAGACTCTTGAGCACCAGCTGAGGGTAGGAAACGAGATTCTGGCATGCAGGGTGTGGGAGGAATCTCTCTTTGTCTATTCCCCCTTATTTTGTTTCAGAGTACATACACAAATAACATTCACATGTGGCCACGAGTGATGTAATGCATGCAACTGACTCCAAAAGGAGCTCCTCTTGTGAGTGTAGCCCCTTCAGAGCATGTATCACTTTATACTGCTATTAAATAATATGTTGCCATGCCACAAGGTAATATGAATCATTTCAGAATGCATTTTTTTTTCTGTGAGAAGTTGGAAACCTGTTTTTATCTTTATCATCCTATTAGTTTATATAGATAGAGGAGGCTACTTCTGTCTGTATGTGGCTGTACGTGTGCATGTAGACAGAGAGGCATGAGACAAATTTCTTCTGGCTTGCCAGATTTTTGTGTTTTAATCTGTTTTCATTGCCTTTGCCTCTTACTTAGAATACCAGAAGTCTGTAGCACATAGATGCTGCTGTCTGTAGCTTGATCATCAGGTTAATGCTGTGATTTCCTGTCTCAGGAGTCTGGCTGCAGGGCACAGAAAGCACTGTAAAGCCTGTTTTCTTGCAAACATGTTTGTGCTCCAGCACAATCCACACAGCACAGACCCATTTCCAGTTGTTTAAATTAATTACAACAAAGGCAAAATTTGCCTAAATTGCTAGTGTACTGGGTAGGAAACAGAATAATAGAAAATTGCAAATTTCTTCAGGCATCAGGGGAAATATGAAGCTGGTGTTTGGAAAGTAATCACAAAACTGCAGCATCTATTATTAAAAAAAAAAAATTAAAGTCACAGAAGTTTTGTTCACATGGGCTCAAGAAACAATGGTTCATATCTCCCCTCTGGCTCACGGAGGGTCACTGGGAGAAGGTTCTGTATGAAGTGCAACTGTACTGAAGAAAACAGTTACATCAGTGTGAAACAGGGTATGTGAAATCAGATTCAGAGCCAGCATGAAAACCTTCTTAGCAAGGGCTGTTTTCACACACATGGAAGGTATTAGCACAATCCCTCCCCAGATAGCACAGATAGTGTCAGGAAAAAAAAAAAAACTGGCTTTCCTGGATCAAGTATAGATTGCCAGGGCTTAAATTGCATGATAATAAGCCTGTATTACTGCTATTTATTTTAAGTACCAGCAATATATTTGGCACCATACAAGGCAAAAATAAATAATGTCTTCATCCTAAAGAACCTGTGGTGTGAAAGCAGACGAAGGTAACGTGACATATGAAGGGGCATACAGGAGGTGTTGCAGTCAAATGTAAATTATTTTCCTTGAGGGTAAAATGACAATCTGTGTGCATAAATTCTCTATGGCCCCAGATAGGCCTCATCTTCCAGTAATCTAATTCCATAATACATTCTAATTGGTTTGAAAGTAGAAATTCAGTACTTTAACTCACCATAACGCCCCCCAGATTTGAAAGGGGCTGGATATCGGAAGCAACCTTAAAAGACCCTGCCTCAGACTGATCAACCTAAGGAAAAAAATATCCAACTCACTCTTTTAATTTCTTTTCTATGACTTTAAACAAGTCAAATAACCGGTCTCCATTACCTCTAATTTCCAATTAATTAAGTAATTATAAAGAGTACTGGAAACTGTAAAACCCCAAGGATCCTTGTGACATTTTGCTGCTAGAAAGCAGCTTGTGCTTGGATTTTCCTCTTTTTCCTTTGCAATGTACCCTTTCTAATTGCTGCAGGTAGAGTTCAAGCTGGTCTTTAACACAAAACCAGTCTTATTATTTCCATTTGGATTGCAGTTTTAAAATGAAAGCTAGCTTTACAGGGCCCTGTGTACTTCTCTGTCAGGTGGACCCTGTCATTATCTGCAATGAGAATGAGAAGAGACCTTCAACACTCAACACATTATTTTCTCATTTTCTTGCATGAGAAGTGTGTCTCATGCATAAGAGGCAGGATATACCTATTACGAGAGCAAGGAGGGACAGTTGTTGGAAAGGAAGTGATGGTGGCAAGAGAGGATCTGTGAAGCCTGTCGATGTGCTGCTCTGGAAGATGGGGTGCGTGAATGGGGCCTGTACCTCCTTGGGCTTGGCTGGGAGCCACATCCAGCAGGCCATTCCCAAGAATCACACCCTGGTGTCAATTGTCTGCATAAAAACGATAGTTGTGGGCAAGAGCTGGGCCTTTGTACTATTTTGTTGACTTAGCTTTCTACCCTGCATAGGAATGTTCTCCATCCAGAGAAAATAAATCCTGTCTCTTGGCTAGAATCTGTTTTTTTGATTGACTAAGTGGTATCCTGACTCATTTGTGATTAGGGGAGGGTGTAGGTTGGAAGAGGATTTACTGAAGAAGTTGTATTATCTTAAAATAGATCTATACAAAGAAGTATTTGAGCAATTACTCTGCCTTTGTGTAGAGTATCAACCTACAAACAAGTTTCAAATAGTTACAAAAGCCTCTCCAGTATTTTCAGAGTGATGGGACAGGCAGCATATTTGTTGAATCTGAACAGCATTAGATGAGATTATCTTAACATTCAAGGACAGAAAGCCACCTGATAGCGAGGTGGGAGGAAAGGCTCAGAGTTCAAAATTATCTTGACTATTGGAGAAATAGTCTGACATGAATAGAGTATGACTCAATGAGAACACACACAGAGTACTGCACTTAAGAAGGAGATTCCAAATCTGCCATATGGGATGAAAAACAAGAGATATAAAGCCATTTTCCACAAAGTAGTTTAGAGAGATCATAAGGGAATCACCATCTAAAACTTGTCGGTGTTGTCAGGGTATTGTGGAAAAGCAAGTATCCTACTGAAACTGATGAACAGGAGCATTGTGTCTAAAACACGAAGTGTTTCTTCTAACTCAGTGCTGGCAAGGCACAGGACGGTGTCTGGTTTTGCAACAACAGGATGGTGTCTGGTTTTGCACACCACATTGCAGAAGGGTGTAGGTTTTGACTCAGGGAAAAGCAACAGAACCAATTGAAAGTTTAGAAAACGTAAGTTTTAAAGAAAAGCGTGGTCAGTGATATGTTTAGTACAGAGAGGAAACATGGTAAGTCTTTCAATAGGTAGAAGGATGCTACAAAAGGGAAGGGAGTGGCCTATTCTCTGTATTGATTGAATGGGACAAGAAAATAAAAGCCTAAATTGCAGAAAAAAATGGTATAAATTAGATATGAAAAAAATGTTGCCCACCACAAAGCTGACTGGGAAACAAAGCGAACTGAACCCAGTTTTCCCATGTCTTTTAATGTATGTTGTAACTGTTCAGCTGTTGCACAAAATCTGGCTATCATCTCTTGTGGCCACAGCACCTGCTATGTGCTGGTTTCAGATTGGGCAGCTTTTGCCCACAGTGTGTACAAGCCATAGGGCATAAGGGTCTTTGTGTTTAGGCATTTACCTGTCTTGAAATGGAGTTTCATTGTGGATTGGATGTGTTCCAGCCCACAGAATTGCAACTGGGCTCATACACATCCGCGGTGGCCCGGATTAATTTAGAACTCTGGAAAACAGACGTCCTGAATCACTGCTTGAGGTATTACTGCCTACAACAAACAGTCCCAATCTTGTCTTCAACACAGGCAGCAAAGTACCCAAACAGTGAGGTATTCATGAAGCTGTGCTGTTACTTAATAATTTTATGCCTCTGAATTGCCTGGGAGAGGTCATCAGAAAATGAGATAAATAGGCAGTACGGCAAGACAGAGCCATGAGTAATAACGCATTCATGCACGAACTGTTGACTTTGCTCTTCTTTTTGTATATTGGGAAGATTTGGATCAACAGCTCCTGCTTTTTGAAGTTGTTTGTGTTATGATAGAATTTTTTTTTTGTCATAACATATTCTAGATGAATACTAACTAAATTACTGAGGTATCACTAGAACTTTAGAGGAAACAGATTTATAACTAAAACAAGAAAAAGTAATCCAGTTTGGAAAATGTAAATGTGCTCCCCAAATATGACAAACTCTAGGCCAGTTAAGGTGAACTATTTCCATGCATTCTCCCCACCCTTTTTTTTTTTCCTTAAGAGAGATAGAAAATGAATTAAGAAGCACAAAGCTCTTAGGCACTTTAGATTAAAGCTAAAACATAGTAATGATAGCTTGATGATTGAATGACATCTGCCAAACTTCCCCAGGGACTTCAATAATATGAGGGTAATAGATCATTAGAAGTGTTGAACGCTGCGTCTGACATGTTTAAATTTATGTATCATATTCCTCCAAAATAATAACTAGTAATGGGTTAAAAGCTTTGGAGCAATGTGGGATATGTATGCAAAACCACAGAATAGGTGATAGTCTGAACTGGTGGTACCAGTTAAGTAACCCAAGATTGCCTGCCTAGTATATTCTAAATATTTTAAATGGGAACTTAATTATAGCAACCTTAACAATGTTTCCTTTGCAATTCCTTTCTAGAATGCGAAAGTGGTTTAGGTGAATGTATTTTGGTTCAGTTACTGATGGGGGTTAGGATCCATTATTCATAATCACTGCTCAGCTCCGTTGATGGCTATCCATGAGCTACTTTAAATCCATCAGTTTGGATCATGTCTTTAGATCTGTACAGTCAAAAATTGTGTAATAGTTTGGTTAGTTTATGTCAGCTGTAAGAAAAACAATAGTCTTGGCGCTGGGTGCTAAGAATGTTACAATTCATCCTCTGAGTTCTTTGAAAGAAAAGACTCCTCAAAGGAAAATACAGTTTTGTGTCCGATAAGGTGATCACCTTGCCTTTAGGTGCAGCAGATCTCTGCAGAAGCAGTGCTGACTGCTCTTGGGGAATCCCGAGTTAAACAGAAACATGCCTTGTTCAAAACATGGAAGAGAAGCTCTTGCAGTTTTCCCTCACTAAACTGGGAAAACCAACTATGAATTTATGAGTACCTTGTGGATCAAGGCTTAAAATAAGCCAAATAGCAGAGATCTGCAAAGTAACCCAGCTGACATATATGTCATAGTTTGTGGAGAGGTACATAAAGGAATATCTGCAGTGGACTGCTGATTTTTTTGATGAACTGTTTTAAAATGTAGTTCATGCTGGACACAGTGAGTGATGGACTTGAAATATGAGCACCAAGGCCAAAAAAAGTCAGATAAATGCAACAATTTATATTAAGGTGAGGCTGCTCAGGTGCAGTGTGTTGTTCATGACCTTGCATTGTACTGTCACGTACTGCTAATGTGTGCCAGTGGCCCTGAAGTATCATATAGTTGATCCAAGGATCTGGCTGTAGTTTTGGTAGATTGATGATAGGTGGACCCTGATCTGTTCTGCCCTGAAGAATCCCTTTGCTCTCCTCCCCAAACTTATTAAATCCCTTCTTTCCTTCTTGTGACAGGCCTGCATGTTCTCTTTCTGGGACTCTGTCAAGGGCTGTTGTACGGCATACCCGAGCCACAGTCATGGCTCTGCTATACATCTCTTGCTGGGAGGAAACAGCAGCATGCCTGTCCCGTGTTGTGGGTTTTTCCTAGGAATGCCATTTGCTTTGGACTCTCGGCTCACTAGTAAAGCTCAAGAGCCTTTTTGAATCCCAGAATTTCTGCTCTTCATGAAGTGGAAGGGTGGATATTACCTAGGCTTGTGCTCATATTTCATGTGAAGTATGTGGTATGAACCCTCCTCAGGTTACTTTTTGGCCATGGAGCCACACGGTAGTAACAGATGATGCTGTACATTGCTCTAACAAACACAGCAAATCTTTGAGTTTTCTTTCTGTCAGACTGCTTTCATAGTGTAGTGGCATGTAACTTCTCTTCTTTTAACATCTAAAGGTCATAAAATATATGTGAGTTAGCTTATTTTTTACTGTAACTTTGATCAGTGACAGCTGTCATTATACTGGAAAACAATACTGAGAGACAGAGGACAGAAAGAGAAATAATGGTGATTTTGAGAAAATAAGGATTGTGTGAATAATACAGACATAGTTGCTACTACTTGAAATATGGTGGTTAGCTTCAGCTAATGAGCTTCAGCTGGTGACCAGCTCTGAGACCCTGAGATTAACTAGTTAGGTGGCTCACTGTTTATTTGACTGGGATTTTTATTTTAAAAAGACTCTTAAGACGTGGATTCTTATTAAAGTCCTTTTTTCTTTTCTCCTTTCTTCTTTTTTCTCTTTCTTCTTTTTTTAATTTATTCTCCTTGCTTTCTTTTTTTCCTCCTTTTCCTTATTCGTATGAATTTATGACAGAGCTCAGTGATGGCCTGGTTCTCCTTGCTTGTCCTCACCCTCTTCTCTGTGCTCTGGGAGTCATGCACACCACTGGCAGCAGTCGCCACCCGACTGTGTAATTGCGGCCTCGGAGCAGGGAGCGGCAGGCGGCTGCATACCATGGGGTAGCTGTCTGGCAAGAGGCCTCCTCCTGCTTCACTCAGACGTGTCAGGACAGCAGCTTGAAATGCTTTGTGAAAATCAAAGTGAAATGAAAAGCTTCTCCCACTGCTATCCAGAGGCTGCAGGAGAGATGTCTCCAGAAGGTTAGGAAGAGGTTTTTTACTGAAAGAGTGATAAAGTTCTGGAATCGTCTGCCTGGGGAGGTGGTGGAGTCACCGTCCCTGGATGTGTTTAAAAATAGACTGGACGTGGCACTCAGTGCCAGGGTTTAGTTGAGGTGGTGTTAGGGCATGGGTTGGACTCGGTGATCTTGGAAGTCTCTTCCAACCTGGTGATTCTGTGATACCAGGAATTGCTTCAGTGCTGTTCAAAAGTTCAAAGGGCCCAGGCATGCTCCATTTGCAGCTGTGTGGATATTCCAGAGGTCCACATCCTAAAATGAAGGGGAAAAAAAAATCTCAGTAGGTTTTCTACCATACTGAAAGTCAACAAGGAAGTTAGGAATGCCAAGTTGAAGAAGGAAGAGGAATTTTCTTGTTCCTGAATGTTTTGTCAAAAAATCCTATTGCTGTATGACAGCAGTCAAAGGCTTATTGTAAAGGTGAATGAAAGCCTGTATGTACCTAAAGCAGTGGAAGAATTCACAGGATAACGTTTTTAACATAGATAATCGCTGTTCCAACAGAGACTGAGTTACCCATGCATGACATGAGCTGAACATCTCCAGAGACAATCATGGGAATTGTTGAATTCTCCTTTTTTTCTTTCACATGAGAAAGTCACCAAAGTCAACAATACCTCATTGCACAAAAAAAAGAGAGCAGAATTCAGCATCTGTTGTAGAAACAGGAAACTGAAAATACAAGTTCCATATTCTTATATAGCAGTGGCTTTCTTGTTCAAGTGTAAAGTTCTTATTTTACTCCTTTTTTTCCAATCTAGTTTTTATTTATTAAATACTCTAAGTTAATTACCAGGATACACATTTCTTTTTTGCCTTCTTCTTTTAAATTGAAAATAAAACTATTATATATTTCCCTGGTATTTTCCCTTTCACTCCTTCTGAGCTGAGAGGTAGAAAGTCATTGCCATACTTGAGTTCAGAAAGCAATATGTAGCATCATCTCAGGGTATGAAATCACTGGATGGAAGAGTAGGTGTTTACCTTCTCAAATGAAAGGGGATATTTTCAATATTATTCATTCAGCCCTGATTAAAATTATTGAGATTATGTTTAATGTTTATTAAATGAGAGTAGAGTTATTTAAAAGTGTAATTCTTTTGCAAATCTCTGTTACAGAGCATACCTGCTGATTTAAAGGCATCCTGCTGAAGGTTTGCATTTCTAAACCTCATATGAATTTGAGGCATGGCTATTGGGATGTCAGATGAATGAAAATTTTAGCTTACGTTGATGGCTGGCAAGAGACAGGATTCTATCTGCATATTTTAGGACTAATGAGAAGTTGTGTATTTCCTTTCAGCCAGCTCTCTGAAAAGTCCATAGCTAAGAAGAACTTTTCACAGCATTAAAAACAGTGCTGTATAAAAATTTAGTCAGCATCCTCTTTTGGAGGCAATACATGAGATTATATATAAAATGAAAAGGTTAATTTAAAATGGGGAAGCAGGTTCACAGTATATGAAGGAAGCTATGAAACAGGTTAGATGCTTTCTCTAGAAGGAGTATTATGCTTTTAGCCTCATTTATGTATTCTTCATATGCCACAAAATATTGTAGTCATGTCTGCTTTCTTTTGAGGTTTGGACATATTTAGTCATAACAGCAGTTGTGGCTTGCCTGAGAATCTTGCTGAGAATCTGTCTACTGAGAGTTTTACTTCTCTGTCTCATTAACCCCAGGACAATTCATTGTAGCATAAACTTTAGGTTCAGTTTTGGTGATGTATTTGCAGTTTCTCACTTTGAGGAGAAATTATCATATCACCATTTTGACTGTAGTGATTTAGGGATCTGTTTGATGTTGTAAAGCCTGAAAAAGTCCCCAGAGGTATATTGAACACTAGGAGCTGTTCACACGTACATACCAAATCTGAGGAAGTTGTATCAGTAGGTCTTACCCATGTAAATGAAGAGATGTGTGTTCTTCTGGTCCATGAAAGTGCCTTTTACATCTCCTATGTAGCTTTGTGAATTCTCTCTTACTTCCCAACTCCAAAGTGATTGCTTCAGGAGGTCTTATCCAGAGAGATCTCTCTCTTATTTCCTCTACTCTGGCCTTTTTATGTGTCAAAGAAAGAAGCTGCTAAACACTGCACACTCGAGACTGTGTGTATATAGAGGGAGAAGGAACGGCTCCTTCTCACTTAAAGAGTTAAATGCCACTTACACTTCTGAAATTGCAAGGGCTCAAAAAAGTTTTGGACTGGCCACCTTCACAAGGATGAATTTCATCCACATAGGTCTCTAGCAATTCAGGAGTTAAATTCTGTGCTTTCCCAGAGAGTAGAATTTCCTCCTCCCTCATGTGTAATTGAAGGGTACATATCTACGATCTACTTTGAACAGATTTTGCATTTGCTGCACCCAATGTAATATGTCAGATTAAAGCCTAATTGATATTAATTGTCAGTTTGACAGGTATTTACGTAATACACCTGTGATTTGTCCATGCTGCAACATCAAACAACAATGTAGTCTATTGTCAATCTTGTAAATTTTTTTTTTCCCTCTTGAAGACCAGATCATTGTTCAAGAGTAAATATGAAGTACCTTTCGGGAGGTTTGCATTGGCATGTTTCCTCCCCACTTGTAATCTGACTAACAATAGAACAAACCTATGCTGATTTTGTAATGTTAATTCCAAAATGATCAGGAATCACTTTGAAGCGCATGTTTTCTGATAAGCAAGTTCCAGAAACAAACCTATGCTGGTTTTGTAATGGCAATTCCAAAATGATCAGGAATCACTTTGAAGCGCATGTTTTCTGATAAGCAAGTTCCAGAAACAAACCTATGCTGGTTTTGTAATGGCAATTCCAAAATGATCAGGAATCACTTTGAAGCGTGTGTTTTCTGATAAGCAAGTTCCAAATTCTCATCATCCTGCTATGAAACGGTCCTCTTACATTTTGTAGCATGTGGATTCTGACTCATCTTTGCATTATGCTCTTCAGTTTTATCTTGATGTAAGCCCCATTGACTTAATTACACTGGCATAAAGGTGGAATGGGGAAACGGTGAACCACGCCCACTAACTAGTCCATCGTGAAAATATGGGAGTTGTCCTTTTGTCTTCAGGGAAATTTCGCCAGAATGGGGTGGCTCTTCTAGACAGACTCTTTGCTATTTTTAGCAACTTGCAAGAAAACTGAGGTGTATTCTCCGAATCATACCACGGTGCAAAAAGGAGATATGCATCAGAAGGCTGTGACTAGAAATGGGAAATTATGAAGTAGGGACTAGATGTCTTTGATAAGGCAGGGCATGGTGCTTCAATCAAAGACAGTATTGAATATAATTCTGATATTATGTTTATTTCTAGCCAGTGTGCAGCATATGCAGCATACAGTTACCTAAAGAAGAGATGAGGAAGAGAGAAAATAAGTCAGGATGGTAATTAAGGGCCACACTAAAATACAGTGGAGGAAATTAAAAAATAAAGGTTATTTACACATCAAAATGCTAGGGAAGGTAAAGCCCCTGTACTACAAAGAACATGAGATCTTGAAGCTTCAGAAAGATTTGGATTGTGGTGTTCTTGAAAAAAGGACTGCCGCATGAATTCAGAAAGAAAGTGCAGCAGAGGATATGAGTTTCCCTCACCAGCCATGGCATCCTTGAGGGCTGTTTGAGCTGGTTATTTTCTCTGAGACATGTAACATGATTCTCCAAACCCCAAGTTATGTCTAGCAGGCAGGATTTAACTTTTAACTGGCATGATTTCAGTTATATCAATGAAAGATCTCGGTCTCCTGCCACAAACAAACAACTCTAAATTAACTGGCCTGAATAATTGAACAAGGGGTTGTTTGTTTGTTTACTTCAATTACTGTTTGTGGTAGCAATGGGTGGAAATGAAATCTTGCCACTGCTTTCTAACGTCTATCAGATTTGGAACTTTGTTCCTCTCTGAACCTTTGCAATTCTTCATGATATTTTTTCCACTACTGCTTGCATGTCCCTTTGTTTTTCATTCCTGAGATTCTAATATATTACACTGGGCGTTGTAGTACTCTTGATCCAAGAGCACTATTGTCTTTTCAAATCTGTGAGACCAGGGGTTTTTCTCCCTAGTTCTTTCTTTATTTATTAATTATTTTGCCTACGTTTTTGAATCCTCTATATTTCTCTGAATTATTTTTTTCAGGCAATGTCTTTTCATTTTATCGTATTCCAGCCTTCTGTACTCTGTAACATTATTGGCATGTCAGATGCACTGGTTTTGTTTCTTAAGGTGTCCTTTGTTTAAAAGTCCCCTGCTTTTCTCAATGCACTACATTTGCATGTACAGTTGTAAATACAATTATCTTTTATTTTAAATGTCATTGTCACTATTCAAAAACCATTATACAAAATGTTATAAAAGCCTGGCTTTTCTTCAGTTTATCTTGCTGTGCATCTCTTCCAGGGTTTACTGTTTACTCCCATGGTATCAGCGTGAAGTATTTGGTCTTTTGCTTTGCCCTCTCACTTCACATAAGCTAGTGATTCCTTCGCTTTGTATTTTTAATTCCTGCACTGTTTCTGTGAGCTCTCCAACCTACTCTGCTCCGTGCTCCTGTGCCTGTTTTACCCTAAAAGTTCAATATGTTTTTCCCTATTCTGCTTGTTGCTGAACCAATGGAAACACAGTCTTTCCACCTTCTTCCTCATTCCCAAGTAATAAATGCAGCCCTAGTTTACATATGTAACAACCGAGCTTTGAGCCTCTGTTCCACTTTCCATTCTTAATTTGGTTTCTGTGACCTAGTATTTGTCCCATCTCACCCATCACCTCACAGCTCTGGAGCTGGGTCACGGTCCAGCTCAACTCCGGAGTGTTCAGTATTGGTGCTGAAGTTGTGTTTTGGATGCTGTTTCATTGGTTTGGTGCAGGAATCTGCAAGTGCTGGAAGTATTTCTGCAGCTGCACAAAGTCCAGAAGGAGTTAGGGAGCCTGTAGAATACATTCCTGGTTGATATCTATGGTTCAGAGATGCTCTCTGACCCTGCCTCATCCAAGGCTCGTGCTGTGTAACAGTTGGCACTGCATGTGTGCCCGTGTATCTGAGGAGGCAGAAACAGACTGTTGAATACTGTTTCATCGACTCTTGTGGGCCAAAAGTGTGAATAACCTGTGTTTGATATGGTTGTCTAGGCTGTTTACATTGGCTTTTTGAACCAGAGCCAAATTAAATTTCTCAGGAGGCTGCTATTGCTTTCTAAAGATGTAACCCCCTATCTTTGTTCGTCAGCTCGAAGTTATTTACTAATCATTACCTGTGTTTGGCAGAAGAACAGCAAATAAAACAGGTGCTTTGTGTTTTACATGGTCTTGGTAAATGTGTATTAAAATACAACATCCTTTTATTTGAACAATATTCATAAGAGAGAATATTAATTATTATTAATGTTAGAATATTACTGTTTTGCTCTATGCCTTAGGAGATGACAGTCTCTGTGGTAGCATTAATTAATGTGTAGCTTGGCTGTGTAGGCAGAAAGCAAACAATCTCCTAGCAGGTTATTCAGCATTACCATACAGCCTTCCCTCTCGTACAGCACTTTCAAAGCGATTCTCATCCACTGTGCTGCAACCTTGTACTAACCTTATGTTAACAAATTTATAACTTGGAAATTATTCTGCTGACATCAATGGTGTTACACCATGCAAAACCTGTTTAAAATTAGGTCCAAGGTATTTCAGTTTTAATTTTTAAAATGTGTTCTAAATAGTATTCACATGCTTCAGTAATTGATGGCTTGGGATTACTTTTCTGTTTCTAGTTCAAAATTAAGGTTTTGTAAAAGTTTTTAGTCTGGTTTTCCCCTCTCTTCATTTTATACTTAAGTTACTCCCTTAGGCAAAATCACTGATTTCCTATCTTCCCCTTTCAATATTATGAACCAACAAACAGAGCTGTCTGCCAGTTCATTCTTGAATGTAGATTCTTTTTGATGCAAGCAGAGCATGCAGGAATCTCCTTCTTTACAAAACAGAAACTGCCTGTCTGTCTATCTGTCTGTGTACAAAGAGAAACAAAAATACACTAGAAAATACACCAGAAAAACGTTTAAAAAACAGAAACCATACATGAGTTAAAGGAACCTTGTTAAGGTACAAAGTCAAATATCTTGAAGCTTTGTAGTGTAAGCATTACAAGATCTTCGTTTTTCAGGGATCACCTGCTTGTTTGTCTAGCCAATACCCAGAGCATGTGAGATGGTTCCGGGATATTGAACTGCCCAGAAATTTAGGCTATCCAGCCTTAGCAGATCTGTGCTGGGCATGTGCAAACTGCCACATTTTTGTTTTTTCAAAGGCACTTGAGCTGACCAGGCTGGGGTGAACTTTCCCCAGAACGGCAGAACACATCCATGAGGCAAAGCTGAATAAACCTACTTGTTTTGAGTGTCAGCTGTAAAATACAGTAGGGCTAGAGCTTTCTAAACTGTCCACAGTTTTCTTTTGGCAGTAGCTGAGACATGATGGTGAAATAATGCCCAGGAGAGACACCCAGGAGCTGGGGATGGAGCCTCCAGGTCCCATTCTTCCTCTGTTCCACTCAGACTCATACTGGGGGCAAGAGGGACCTCTCCAACACACAAAGTCACAGGATACAACAGCTTCTCAGCACTGTCCTGAGACGAAGAGAAAAAGGAGGTGCAGGTGGACGCACAAGCTCCAGGGCTGCTGGAACAGCACTGGGAAGCCTTTGTTAAAGGCTGGATAAGGCCCTGGCAGCTCTGTAATGGGAGAAAGCTGACCCAACCAGCAGCCCAAAACAAGGAAGCATTTTTCCTGTGAGACATTTTATTGGTAATCTGCTCAGTGACACGGTGGTTAGGAGCATCCTTATTGGTCTCTTATCAACTATTGCTGCTTAGAAGGAAGCCCTTGTTGGATAGTTCAGGTGAGCCAGTGGCCTAAAGTCATCTCAGGGTCATGTGTTCACTGGGAGCAGAGCCTCCTGGAAAGGAGTGAGCTCGTCTAAAACTTCCCCAGGCCCCACAGCAGTTCTGTGACAGCCAGATAGCTGAGCCCAGTCTGCCTTGGGAACAGGGGAGCCAGGAGGAGGAAGTGGATGGGAGACTGGGGCAGCAACTGGGGGCTCAGATAACAACTGCTCATGCAAATGCCACCTGTGTGGGTTGTGCGTGTTGCTGGTGTGAAGGTACATTTTTAGAAAATGTTTAAGTAGCACCAGAGGCAGTGGTGTGACCTGTAGATGACTTCTCCATTTGTAACTATGGAATGTAGAAGAAAGGGGAGAAAAAAAAGAAAGAAGCCGTGGAAAAAACACCTCTATGACTAATTCAGCTCTTCTGTAGAGAAACTTTCATTCCTTACAATGAAAAGGGAATTTCCTAATTTGGCTTATTTTTAAAAAGTTATTTCCAAGCTTGACACGACATGGATTTCTCCTTACCTGTATTTCAGATTGCTCTGAACATTTAAGTATGCTGAGTTTTTACTGAAAATCCTTCAAGAAGAGCTCATTTTTCAGCTTCTAGAGCAAGAGACCTTCTTGAGCCTACAATAACTAGTAATTCACCCGTTGGTCAGGTGCTACCAGTGACAATATTCTTCTCTCTTCAGTTTCCATATGTTACTCCTGCTTTATAGCTGTAAAGAATCACAATTGCACTGGGATTTCTTTTTACAGAAAACCGACTTTAATATATCTCTTTTCACTTGTATGCGGTGATGGGAAGACCAGTGTACTCTCCTGATTGTTTTCAAAAGCCATACAGAACCTGATGTTTTAACTCCTACACTGGTGCCCTTGTAAGCTCACACATTCCTTTGCAGTCACCTTTGGTGAAAGATAGCCACAGGACAGTCCTTAACAGTCATGGCTGTATTTTACATAGTGTGATTATATGACATGCCCTCAGTGGGAAAAAAAAAAAAAAAAGATTTCTCAGTTTTTATTAAAGCAGATAAATCAAAACAATCCCAGAGTCAAGGTAGAAGGAACATAGTATCATTCTGCTCATAAGCCATTATAATGATTTTTGAAGGTTTGGGTTTGACAGCTGATCACCTTTGTATGTAGCCTGCAAAGGTCCATTCTGATTTTTTGGAGTTTCCATGCATTGCAGGGAAGGTAGTCTGGACTTGTCACACCCATTGATGGATCCTGCACGAGCATACTTCAGTATCCACCTTGATTTAGAGGGATTAGTTTGAACAAGTCCTAATGAATCTCCTGAGATAATATCCCCTGAGGTAGGCAGGAAACCCTTTAAAATAAAAAGGTAGTGATGACTTTGCAACATTACACATAGCAAAATTATTTTCATGGGTAGCAGAAGCATGAACAGGGGAAATATTTCTGCTTTCATTCTACTAGGATTCCTGCACCTTGGTCCCTCCATGACATCAACAGCAGAGCTCCTGCCCGGAGAAGAAAATAGGAAATACAGAGTACTTATATTTTTCCAGTGAAAATACTTTCTCTCCCAAAAGACCACTTTGGTCTTCCTATTATAAAATGTAAACACTTTTTTATAGTTTGAGTATAACCACGCTTTAAACAGCTGCTGCCTCTCACCTGTGCTGCAGCTCTGTTTCTGCAGTGAATTAAGCCCTCTCTTCACAGACTGCACATCAATTGCAATTTTTTAAGTGCTTTGGGATCCTTTGGGTTGAAAAGTATGATATAAATTTAAGATATTAAATCGTTAAGAAGAATAAGAGCATTACCAGATGCTGATGTTCATGTTATAGCCATGCTGTTAACAGCAAGTTGGGAGATACTTACATTTGGTCTCTGTAGCAAGTACCACATCACAAAACCCTTTTCATTAACTGCACATTAAAAGTCATGAGGATGTTTAGCCCCAGCTAATCCCACTGTACAGCAGTCCAGAACTTGCCCGATCTTATAGCTAGGAATTTTCTTCTAACCTCCCATTGTACTGGCATTTTTAGCACGCTTATATACCTCTGCTTTTATACCACTGTCCTTCACTTAAATAGTTCATTCCTTTGATGATTCTGTAGCATCTTCCCCCAAGTGATGGTATAGCATGTAGCTGTTTGACCTCCCAAGTTTTTGTATGGTTGATTAAACAAACAAAATGTGTCCTTGTGCTGTTATAGGATGTTTCTGCACCCCTTGACCATCCTTACAACTTCTCTCTTTATCTGCCCCAAATCCAGTTTGCTTTCTTTTAACAACACTACCAAGAGTAGTTTTTGAGTACTACACAGTATTTGAAATAAAAGCCACATCAGTTAGTGTCTGATATGCTAGCGGTAATACTCCCCTGCTTTGGCTGGAAACAGGTCATCCTACGCATACTAAGGTTGTGTTTCCCTTCATGGTTGCATCACACTTCTGATTCACAATCATCTGTGATGAACTCATACCTCCAGGTTCTTCTTTACAGCAGTTGTTTCAGAATACAGTGAGCCTTTTGTTTTCAGTCTCTAAGTAAATTATCTCAAGCTTTTTCCTCTTGACTCTCAACTCTTCCATGATGGCAGACTTCAAGCTGAGCCAGTTTTTTCTTTCTAACCTGAGCCTCCCTGTACTGGTGTTCCTCAAATTTAAGTCACCACCCACCTTCTTCAGCTTGTCTGTAATATTTTTGACTTAATTGATAGTGCCTGTAATGATTCTTAAGGCTGATAGTGACAAATCCAACCAACAACTTCATGCGAGTCAAACACTTCCCCTTTTCTGACCTGTTGCCACCCCTTTATACATGTTATTATTCCCCTGCTGTACTTCATCTTCTCCAGCTTAGCTGTTACTGCAGTGACTAGAAGGATAAATCATAGAATCAGAATAGTTTAGGTTGGAAATGACATCTAAGATCACTGAGTCCAGGCATTAACCCGTCACTGCCATGGTGACCACTAAAGCATATCCCCAAGTACCATATCTACTCATTTTTTGAACCCTTCCAGGGATAGTGGCTCCAGTACTTCCCTGGGTAGCTTGTTCCAATGTCTGACCACCCCTTTAGGGAAGACATTTTTCCTGATATCTGATCTAAACCTCCCCTTGGTGCAACTTGAGGCCATTTTCTCTCACTCTGTCACTTGTTGCCAGGGAGAAGAGACCAAGCCCTGCTTTGCTACACCCTCCTTTCGGGTAGTTGTGGAGAACAGAAGGACCTCCCCTGAGTCTCCTTTTCTCCAGGCTAAACAACTCCAGCACCCTGAGCCACTTCACATCAGACCTGTGCTCCAGACCCTTCACCAGCTCCGTTGCCCTTCTTTGCACTCGCTCCAGCACCTCAAGGTCCTTCTTGCTGTGAGGGGCTCAGAACTGAACTCAGGATTCGAGGTGTGGCCTCACCAGTGCTGAGCAAAGGAGGACAGTCACTGCCCTGCTCCTGCTGGCCACACTGTTGCTGATACCAGCCAGGATGGCACCTGGCCAAGGTCACCTGGGCACACTCCTGACTCATGTTCAGCCAGCTGTCAAACAGCACTCCGAGGTCAGTTTCCTCTGATCAGCTTTCCAGCCACTCTTCCCTCAGCCTGTCCCACTGCATTGGGTTGTTGTGATCCAAGGGCAGGACTCAGCACTTATTGAACCTCATAAAACTGTCCTTGCCTGTCTTCCTACCCTCCAGCAGATAAACACTCACAACCAAGCTGGAGTCACCTGCAAACTGGCTGAGGGTGCACTCGATCCCCTTATCCAGATCATAGATAAAGATGTTAAACTGGTCTGGTCCAAAATACTCACCCCTGGGGGACACCACTTGTGACCAGCTGCCAGATGGATTTAATTCCACGCTCTGGGCTCAGCCATCCAGTCAGATTTTTACCCAGCATCCGTCCACTCCATGATTAGCCAAAGTCAGCCTGTATTGTTCCCTGTCATGCCACAGCTAGATCACTCTGACTAGCAAATGCAGGGTGAAGGCTGCTCGGATGCTTCCATATTGTGCCGTAAGCTATGGGATAGAAGTACCTTTTGTAATGACAGGGCATGGCTAGGTAAATCAACATTAGTTTAGAAAGTCTGCAGTAAATAGTTGGCACCTGTTTTTTTTCTTTTTTTCCTCTCTGAATTCATAGTCAAGGTCACTGGGTTTGTTCTATTTCATCTGATCCCAATAGGAGAGAAAGAGAGATGCTTTCTGCAAGGCAAGCAATTTGTGCAAGTCTTCTTTTAATGTTAAGTGTAAGTTTTGTTGTTTAAATGTGTACTTCACTTATTTGCAAAAAAAAGGCCCTGCTTTAATTTGAACACAAAAGAACTCTGCATTATGTTCTAGATTGCTTTCTGCATCTGTGTTATGTAGAACTGTGCACCAGGTTATTTTTTTTCCTTACCTGCATTTCCTTCCTGCAGTGGCATTTGTTTAACAAAAGTCAGATGCTGCTGTTTCTAAGAGTAACCAAGGTAGGGACTCAGGCAAATTAGTTCTTAAATAAGCTTCTCCATAATTATTTAAGTAACACTAGTTGTTGGTTGGATTGGGTTTTTTTGTTAGTTTTGGGGTTGTTTTTGTTATCTGAATTTTTTTACATACATATTCTTGTTTTATTAGATTTCAAAACAGTAAAACAAGTTAGTAGTATTGTTGGCTTTTTGTGCTTTATGTTTCAGTGCTCTGAAGCATGTTTTCCATAAGCATGGAACCATCACATTCTGCTTAATGTGCTTCTTCTTCTTCTTCTTCTTCTTCTTCTTCTTCTTCTTCTTCTTCTTTGCACTTCTAGCAGCAGTTCCACTGCCTGGTTTGTTACACTGGTATAACCAACAGACGGCACAAAACTTCTGTTTTAAAATGAGCCGTGTCACTCCTGGATATTTCTTTAATTTTTTTCCAATTCTGGATCAGAGGTTGTCGTGGTTTGAACTACAGAGGTTTAGTCTTGCAGAGCTTTGACTACTTCTATACCACTAAAATTACCAGGAATCTGCTCAACTTCAAGTGTGTTTTTCTGCATCCGGGCCAGAGCACTTGTGACCTAGGGAGGTGAAGATCCATGTTCTGCTGGTTTATCTCCCATTGCTTTATCAACATTTGCAGTACCAAACCACTGATTTAGCATTCCATGCACTGCAATACAGCTGAGTCAAGCATGATGTTACTTTCATTCTTATCCTTACAGTTATAAGCATGTCCCCCTTTATCCAGCCTAGCCAAGCTTTGTTGGCCATATGCTGTACCATATGCTATAGCTCATGTGCTGCTACGTTGAAACTTTTGATAGGATTATCTGAATTATCCTCAATGTGAGATAGACCAAACTTTATTAAAAATAAATCTGAAATGCCAGGGTAAAGATACTCATATTTTATGGGAGATCTCAGATAGGTGATATATCTGGAAGGGCTTTGGTTTGTGGAGTGCTGGGGAGGAGTTCTTTTTAATAGGGGGTGAATTCAGTTTGAGATTTTTTTTCATTTGTTTTGTTTTTTAACTCTAAATCTCAGTATTCAAGAAGAGTGGTGTGAAACAAACACAAATCTGTTGTATTTTTTAAAACTATTTTAGTCCTGTTTCCAGCTCCTCTTGTGCTGACATTCTACAAACTGATTTTCTAAAAGGACTGTCACCATCAATTTTGCTTTTTTAAAGGACTTTAATTCTTTCAGCATGTTCATATGGTTTTATAAAGCCCCAGATACATGGCAAATCCCCTTGGTGTTGTAAGACAAGATTGCTGTTAAAAAATGTTTAGGCTTAGTCAGCTTCTTCTCACTACTGAAGTCATGAGGGACTCTGGGAAATGGTGTTTATACTAAGCTTAAATTGATAGGGCAAGTTTAATGCAACCAGGTCAAAGGTACAACTGCTTAGCTAGTCTCATCAACCACTCGGGTTTCAGCATCAGTTTATAAGAAAAGGCCTGTAATGATAACATCTGGCTGCGAGCGCATGGGCTGCATTCTCTGTGCAGTGATTGAATGTAATTTAATGGCGGGGAGGAGCAAACTGAAGGGCAGTTCCATTCCTGAATTATGATCCCCAATAGATAAGGTACAACTGCCAGACTTTGATCACCCCTGTTATCAATTCACTTGATGAAGAGCCTTTCTCCAGTATAACCTGGATGGAGATGCCTTCCTTGGAGGAAGGAGTGTGGCCCACTGAAAAAACTCAGGAGGTGGGGGGGTGTCAAGTCCAGGACAAAACCTCGTGGTTTCCAAGTGCATACGTGTGTGGCTGATTGCTGGCCAGGCGTTACTTTGAGCGAGTGCTGAGTGACCCAGGACAGCGCTGAGGAAACGTGCTAGACAGAATAACGGATTGGGCTGCCCTCCTAACGTGAGAAAGCATAATGCTCAGTTACATATTTCCTGCCTTGCACTGTCCGAGTTGGTGTGTGGCAATTTAAATATTCAAGATTACTGCCAGGCAGGCCCCGAAACATATACTCATTAGGAGAATGTAGATACCCAAGACATCCTGAGGGATTTTAATCATAGGCAAGTCTGGTCTGCTGATCCTAATTCAGACCCTAGGAGGGGCTTTTTCATACAGAATATGTCTGGATTTGCTGGCCAAATAGTGTTGTCAACAAATAGGTATTGCCTTCTTTGCCTTATTTGCACTGGATTTAAAATTTCCTATGGTATAATTTAAATTTCCTTTGTGAAAAAGTTTTTATATTTTGCTCCACCCTGGCTGGAATTTTGTTAAATGTCTGTCCCCATCTGAATAATTCAGGAAATTTCAGTCAAAATAATTTCCAATCATCATTACAGAAAAAGAAATTTAAATGGCTTGTTGCCAATTGACATTGGTAACATCCTGCTTTGAGGAAGGGACTTGAAATGGATTAATGCTGTGATTTGTATGTCACTGACATACTTCTTTTTTTTCTGTGAAAATCACTGCATGTTATGAGATTTAGGAAAAAAACCACAATTTGCACACACTTAGCAAAAAGTCGTTAATTTTTCCGGGTAAAATGGCAGAGTATTTAATTCATATTCAACGTATTCAGCCTTCTGATGGTGCTAAATGGGATGTGTGATTTCTGAGAATCATCAAGCATGCTCCCTCCATCCTCCATCCTACCCTCAAGTTGAACTGAATGAATCTGAGCCAACATATGGCATTTTTTGTGGTTAGAGGAGCCACTTGGTACAGAAGATCAACATTGTCTCTCTTCCCAAGTTTGCTTGCACTGTATTGCTTACACTGAGGCAACACAGACCTCAAAGCCTGCAAGGTTAGTGATTATCTGACCTAACTGTTTTCAGCAAAGGTCCCATTAAATTTCCTTGGGTTGCAAACGAAACAGGGAAGCAGGTTCTAGGTTACATCTGTCACCCAAAAAAGGAGTGTGCTCTCCTTTGTCTCAAAGAGCACGTGTGGGTGGGCTGTCTGTGACTGACAACATTAAGAAGATCCATAACAGCCAATGTGGGACCCAAATGTTGAATATACCCAGCCTCGTTTCAGCCTACAAGTCTTTGTAATCACGTATGGTACAAGCTGTGCTCTAGATGGGGGCATGCACTTTTTCCATTTTCTCTGCACATGCATGTGAACTGTTTCCATAAGGATGTTCCTTATGATGTGTTTACATTGGGTTTGCTGATATTCAGGTGGGGATGCCTGTCATTCATGTCATATGAGTACAGGACCATTCTTGGCAGTCAGCAGATCGCTGTGTTTATCTGACATTCATTAGGTAAGAAAATTCAACATACAGCTTAAGTTAGTAAGATTTGCCACTCCTTTTGAGGAACCAAAACCCGAGGAGACCATTCAACTTGCCACAGATCAGTGGCAGGACAGACCATGGGATCTGCTTTCTAATCATGAGAAAGTGTAGTCCTGCTCCTGGGCCAGGGCACACCCTGTTGTAAGATCCGCTCTTGAACATGATAAAATGTAACATTTTGCACTCTTTTATCTGGATAAGTATATTTCACTGTGGGTAATTATAAATCAGATAGTAAACCGCTTTCTAATGGCACAGAAAACAGTTAGCCAAAGCGTGGCTCACAATTCCTCCGCAGCTTTGAATTATCTTGGCAGGTTTCAGTGCTCAGCTTAGCACGTGTAATGTGTCTTCTCATATGGATGGGATGAGGCCCTACTTAAAGTGGTAATGATTATATACACCATACTTCTAAATGTATAAACTGCTTTTGAACATACTGGAAAAGCTAAAATACCAACTGCTAAACCAATGAATCATACTTTGTAAGGGAGTTTTATTATATATAATATATAAAATCCAACTGTGTATGTATAGGCAGAGTGAATACTTACACATCACATGTGTAAGACATAAATGATCCTGATGAACATGACTGAAGTAAATTATGTTAATGCTCCAGTTAGAACTATTTCTACATTAATTTCAAAATGTTTTTGTTATAGTGTAGATTCGATGTCAGGAAGATGAAGGAATCTGGGCTTTTAACTGCAACCTCCACATTGCAGTGTGACTCTATGGAGATATTGAAAATTAAACATTTGGTTTAAGCATTAAACACTTAAATTTTCTTTTTAATTCCTAGGCCCATGTAAAAGCAGATTGGGAAATGGTTTACAGTACTTCCTATTGGGGGCTTCCACACAGACAATGTCAGAAATGATATCACTTTTCTGCTAGTTACTTTTATTACTTTTCAAGAAAAGTCTTTAAAATGCCAGCATGTAATTTTCCTGGTGACAAGGGATAACTACAAGGGTAGTTTTTGGCTACCCTTCTCCCTGTTCAGAGCTCGTGATGAATGGTCTTGCAATTAGTTCCATGGTGAATGGACCTATCTGCTGGAAGAGTGGCCTAACGCATGGTGTCAGCTCCAAGTAAGGAGACCTCTTGATTATTTTCTTATTTTGTGCTCCAAGTATCTCTTCCCAGGTGAAAGACCAAGGAGAGAAGGCATCCTTCATGCTCCCTCTGCCACCACTGGCATTAGACCCCATCTTGAAGGCACTTGGGCGAGGGATTGGCTGGCACACGGTCAGTGACAGAGTGGGAGGAGAAGCCCCAGTGGAGAAGTGAGAATGAAAAAAGCCTTCAGAAAAATGGGGAAGGCAAGAAGCAGCAGAAGTCTGAAAACACCAGTAGGACAAATGAATGGAATATACGTTAAGGAAAGGTGTATGAGGGAGAAAGGTAGATAAATGCAGGTGATTTAGAGGGGAATAGGGCAAGTGGAAAAGAAGTGTTCAATGAAGGAAGCAGAAACAGCCAACGGGAAATGAAGAGAGACCATGACTTCTTAAAAGGGAAGATATATGCCAGACTTAGGGAGGGTATAGGGAACATTTTCAAGAGTATTGTGGCACTGAAGTACAAAGCTGTATTAATCAAAAACTTTTCACTGTCCATCAGTGAGAGCTGGAATGCCATACTTACATCAACTGTATATACCAAACTGAGGAACGCAATAATTGAGAACAAAATGGAGCTTGGAGGACCAGTTTGAATGTGTGACAGACAAAGGAAACAATAAGACAGATAATCTGGTTAGGTTTCATGTCATGTTTACAGCAGACTCTGCCTTCCACTAGGTAGAGTAACCAGTACCCCCAGCTATGTCTGGATATGTAGCAGTATCTGCAAGGGTAGGTTAATCCAGCTGGATGTTCCCTCAGTCTGAGCTGGGCATGTTGACTAACACAACTGTGACACGCAGTTCTTTTCTCCTCAAAGTGGCATGAGCTCTGTGAGAGGTTCAGGATTGCTTTATCTCCTTGTGCCAGGTCCTTCTGTGGTCTCCCGTCTCTTGGAAAGGTACCTCTGTTGTAGGATACTCCTCTAATTTTCTGCTACTTGAGTGCTCTGAAACCTATACTCTCAGACAGGCTACTATAGTGTTTGTGTGAATAAATTATATGGGAAATAAACTAAGGCATGTGGATTTGGTACAGGCTAATTCTTATTTTTAAATAGAATGTAATTTGCTATTGGCAAATTAATCTCATTTATCCCAGTTTCATTTGTTTAAACAATGTGAGTAGAGTTATTCATGTACAAAGGAGTTGGCAAATGCTGCCAAATCCACTAATAAATCTGGCTGCTGAACATAGCATTTGGAAATGGAGTTATTTGCCATTCTCATTTTGTAGTATGCTAATTTCCACGAAAACCCACTATGGTATTAGAGAAGATTATAGCTTCTCCTGGAGAAAAGGCAAAAAGAAATTATTAATCTGCCAATATTGTACAAGAAGAAAACTGTAGTGAGCAAGATAGATTTGTGGGACTGTACTCTTTGTCAGCGGTGGAAATGGTCCTACTGACCTGTTGCAGAGTATATTTAAAATCCAGTCATGTGTATTTGTATTCATCTTCTCATTTTTAGAGGTTTCAGTTAAGTTACTGACAGTTCTCCAGCTCTTTTGTGCATACATGCATGTTGCTATAATAACTATAAAAATCTTTGCCATAGTTAAGGATTCTGGGGTAGGGGATCCCACATACTTCAACATTGAAGTGACTGCAGCATTTCAATTGATCTCTGTAGAATATCACAGCGGTATTATCTTCATACAAGAGCTGTGGGCTGCCCTGGCGGCCTGCCAGAAGCCCAAGGGCTGTGTCACATTTACATGAAGCGGACCATATTGCCACCCTTGGCACTAGCACAAGGGCCGTGTGTCCTACAGACCCTGCAGGTCCCAGCACGCGCTGAGCCACCTCGGTGCAAGCGGACGCGCCAGGAACCCGGCGTGCTCTGCAGCCGAGGTACCTGTCTGCCTACCGGGGTGACAGCAAGCAGCATTCCAGCTGCACCACTTGTATGCTAAGCAAGCAGTTAAAAAAAAAAAAACCCAGCAGGGCAGCCAGTATAATTATCTTTCATCTCACCTGAGTTCAAAAGCAGGGCTTTTCCACTGCCACTCTGTTTTCTTAGCCGTCTGCTCCAGAACCACTTTGGCTGTTAGTGGTTTATGTGGAAAATTAAAGGGGGAATGACTGTCACAGCTTCCTAATGACATCTAGGGATTCTTTTATATGCTAAGTCATTCATATCTTTTACAATTTAAAAGCATGATGACATCATGTACATAATAACCATACAAGACTGCCTGCATGTTTGCAAATAAATGTCGGAATTCATGACAATCTTTTTTTCTCATGCCAAAGATGATTGAATAAATCAGGTCCATTTTCTCCAAGAATTTTCCCTGTAAATAGAAGTGCCTCTGCCTCTATCTGTTAATTGCTACTAGGGTCCACAGATACCTGCATGTTGCAAGCTTGTATTTATTAATTATTTACAAATTACAATAGAAGAATCATAAGAATTATCATGGGAAATTATTTTCTATCAACTCTCTATACATTTGCAAATGAAAAGTGACATTTCAGCTCTGCCTAGGGACTCTTTGTAAGAATGGTATTGAGCTATTACAACTTCAGGTCAATAACATATCTTTTCTTACTTATACACTTACCGTATAAATGTTGCCTAGTTATCTCTTCCTGTCTTGGTGCTGTGGCTTTTTGGCTTATTGATACTCTACAGAGTGTCTGTATTTCATACATTCCAACACTTCATCCAGCACACTTCATTAGCTAACCAAGACTGAAGCCTGGCAATTCCTTTTCATTATTTATGGAGCTGATGTTAAGTAAACATGAAAAGTGAAACAGAAATATGTTAAAACATGCTTGTATCATTTTACTACTTTGATTGTATCTCTGTGCATGACTGTATCCTCACCTGACGCTGATACAGGGTGTATTTCTTCTTTCACTCATGTAAATGTACATGTAGTCTGCTAAAAGGAAGATCTACTTGTTTGTGGGTTGGGCTTTTTTTAAGGCTAACAAAATTTACATCAATTTAAACACGTTTAGGACTTTGAAAAGCCACTCTGTACCATGAAGTGTTTCTATATAATTTTGTTTCAGTTTTGGGGAAGGAAGTTAGTGCATCCATTCACTGCTAGCACTCATGAATTTGCATATCATGTAAGATCAGTGTCCAATATCTCTGAAATACCTGAAAGTGCACCAAGCTTTGTATTTTAAATTAAGCCGGCATCCTGACCTGATAAACACGAGGTGTTCAGCTCTGGTTCTGTGGAGCACTGTGTCAGACCTATGTGGTTGCATGAAAGTGACACAGCAAAATCCACAAGTCCTGTAGGCGTTGACTTTGGACAAAAACGCCAACCTGCACCTCTTGGAAGTCCAGTGATGTCAGCAAAACAAGGCTAGCTCATCACATTCTTGAAAGCCTGATTTAAAAATCACACATAAACAGACATCCCAGTGTTGGCTTTTATTAGGTGTACTTATGCTGTTTGGTGAAACATTATTCCCTGTCCGTGACTGGTTGCATCATGACTTGCTGTATCCTATAACAGAGCTATTCACCATTCTGGGGCCTTCATGCTGTGTGTCTCTCAAAGTGTGGACACCCATGCTGAAGTGGGAGTTTACTTCCCTGCTCACATGCAATATTCCATTTGCAGAGTAAGTGTTGTCAGTAATGATTTTGGCAAACATAAGGTGTGGTCAGAGTTGTCTTTGCAAAGAATGGGAAACACAATCCTCAATTTCTAGCAGGTGAAATATGACCCTCTTAATCAAGGTGATCCACTGCACATCTATTTCAAATCTGATGTAATTTAAACTCGTGGTTCTCCTGTTTCTGATTACAGTGCTATTCTGAATGTTTGGATTTCGACACAGTAAGATGGATGCAGTTGAAAGGGAGGTATTTCCTTTTTACTTACTGTGAAGCAGTGGTCCCATGGATGCACTTCAGCCTACCTGAAAACAGGCCATATTTATCTGAAACAACCCAAGATAAAATACAACCAGTTTGCATCCCATGTCTCATCTTTTCAAGTACATTCTGTTTTAAAGCAAGTAGGCCAAATTCCTTTCCAGCATAGCTTCACAGAAACCCATGAGTTTCATTCAGCAGGTAGCTGACTATAAACACTGTCATAGAACAGGTTTGTTTGGAATCAAACATAGAAAACTTTTGAGTTAGAATGATACCTGAAAACATTTGCTCGATGAGATGAAGACATGGAAATACTTGGGTAGATTCACCTTAGAGTTTATACTAGGTCTTGTGCAGAGTTCACAGTGGATCAGAGCCGTGGATACTTCTACCAAGTACTATCCAAGTAGTCCTGCCCACAGGACCAAGTGGTGCAGGAGAACAGTGACCAAAGTCCACTTTGCTTCAGCGAGTTGTTGGCGTATGGCCCTCAAAATGGGACTTGCTCACTGGGAAGATGAAATGGCTGCAAAGGGAGCAATGACCTAACATATTGCCTTTCCTTCAGGAGATGGCACTGTTTTGAGCATGCATGAAACTCAGGTGGGAATTAAACCTGCAGAAGTCAAAGTCCTTTCTCCACCAGCTTCACTCTGCTAATAATTCCTCTCCTAAAACAGGTTTCTTTAAAGGTCTAAAGTTTCTTTTTTCTAGCTCATATTTAAATGATGCAATGACAGGAGACACCCTAGGGTGTTACCACACTTCAAGAGGTGACTTCAAGGCCAGCAACACTCCCTGCATGCAACACTATCTTGCAGTATTGTCTCATACCATTGTTCATTGTTGCTTAAATATTTGGAGAGGTGTGTCATGCTTTGTTATTGCCCTTCGGCCTTTTGGAGAGCACAGAAGACAGATCTCTAGTGGAATAGTTCAGCACTTGACAGTGACTTCAAAATTCTTCACCCAATATTTGTCCAGACCAAAGCATTTAGCAGGACATACCAAATACCTTTCACACTTCAAGTAATTTGTTCAATGTACATACAATTTTCTTTGATTCGTTGTTGCTTCAAGCTGCATTTTAGGAAGAGTGACAAGACTGAACGTATGGAAAGAGATCCTAGTTTTTAGACCAATATAAACCACTAGGGGCTCTGTTAAATGCAGAACTGCCAAAAATCAAAATCAGATTTCTACGGCTCTTGGCATGGGGAAAGCTGCTCAAGTTTGGTTCCCATTAGTTATTTAGCACTTCTAGTATTTTTGTTGCTTCTGTTGCTTCATTCAACTAATTGCCAGGATCTTGAAGAATTTTATTCCATGGAGACAAATACTGTATTATTTTTTCCAAGCACTGTTAAATCAGCAGGAATTACTTCTATGCAATATTACAATAGCATTTGTAGTAATACGATATGTGTTTATTACTCAGTTAAAACTGTGTCCGTGGCCAAGCTATGTCAAAATGACACTGTGATTCTTCAATTGCCAATGAAAAAGTAATCATACGCTCAAGTTTGTGTGAGCATCGTTCCCCACGCACATACACACCCACTCACAGGTCCTACTTATTAATTGCTGCCTTCTCTTTGGCTGCCAGCAATGAAAGTAGAAGTGCCTCCTTACATTGGTGTCCATTTTAGGCATTTACTTGGCAGAACTATTTCTCATCTCCATTTGCAGGTGTTTGTAAGCATTGCCCATCGTAGTGCTCAAGGACAGAAATGACTGTCTGTGTGACAGCCAAAGCACACTTTCAGGTCCAGGCCTCAAAAAAAGCAAGTTGTAAAATTGTGGCCTTTGAGCATCATGAATAAGAGCAATCAGGCTATGAGGCAGAGTAGCAGCAGCCATATGTTCATTACCTCTGACTTTAGAATGCTTGGCAGAGATGTGTCAAGTGTCTCATTCAGCTCTTCACTGCTGTGCAAACATCTGTGCTAAAATTTAAACTTCCCTCATATAGAATTTAAAGAGAAAACAGCATTCTCTTAAAAGAGGACTCAAATCTCAGTGATCTGACGTAAGAATGGAATTTAAGGTTCAGAGTAACCCCCAAGTCATGTGCAGATGGATCCAGTTAGCCTCAATTAAAATATGAGAACACTGGGCTGGTTTGGCAGAGAGATACTGCAGCAGGGGTGGGGACAGGGCCTTCGAGGGGAAAGCGTAGTAGTAAGCCCTAGTGCCAAATCTTGAAAAACTGTAATATATGTCTTGTTACTGAAATTAGCTATCATGAAAGACATATTTTGAATGTTGTACTAAAAGAAAGGTGCAGGGTGGACCCTCCCCAGATACAAGCAGCATCAGGTAACATCCTGACTTAAAAAAACCAAGAGATGCAAATTTCTTTCCCTTTTCTTGGGCTTCATCAGAGAGTATCCAAACTTTTATTGTACCAACAATTAAAAACATAAGCAGATAAATGGAGGCTAGCTCCTTAAAAGCATTGTAGGAAAACCATCAAATTCCAGTTTGATTATCTCACAAAAGGAATTTCTTCTTATAAAACAGAAGCTTCTGTCTTCCCACATGTGAGGACATTGCTTACATATGGTAGAGAACAACTGGAATAAAAGAAATTAATAACCACATGGAAGGAAAAGAAAGGTGGCTCATTACTTCCTTTTTTTTTTTCTGAGAAATCATGCTTGCAGTAACAGAAGCATCTAAAACCATGTGCTTCCAAAGTATTTCTTGATTTTGTAGATATATAGGCCTGTTTTTCAGACGTCTTATATTTTTATAATGAAATATGAATTTTTAAGTAGAAATACTTCTGAACTTGAAATAGCAGTGTCTCCTCTGCAGAATTAAATAACAGTTCTCTTAGATAACTTGAATATTGTAGGAACAGTGGCAACACTCGAGTGCATCTGGCTTACTTTCTGTGGATACAGGCAAGACATTCATTGCTTATTTTAAACTCCCAGTTTCTAATTACACCCCTTAGCTTAAATTCAGTAATTTTGATAAAAACTAGAAGAGTGAAAGAAGATGTATTTCATGTTGTTTCCTTTCCATTCTGCAGTTCAGGCCCTACTTCATCCCGGCCAGTGCATTTGTTTCCATCCCATTAGTACTTTATTACCTGCAGCATGATCTAGGTCTTGAAGGGGCATTGTTTGCAAACAAACAAGCAGGTGTTAAAGTTCCTTTCATCATTTTAATGACACATAAGCATCTCTAGGGCCTTCAATGAGAACACCTACTTCTCAACAGAGACAACCCGTCTATTTTCTAAGTGTAGTCCCTATTCCTGCCCATTTTGTCCTTATGGATGTAGAGCAGAGCACTTTCCCCAATCACTTAATCTTTGTTTCTCTTCATCCATGCTCTTCCCCAATATTTGTAGGGTAAGATAGCAAAATAAAAAGATAAGGTAAGTCACTTCATCTCTGTTTCTTGCTACCCAGCTAAGTAATTTGGCAGACACAGAGGCACAGCTGGTTTTGCTGATAGATACCTGCCACTCAGAGACCCCTTAGGATCCAGCTGGATCTCTGTGGGAGCTATTGCAAAAGGAAAATGCATTTGCGTGACTGTGCAAAACACAGTGGGAGGGTTTGGTGCTCAGTTCAGGATGCATGGGTTCATTAGTCTCACGAAGGGACAGCTTGGATTCCCCATCAGCTGGGGCAGAAATAAGATTATAGATGCAGGTTTAGGAGATCTCTGCAGCCACTTGAAGGAAGGGTGAGATTTCAGGTGAAGGGCTGCTCAGACCACCGTAAGTGCAGTGGAGGAGGTCTGCACTGTACACTAAGGGGCTTAAGGGACTCATGGTCCATTAAGGAGGTAGGAGCTTGATACAGCCTGTTGAGCTGGCAAAAATGTGTTCCTTTACAACTCCCCTACCCCAGGCTGGTACACTCATAATTTCCCAAAACAGTTGTTGTTTACCCTGAAGTTTTCCATGTTTGGTCTTTCTCCAAAACCAAATCTCACTGTCAGGTTTTAGCAGAAGCCCTGCTGTTGCTGCTTGGGTGGGCACATGTAGGGAAGAAGGATATTTTTAAAACATCTGAATTTTATCATGCAGTCAGGAAAAAAAAATGACTGGAGTCTGGTACTTGGAATGAATGAAATTATTTGCTAATACCAAGCCCAGATGAGCTTTTGCAGGGCAGTATGAAATATATATTGCTTTAACCCATTTGGTTAAGGTCAAGAATGAAGTGACTCAATGTCCTGGCTTGTTACAGACACGCTGTTCCTGCATGGAGAACTGATTTGAATATTGAGCTATGGTTCAGTGTCGTTGATTTCAACATTTGGTGTATCAACCCCACAATTTAAGAGCAACCTCAATTGTCCAGAGAACTTGCAAGCCCTCCTGGCAGAGTTGTGCAAGACCAGAGGGTTAGTTTGTTTTGTTTAGTTTAATGGAGTTGTAACCTTGCCAAGCAAAGAGACAGACTGCACATCTGTGAGGACAACTTTTTTTTCCAATTTTTACACTCTTCTGAGATCACAACAATCTCCAAGATCAGATCTTTAAGTTTTTGCAAAAATTGGTTTTGGTAACGTGTCTCTTTGGGGTATTTGCTTACACAAAACACAGCTCACATTTCCCCTACATACTCTTTAGATAAATCAGGAATTTTATTTGTTGCTTGCTCTGCAACCTTAGAATAGTAGTTTCATCTTTTTTTCTGCATCTAAGGGGGCAAGAATTAGAAATTATCTGACAACAAATACTGTATAAATTTAAGAAATTACTGTTGTTATTATAGAAATATGGAAATATGTGAGTTCTACAAATACTGGCTTCATTACTATTATTGAATTAGTAGTTGTGGAAAAGATCTGTAATGTAAGAGGAAATAGACAACTGAAAGGAACAGTTTGTTAGACTGAAAAGGAAAAGTGTTAGACAATTAAGAATCCTCTTTATGGTCCAGTCCAAGAAGAATATTCAATAAAATTTTGTTGATAGAAATAAAGTGATCTTTCTGGTAGCAAAATTTGAGGTATTCCTGCTGTCATTCCTCTTTATTGTTATTATCTACTGCCACGTAAGTAGCAAACCAGTAAGTTCCCTGAGTCAGTTTGTACCCAAAGCGAACATCAGCATCCTTCTTGAAAGCATTCCAGATGTAACCAGGGTCGTAAAACAAAACAGAAGGTTGATAGTTTTACTGTGATGCACGTTACAATCAAGTAGTTATCTGATGGATCATCTGCTTTTTATGATCCATGATGAGAAATATAGCTGTCATATGAGGAACAGATTTCTCATCGTAAAACTTACCTCTGTAATTTCAGCACCTGAATAAGTGCTGCCTCAGGTGCTGATTGTGCTAGTAAACACTGTCTTAAGAGTGATTTCCCCATCTGTTTCTCCTCCTTCCAACTAAGTGCACAGTTTGGCAACAAGTGTGTTTCTGCAGTCCCCTTTCGTTCAGCAGCTACTGCTATTAAAGATCTCCCATGAGGAGGTTCCTGTTGGGTAGCTGCTGATGCAGGAGTTCACCTGAGGAAAGCAAAGCCTTGTATGTAGGTCAGTGTTTCTGTAGATAGCTAGTGAAGCAGTTTCTCATGGGAATGTTAACTCTCTTGTGGCGCAGATCGCTTCAAGTCACTGCTGCCACTGCAAGGGGCTGGACTCATGTACCTCATTCAGCTCAGGTTTCCAGTGTAAAAGGTGAGAGAAAAGCTCCTAGTTTGTGTAGGGTTTTTATCTCTGCACTGGTTAGGCAATTAACTTGGCATTTGGGGTAGATGTGTAAAATCAGAGCTCTCAAACCACTTGCATCATATTTATGTACAGCACATTCTTGATGGGAGAAAACAAGATACACATTGAGGATGTAGATCAAAACAAGCAGAAAGTTGCAATGATTTCACCACTATCCATAGAACTTCTGGTATAAATCAAATGGATGTTAAAAGCAAGGAAACCTCTTCATCTAACGTGATGATTGAACCACAGGAACAAATTTTCCTCTCGGATTTGTGTTGTGGACCCCCTGTGTTAGGGAGAGGTTATATGTTTCAGCGTGCTGACAGACACTATTACATACTGTGCTTTATTCCCCCCTGTTTCGCCAGCCTCCAATAGCCTTTTGCACCTCTGAATCCCTCTGCCTTTGGCTCTTCTTCTGGTGAGACTCCCAGATGGGGGTGTGGTTTAGCTAAAATGGGTGCTTTTCACCAGAAGAATAAATTATTCCTATACTACTGTCTGAAAAGGGTGGATCTGGAGCCAATTTAGTGAGCATAAGTTACAATTGACTTTGGAAGCAATAACTTATGCTTTGAGCTTCCTTAGATGTATAGCCAAGGAGCTGTCTGGCTGCATGTGTTTTTACACATCTTTCAGCTAAATTAGAAATCCAAGTGCAAAACCTAATTTGGGGAGATATCTTGGAGATTTGTGACCTTCCCAGAAATACTTTGAGTCCACAAATGAGCCAGAGGGTCTCCTGGTTTCATCTACCTTTTTTTTTTTTTTTAATTGCCACATATGGCACATTGCTGAATAGTACATGGAGTTTATTATATCGTAATTAATGACTCTGAGTATAATTTGCCCTGGTCCTGGCAAGCAAACTCTGCTGGAAAGCTGATTAGTGAAGGGAGCCAACTTAACTGAACACCCTCTTCAGAGATGTGACCAAAGATTGAAGTATACTCATGTGTGTCAAAGGTAGAAAAGCCTTAGGAAAACAGAAGATGGGGATTGCGCTGAGCTGAGAAATAGGAAGACAATGGGTGGAGCCTTTAAGGAGATGGGGAGGACGGTAATGGTGAAAAAGGAAGAAAGGTGTAGTAGCAAAACATCAAATGGAAGATCAAAATAACCACAATTAGGGATACTGGGAATATCCAATGGCACTTTATCCAACGAGGAACCAAGCTGGGTATGCCTCCTATGCTATCTGTTGATACTGGGAAAGAAAGAGCTTGAACCAAGACCTGAAGCCAAGGAGAAAATCTGCTGTTAAGTGGTCTTTACATCACGTTAGTGGAAAAAGGACTAAATCAAGCAGGCATGTAAAGAGCAAGAATACTGGCACATGGGGGCAGTTCATTTCTTCCTACTATCAAATTTATGAGTTTAGCCTGGTGGGATGCTACCAGCAGTGATGATGAACACTACAAACCTGGGCTGTATTTAGCCCACTCAGTCACTTCTTGGCCAGGCTCCTCATGATTTCACTGGGAGACTGCATGAGAATGTGCAAGTCCCTCCTCCCCAGAAATAGCAAATCTCCCAAAAAATATTCTGTTATGTAGCATGAGCATGTGTACTGAATTGCTGGCATACTTTTAGTATGCTAGTTAGCACCTCTGATGAGGTCAGTTAAACAATTTCAGCCTTGAGTATAGAAGTTGAAGCACTTAGGGTTTGTGGGAAGAAGAGCTTTATTTCAGAGAGATGCTGGAATTTGTATGAAAATATGTAACTTGAGGCACACACGAGCAAAAATTACCTAATGAGAACAAGAACCATCTCTAAATGTTCTTTTAATATGTGGATTTGAATGTGTTCAACATTATGTAAGTTGCTACACTTATTTTTCTTCTTATGTAGACAGCCACGAGTCTTCCCTACGTTGTGCTTTGTCTGATTCATACCCATGCAAAACACAGACCAAGTGGGAGTAGATCGAGTTGGTTGCACCTTCTAGTTAAATATGTGAATAACTATTCTGGATGTAAAGCAGCTGAAAACAGTGCTGCTCTTACACAGCATTTGCATGTCTGCTATCATGAAGGATCACACATTGCACACAGTTCCTCCACAGTAAGGACTGCAGACGACAAATGTCCCGTTACTCATGTAGCTGGTCATTTTTGTATGCAATTACCAGAATTGTATGCTCAGTTCCAGTAACCACGTGCACAAAAATAGGCTACAACAGCCTGCTTGGGGTTGTTAATAACATGGTCCAAAGTCTCAGTCTTTATTGTTTTGTTGTTTTATGCTGGTTTTGTAAGAGAACTGAGCTGGGAATTAGTTTGGTTGTTGACTGTACAGGCAAAAGGAGGCATACATCTACGTGCACTGCCAAGGCTGCAGGACTGCAGAATTTCTGCATATGGTTTAGATACTGAACTTGGTATAAGGAGCTGATGGGCCAGAAGAGAGATACTGCACCAGGTGACCAGCTGTAGTGCATGGCTCCAGTAAAGAACAAGCAGCTCCTGAAATTTTGCATTTAAAATCCGTGAATCTCACACTATCAGTTTTGTAGTGAGGCATAAAGTCCTTGCCATGAGCGATTCAGAGTCAGCCTGCAGTAGCTGAGGAATACTTAATTGGCATTTCTCTTTTTTGCATATCACTGTTCTCATCAGTTCTAGTACGTGGTTTTTTTCCCGCCTGTACAAACCTCTTTGCCTTAAAGGATTCATGAAGGAAATAATTAAAAAGTACACAGAGGAAAACTGTCTGAGCAGAAGGGGCAGAAATCCAAGGTGCTGTAGGGAGTTGCCCCAAACACTCTTTTGGATGATTATTAATTTTTTTCTTACTATTATTTTATGACGCTGTTTATGTTTAATTACTCATGTTTTCCTAACCTGTGTGACAGGCATAATTTGAAGAGCAGTAGTAATGATCAAGCTGTGGAAGTGCCAGCTGCTGCCTACGTGCTCAAGCAAGCATAGAGCAGGCAGTGTCAGGAGACAACTGTCTCTTGATTAGATCTAAACTTCTTTTTTTCTCATGTTGATGAAAATGATCCCGACTGTTATTATTTAAATATAAACTATGCCAAGAGATGCTATGAAAAGTGAGAGCTCTCTCGGTTCACTGCCTGTATGGAATAGTAAGTTCATGGGACTTTACTGCAGTATATGCAGTTAAAATGTGAACTGGTTCAGTTGTAAAAGATACAGTTGGTCTATATGGGTGTTTTTCATCTGAAAATTAAGTGGAGAAAAAACAACCCAATAAACTCCTAAGTTCTGTTACTCTCAAGTCAGTCATAGGAGCCTGGGGTGGAAAAGTTGAGCAAGCAATGGTAATTTTTTAGTATTGCTAGGATGAGTATTTGATTTTTACGTGAAAGACAGTATAAAAGAGAATCCAGGGGCAGAAATCGAAGTGAAGCTGAAGACAAATGAGAAATATGTGGTTAAGTAAGTCACCTGCTGCATCAAGGTGCTATATGATCATTTATCCTTGGAGCAGTTTGCTTCTGGGGGCCTGCTCACTACAAATCAGTGGCAAAGACTCATTCAGGTCAAATTTTGCCAGATGCAGTGTGATGTGAATGCTTGGCTTCTTCATCTGTAGTAAGCCATATATCAGAGGGAAGTGGTGGGATACAACCTGGGTTCTCTTCTTGCTCCTCCCTCTCATTCCAAGGTGTTGGTCAAGTCCCTAGATCATCCTGCCTCCTAGCTTCATAAAATGGGGGTGGCAGTGCTTTCTTCCCATTTGTAATGTCATTATTGTTTCTTAATTATATAAAATCCGTATCTTCTCTGGTGGCCCTTCATTGTCACTGTAGTGCTGCTGTGAAGCAGTTCTGTTTTGTCTAAGTGGTAACACATCTAGTTGAAGTCTTGCTCGGGTTACAAGTGGAATGAAGCTGCCAAGATGTTTATCTAGCTTTCGTCAGCTGCTTTTGAGATTCTCAGTAGATACATGTCAGTTCTGTAATTCATGGCTTTGTGTATTCACATGTATTGCCATTACACTGGAATACATCAAAGAAAGTAAACCACACCAGAAGATTTCGCTGGTGACCTGCACTGAAAAGGAGATGCAAGCTGTAGGTGAATTCTAACAGGATATTCCAGGAGGTGATATTTGACTTTGATGAATTTTCGGAGAAAGGGCTGCCATTTCTGTGTTTGTGCAGTGCATAATGGGACCCTTACCTGGCATCTCTGCCCTGCCAAAACATGAATGAAAAACAGGATCGCTTGTCTGAGGAACAGCTCTGTCTTTCACATTGAAACTCAGCAATAAATGATTCCTGTGTGAGTGCTCTCAAGAGACACTTTCTTTGTAAAGGACTCAAGTGATTGATGAGGCATCTCACATTTTAAACATTATACAGGTGAAAACATTGGAGTGTTCTGAGCCCTTGCCTGCTGCTGTGTATGCCTGAACAGTTTGCTTGCTTTTTAATTGTGGAACTAAAGAAAGTTTGGTAAGTAGGGCAGGACCATAAGAAAATGCTAACTGTTTTCCTTCTGTAATGAAGACCGCTGCAGGGTGAAGTAATGAAGTTTCTGGTAACAGATCCAAAATTCCTTTCTTCTTTAATTGAAAGTATTTAAGGGAAGAAGGCCATTGAGAGGACAGATTTCAAGAAGTGGTACAAGCATTTGGTGATGCTTTGGAAAGAAGCAGAGCATATTAGCCATTCTTTTAAAGTGTATATGGCTAATGCCCTGCCAAATCTGTGGAATTTTATAGGCAGCAACTGTGAATAGTAATAGCAGTCAATGAATCTGCTTTTTACCCCTACTTACACTGGCTCTGTGTGCTTTAGGAGGTCTTACTGCTTCTTTAAAACTTATTTCAGAATACTTTCAGCCCTGTCAGCAAATCTCTGCTGTGTTACTGGTAATATGCATTGTCTTCCAGAACCCTGCGATGTTCCACACAAAATCCTGAAAGCTGGCACTGGTGTGTGGTGGAGTACCACTGGAAAAGAAAAAGGAGCAAATCTGTGATGATACAGAGAGAATACTTGGGGAAAAGAAATTGAAAAAATATTCAAGGGAAAAGAACACTACAATAGAAATGAGGAGAAGAGAACAAAATCGCAGTGTGGGGTGACATGTTTTGAGGATGAAGGAGAAATAGGAAAGTAAGGCCAAGTTTAAGATGATCAAAGATGTTTGTGAGCAGGAGATTGATGCACAAAAGAGAAATGGGACAAGTGTGAATGAAAGAGAACGACTGGGAGACACATCAAATTAGGAAGGAAACATGTCTTACAATAAAAAGGGATAAATGGGATTTTACAGGGAAATATAAATTCACCAAAACATGGGAAAGATTTAAACAACAAAGAAAGTGAGAGAAATTAAATACCAAAGTAAGAGAAGGATGGAAGAAAACAAAATACTGATATTTAAAAAGAAAGTAAAATAGTTGTATTCATTTTATTGATTTATTGGAAGATCGTGTGGTGAGTTTAATGTCTGCCCTGAAAGTGAAAGATGTCATAGGAAAAACCATGATATTTTTTTTTCCCAGGCTTTCCTGTGCAGGAAATGTAATAGGAAGTTATTTTTATTAACGAAGATCAGAGAATATGCAACAACAAACTACCAAGAATGGTGTGGAAAATCCGGTTATTTTTCCAGTCAGACCAGAAGAACCTGTGGCCATTGACCAGCAGGAGCCTAAGGGTCAGATTATTAAGCAGCAGCATCAGTGAACTGCATGGCAATTGGAATCTGTGCATCTTTAAATGCACACCAACAAACTCATATTACAGTCAGAAAGAAATCTTGAACCCCGTGTAGCTGCTATTTGTAGCCATTCATTAATTGCTTTGTGCTGTTTTGTCTGCCTAATCAACACAAACAGCAGACTTGTTTGATTTCATTTGCAAATGTGAAACCAATTGATTTTACGGCAATATACTGCTTGCTGAGCAGTATTTTTCCATCAAGACAGTCAGGTTACACCAGTCACCAAAAACTGATGAGCCAGAACAGTGAGAGCCTTGGATAGAGAGACAAGGTCTTTGGCAGAAAGTTTTGGAATTTGTCAGGGAGAATGCACCCCTCGGTTCAGCATAGCTGTGGTGCTGAGTGTGCTGGGAGGACTTGATCCTTTCAAAAGCTATGACAAGCTGTGGGAATACTCAGCCCACATCCATGAAACACTTGCAAAGGTCTGTGAGATGAGGGAATGGGGAGCACATTGCCTTTATTTGCAGCAATAGCATGTGTTTCATCTGTAAAAGAGATATTCAGCTGTCTACCTTGTCTGGACGTAACCAGTGACTAGTGTTTTATCTTAACAGGTTTGGTTGAACACACATGCAGAGCAAAAAAAAATTTGTTTATGGGCCGGAAATGCATAAGCTTTTTAATAAATAAAGCATGAGCTTGAAGCATTAAATGTGACGTGCATTGTTGTGTGCTACTACCTGCAAAGGGTTCTTCTTTGTACTGTACTACTTGGACTCAAGCACTAAACCTTTCATCAAAGCAAGTCTGATTATTTTGCACATGGTTTTCCTGAAAGGATGTTATGATTTTCTAGATGTTTGGTGGCTGGTGATAAATTAGGCTTTTATGATGTCATGTGAAAGGCCACTGCTTGGACTTCCTTCTCTATCAAATGCACCGGAGAATACATTTGGGACATACTCAGCATCAGAAATTATCCTACCTTGTTTTATTTTAACCCTTTTGTGGACTCTTGCTTGTCTTGTAACTGTGTTCAGGCAAGGATAGCTTCATTTTTGAAGACAGGAGCCCCACGGTATCATGTTCTTAGTCCCCTCCATATGGGGACTTGGAATTTTTTTTCCCCTTGGGTAAAAAGATCTCAGTTCTTGAGCTCCCTTTAAGCTTTTCACAGCTTAAACTCTCTCCAGATATTTTGTCTTGAAAAGGCTTTTCAAATTGGATGGGGATTTTATTGAGAAATTGGAATGCAGTGGGGGGTGGGGGATAAGGTGATACGTCCCATAAATTAGGTCGGGTTTATGACTGTGTAGAGGGAGGCTACTTCTAAAAAAACAGCCAGCAGTAAAAGGCAGATTGTGACTTTGACCACAGAAGTGGCAGCTCCCTTCTTCATCCCCCATACTGCAAGGAGGGAGTATTTTACAACTTCTTTTTGAACAATGAAAAATGACTGAACATCCTCCACGCTAACTCTTATGTACTAGATAATCCATAGCACGGAGGAAGACAGGAAGAGAGAAATATCCATCTCCTCTCTGTCCTCTTCCCCCGAGTCTTACCACAAGCTTTAGAGGGACAGAGGTTCATGTAACACTGTAAGAGCTAGGGAAGGGAATGTCATCCTGCCTGCCCAGTTTCAGGGTGGTGAGGTGAACACAGGGCAAAGACAGCAACTGCTGTTATAGGTGATTTAGTTAGAATTTTTCTATTACGTGCTCTTTAGGTGAAAAATTCCATTTTGAATAAATTAATATTTTTATTAGGGCAAATATAGCAGCACACTATTCCAAAAAATATTTTAATATAATTTTGATGTTAACATAACAATTGCCATGATTTTTTCAGAAATGTGAGTGTCCATGGGGTAGTAAAATCACCACAAACAATGCAGCCTGTATAAGAAAAAGAATAACTCTATGAAGGAGTAATGTCCTGAGTTCATAGATCTGCAGTCATTAAATTGCTGCTTAATGCTCTAACAGTAGATAGATAAATAGCTGTAAGTAGAATACAAGATAGCTGTCCTAATGTTTACTGTTTTGTTGCTTATCATTTGTATTTGACCGGTGATGACAGCTGAATTTGTTTACATTTCCAATATAACTTACTATAAATGAAGTAATTTTTAGTAGAATAAGAGAAGAAATTAAGTAGGCTTGCATCAATCATGGATGGCTGGGGTTATCGGTTTTCCTATTCATCTTGACATGTCAGTCAGCAAAGACAGCTAACCCCAGGGTCTGTGTTTCATTTCCAGTGAAAAAGACATTATTCCTGCACAATAAACCCAGCTGAAATCAAACAACTTCACAAAGTGATTTCCTGATCTTTGCAGAAAATGTGAAGAGTAGGGAGTGATGAGAAAACTAATCAGAGTGGATAAAAAAAAAGGTGAGTGTTACATGTAATAATTTTAAAGGTACCGTGCCCTCACCTAAATAATGCATAATGCAGCAATAAAACCACATATGATGAGGACGTTATTATCCTACTCTTCCCCCCAAGGTAGTTGTCAGAGTGGAGAATAGGTAAAGCAAGAAGAAAACACATTGAATAGTGAGCAAAAGCAGGACTTGAAGGTACCAGTGAAAAGAGAAGAAACCTGTTTTTTTCCTGTGCTACAGCTGATCTCCATCCGTATGAAAGTGGTTCATCTCTCTTGTAAAAGGAAAATTCACAAATGCTTCTAACCTATATCATGCAAAATCCACGTTATCCAAGCACCTCTTAATGCCAGGTTAGTTTGTAACATGGAATGGTCAGCTCACACATCAGCAGCCAGACTACAGGGCAGTGGAAGTCAGTGGGAGTGGTACCACCTATAACCAGCATTTGCAAAGAGCATTTCTATTTTGTTGTAAGAGTGGGAAAATCTTACTTTTATAATTATCAGTTTGCATTTTAGCAAACATACTGAAGATTTTAGCTGTGATGTGTGTGTTTGGATGACCTGGTACAACATATCAGAAGGGAAGGGTTTCTGCTGGAGCAAGGTCAGAGGAGGGCTGGAAAGATGGTCGGAGGGCTGGAGCACACCTCCTTTGAAGACAGGCTGAGAGACTTGAGGTTGTTCAGCCTGGAGAAAAGAAGGCTCTGTGGAGACAATAGAGCAGCCTTCCAGTACCTGTGGGGACCCTACAAGAGAATTGGAGAGGGACTTTATACAAAAGCATGCCATGAGAGGACAAGGAGGAATGGCTTTAAACTGAAAGAGGGTTCAGATTAGATATTAGGAAGAAATTTACTGTGAAAGTGGTGAGGCACTGGAACAGGTTGCCCAGAGAAGCTTTGGATGCCTCACTCCTGGAAGTGTTCAAGGCCATGTTGGATGGGGCTTGGAGCAACCATGTCTAGTGGAAGGTGTCTAGTGGAAGGGGGGTTGGAACTAGATTAAGTTCCCTTCCAACCCAGACCTTTCTATGATTCTGGGACTGAGTCCAGCCCTAATACCTGAACTATCATAATTATGGTCTGTATATGGAAAATGGAATGGGTTTGATTTTTTTCCTCTCCCTCGGAAGTTCCCTGCTTATTTAGGAGAAGGATTCCTGTCACCTAGAAATGATCTTGCCATTCGGAAGCCTCTTTGGCACTTTGCAGGGCCATGAGCTGAGGTTACAATTGCACTTACATCCAAGCTGGGGAACAACTTCCAGGTCTCCCCAGGCGTGCAAAACTGGGCCTCAGGGCAAGCTACGAGGCAGGGAAGCACCCGCCTCACTGCAGCCAGCTGCGGGAATTTTGCTGTTTGCAGCAGCAGGGCTTTCCCTGCTGCGGGGGGAACACTCTGGACTGCTTCATGCATAGCAACCTGAAAAGCAGCCATGGTCCCCCTTGCAGCGGGATGCCCTGGCACAGAGCTATGCGGGACGGCTCCTGATGAGCGAGCTGAGCTCCGGATCCAAAGCGAGTGAAATTCAGCACTGGCTTCGGGGATATCGGGCTGTAAGTCGGGAGGAATTTTATCTGGCTCGAGGGACGGCACCGGCCAAGATGTTTTGTCAGGCTTCGCTTGGCAAATGGACAGATCTGAGTAACGCTCAGCCCTGCGAGGGGCTCCTGTGCCTGCAGCTCCGCCGGTGCTTGCTCCGGGGCCGAGGGCTCTCCTCCCAGGCTGCAGCCCCGCGTCCATGGGCGGGAGCACCGCCTCCGGCTCGGCGATTCGGGTCCCGCTGCGAGCCCCGGAGGCACCTGGGGGCAGCTCCCCCTGGCCCCGAGCTTTATCTGTGCCGGCGGTGGGGCTGCCAGCACCGGCGCTGAGTGAGCCCACTTCCCCAGCGCGGAGCATTGTTCCCGGCCTCCGGCTGCCGCGTGGCCCCGCTGATGGACAATACCACCCGTCCCCGACTTCCTGAGCAGACCAGACAGCTTGCTGTTTTCTTCGAGTCTCTTATCACCCCCTGTCATTGAAAGAGAGGTCTGGCTTCGGCTTCGGCTGGGGCTGATAGGCAGCAGCGAAGTGGAAAAGGCGCAGGGGAGGGAGGGGAAGAGGAGGAGGAGGGGGGAGAGGAGTTCCATTACTGTTATTATCGCCCTAATGTTTATTACTGTTCCGAGTTCATTTGCCTTAACCCTTTGGAAGCCGGTCCAATTAAAGATTATCAAACTGATAAGATAAAGAGGCTGTTCTAACGCCCCTGGTTCCTGGCGGAAAAGCGAAGGTTGTGCCGAGGTTTTATTGACTGTATGGTTTGTGTTGATGCCTTATTGCTGGAGTACAGTGGGGTCTGGAGATAAGACCTTACCCTAAAGATGCCCAGCACTCGCAGCCTGCCAAGGTCCATCACATGTACAGGGGCTCAGCGCCGTGCAGAATCAGTCCTTTCAAGTCATTCTTTCCCCTGCCCTTCCTCCTCAACATGGTTTTGGTAAAGATTAAACTTTCTGAATAGGGAGGGGATTTGCATAGGAAAACATGCTAGGGGAAAAAATACATTATCCCTCTTATTTTCAATGGCATTTAGTTATACGTGAGTTTCAGCCTGTTGGTTGCTTTTGCCTTTTGCCTTTTCCTGTGGTTCTTTGTGAACAATACTGTCTTTCTGCAAAAGACTGCTGACCCAAGAGTGGAAAGCAGTCTGTTCATGCTGCATTAAAACAAATTTAGATCAGGAACCAAATTCACTGGCATTCTTCTATTCCCTTGGTACCCCAACTGCTCCACAACTTTGCTTTTCTAAGAACAGTGCAAAGAAAAAATGAAAACTGAGCGACAACAAATTTTGGCTCATCTTAAATTCCTGGAGATGTTTACTGTGCTCCTTGTTAGGCTTGGGCTTCGCTCTTCGATATGTTTTATCTTCAGTCTCCTCATATTTACTATGGAGATAGGAGTCTCTTGCTTTATAATTATACTGGGTTTTCATCCCTGTTACTATAGATATTATAACAAACATTACCCTTTGCAAAGAAGCCAAGCCAGTGTTCTCTGTCCTGTGGATCTCCAGAAGAACATGCAGAGCAGCGCACAGGAGACACAGTGCTCATTACTGTGACTCCTTCTGGGGTTTGATCCAAGCTCGGCTGAGCCGTGCATTGAATTTTGCACCAGTGAGGCGCATGTTTACAGGCTCTACAGCTCTGATTTAGTGAGATATTTCTACTTTTCTTAGCAGAGTGCTCAGAAGAAGTCACAGTAACTGTTTTCCAGAGTTGCATCTGGGTTAAGATGTGACGTCCCTGGGCCCGGTGGCAAGCGTGGCAGAACACAAGGGAATGGGGGGTAAGGTTGCTGGTGAAAGAACTGCCTAGTGAGCAATGCATGCAGTGTCCTGGCTGTTTGCAACACTTCAACAAGGCTGCTCTCCAAGCAATAAGCTGCAGCAGATGCAAATATATACTGTGGGGCTGGTGTTACTACTGAGATTTACTACTTGAACCCTCGTTAAAAAATGTTATGTAAGATGCTTCAAGAAGTGCACAAAAGGGGAGATTATTTCATAAGATAAACCTTAGTGTACACATTACTGTGACGTAGTAGTAACTTTTTAGTAGGGCCTGTTGTGATAGGACAAAGGGTAATAGGGTAATAGTTTTAAACTGAAAGAGGGTAGATTTAGACAAAATATAAGGCAGAAAGTTTTTATGATGAGAGTGGTAAAACACTGAAGCATCTAAAGCAAATTGCCCAGAGAGGTGGAAGATGGTCTATCCCTGGAAATCTTCGAGGTCAGGTTGGATGGGGCTCTGAGTAACTGACCTAGTTGAAGATGCCCCTGCTCAGTGCAGAAGTGTTGGACTATACAAGCGTAAAGCCTCTAACCCAAACCGTTACAGGATTCTGTGATAATGATGAAAACACAAAACTGCAGTCTAATCAAGTATCTATGTTTATTTTTTTTTCTTTTAATGGGGTAAGTTAAAGCTAAAAGTTGACAGTTTTAAGAAGGAAATAAGGAAAATAAAACACAAGTGGGGTTTGCAGAGAGCTTTGGCCCCTCTGTTCTTGAAATCTTTTCTGACAAAACATCTTGAGCAAAAAAGTGCAAGACTAAACACTCAAGCCAGAGCCTCCACCAAGCTGGGTCAGTGCTCTTTGCTTATGGGAGCTCTGATGTAATAAATCATCTTCCAAGCAGCTGTGCTGATTGTGAACGTAACTCTGGCCGCTTTTCAGATGCAGTTACACTGTTGTGTGCTTAGATCAAGTTTGTTTATTTTTAGAGGTAAAGCCTTGTCTGTGCTTCAGCAAGCAGAGCTGGGCACAATTCCATCACAGGTGTTTTACTGAGGACTTGATCTCAGTTTTTATTCTAGTGTAAGAGAAAGCAAAAGCTGGCACTGAGTGCTGGCTTCAATAAAGGCACATTTGAAAGGGAATCAGCAGAGCTGTAGTAATAAAGGAAGCCTTGGCCTTCTTTCAGGCCACACTGTCTCCTTTTTCTTACATTGTCTTGAGGCTTTAAATTTTCAGTTAAAGTTAATTGAATGAGACAGTGATACAGTGCACAGTGAAACCAGATCAATCAGTGCACGAGACAAAATAGGAGTCTCAATGACACTCAGGACAAGAGCTTGGGAAATGTGATATTTACATTAAAATATTTTACATTTTTGTCTCATGGTTTAAAAACCAAATATAAAAGTGCCTTACCGCATTGCATAACAAATTTCTCTCTGCTTACCTATATGCATTTGTGTATGTGCATTTGGACAACAAAACTGAATAATCCTAAAAGCAAATTTAGTAATAATGGGATGTTTTCTACACAGTTACACAGCCCAAATTGCAGAAAATGTAAAACAGAAAAACTCACACCATAGGAACTCATTCTGTTCTCTGAGAGGCAGTCATATGACAGTGAGCTGCATACAAAGATGTAGGAGAATTTACTTGCTCATATCAAGTGGCCACAGAGAATTTGACTGCTGTCTTTTCCATCTTCCTTCCCTTTAAATATTTACCTGGATATTGTTTCTGACTCCTAGCTTGCTGTTAAAACTTGTCATTACTAGTCACTTATGTTAACTGTTTGCGTGGAAAATAAGGACTTGCTCCTTACAAAATGGGTAACTAAAAGCAAAGACCTAATTTTATGTTCATGATCTGAGGGCTGTAAAAACAACAGAAAGCCTTAAACAGTGTTCTAACAGGGTTATAGACTCTTAGCTCAGTATCTAAATCCTCAGAGTTTTCAGGGAGTCAAAGGGCTTTGTTTTCCTGTCAGTATGTAAAGCACAACAGAAAAAGTAATCCTGCAGGAACACAAAACATGAAGTGGTGTCATTCCATCAGGTGCTTTTCCATCAGGAACAGGGATATGGGGCCATTTATATTCAGCAGCAGCTCTTTTTCAAGAACCACCCCCATTTCACCAAACCACCTCCCTACCCCCCCCCCCC
>VXBT01004570.1:0-85204 GCA_013400235.1 Oriolus oriolus
GGCAAAAAATCATCATGGCGTCATCAGTAATAAAAGTCTGATTTTTTTTCCTTCAAACCATCCAGGAAAATCAGAGATCTGAAAGGAAAAATACTACATTGTTTATACATGTGACCAGTCTGTCAGGGATTCATCCGCAAGCCTATCAGTAATTTCATGGCAAATACTTGGGGCTAAAGTCAGGGCAAGTTCCAATTTGACGTGGGTAGAGTAGCACATATTCCCCTTTTGCTGATTGCGATAACCTGCCCGTGAGTCCTGCAGGCCCCTGCACTCCCTGCAGTGACCCTGCTGCGAGCCTGGGCTGAGCTCAGGGCTGACAGCTGCTGTGCTCTGGGCATTTCGGCCAATTCACACCGTGAGCTCTGTGTCCTCCACTCCTGGAACAAAAGGTGCTTTCTTGAAATGACTCCTGTAAGGATTTATAGACGCTCATGCAAACCAATGATGCCTTTTCCTGGTCTTAAAATTAAGAGAGCTGAACACAGTTAAGAGGGAAAAAGGGTTTTACCTTGGTATTTATTGAAGGATCCTTAGGTGTGATGAAATGCACATTGAAATGCACCCCGAAATGCCCACTGAAGAAAATGGCCACTCACAATGTGATGAGTATACAATTATAGGCCTTGCAAAAATTAGCATATCTGTCAAAGATTCCCCAGGGAGGGACTCGGGTGAGACCCCCATCCGAGGAACCTTCCCCCTGGATGGGCCTATCTTTGTTTACAGAATGTGTTCTGGAGAGGACCTTGGTTTCTTTGGGCTTTTAGAATGTTTAGTCTCTAAACTTAACAAAATACTAGGTCTAAGGGGAGTTATCGAACTTAAAGAATTATAACTATGTAAGCTGAAGGCACAGGAATATATAAAGCTATATAAAAGAGTGTATAAAAGGGGGTATAAAAGAAAAGCAAAAAACCATCATGGTATCACCAAGAACACATTTTAGTGTAGTGCTTGGTGTGAAAGAATGAAACACACTTGTATAGTCGCAGTGCTTAGCAGCAATACCAAGTCATTGACACATCACACTCTGGTGGGATGAATTGAGGTGATGAATGTTTAACTTGTTTTCAGATGTGAGAAAAAAGGTGGAAAATCCATCTTTTTACTTCACATCACACACTTTGAATCTAAGAGAAAATAAAGGACTCTAAGGAAAGGGCTGGATTCACAAAACTAGCAATTCTCAGAGGGCTTCAAAAATACTTAATCTGAATTTATGTGAGATAGAGATCTACAATCGACCATGAAACTTGCATCTTATTTGCATTGTTTCTGATGAAGCTGTCTGCTCAATGAGAACATTTTTAATTTGACATTTTCTTGCAGGAAAAACTTGTCATTGAAGCAATTAGATAATCTCTGCTTGCCTATCTTCAAGACCCAAATGTGTAAATTCATACTTAACACTCACATGTCCAAATTTATCTCAGCAGAAATAAATAAAAAAAAATTAAGTGCCTTTCAAAGACAAAAAAACATTCAGGAATTGATGAGAGCTGGTCTGTTCTACCTCTAAAGCCTTGGAAGTTTGTTTTTCCCCTTTGATATTATTAATTTATCCTTATTACTTGCATTGCCTACATTTTCTTTTGTCTTTTCACCAAAGAAAACAATCATTGATATAAACTTTCATTGGCTGAGTAGAAAACTATAAGTGGAGAAAGTTGCTCAGCTGGATCTTTCCATCTGCTGACACACACTGTGTATGAGAAAAGCATCAAATATGCCCTCAATGCATTTAAGAAATAACGTTGCAAAAGCAAATTTCTTTCTTTGGTTAGAATTCTGACATGTTCTGTTTTACTTCCAGATTACACCAAACAGCAGGCATTTCTAACAGATCTATTCTCCCTCACGTGCTAAAATACAGAAAAAAGTGTTAAACATATTGTCTAGAAATATTTAACTGCAATTAAGACAGAGTGCACTGCAAGGTTTTCATATAACTCCATAAAGTCATCATTCCAGTACCATTCATGTATTTCATGCATTTTCAACAGATGAAAAAATATATTTAATGAGAGATGCATTGAAAAAATAAACACAATAGAAATAGCTTTCTCCTGCATAAGCCATTTGAGACCAGAATTAGGCTGTTTTCTAAACAGTCCGTAAACTGCAGACTAATTCCCATGACAAGATGCAAACAAGACATATCCTCTATTTCACTGCAAACTTTGATGAGAATTAAAAATGCTTGAAGTTCTGTACAACCAGGTACTAAATTCTGATATCCAGCACTAGTGTGATAGGTTGTCTCACCGTATTGTATCTAATTCATATATAATATGTGGTTTATATGTAGTCTGATCCCCTATAATGTTAACAATACAGCCCCTGGCCAACTTTTCTGATCCACTTCTGTCTTTTTCTTGCAGCTACAGTTTCTGTGAGGAACACCAGTATCCTCACAAGAGCAAAGCAATAATCTCCCTTCTGGCTCAGTTTGGTTCTTGCACCGTGCTGTATGCACTCTCATAACCCCGCACCTCTATACCTCCTGCTAAGCACCCTCCAAAAAAATCTGTATCATGGTCCAGAAAAGGGCAATAGCTGTCTTTGAAAGACAGGACGAGAGACAGTGGTGATAAAAAATAATGCATAGCAGTCCTGGATCTGTAGTAAAACCGTCTGTTACCATTCCCCCAAGAGTGCCAGAACTGTAGCTCAGTAATAGCTCAGGCTATTTTTTTTTCTTCCCATTGCTTTCTACTGAAATCAATTAATTCAGTCACTTTGTACAGAGAGGCAGGTCTTGAATTCTAACATGCTTTAACTGGGAAGTGCTTCCTAGGCAGAATTTGGATACTAACATCCAAGTCAAGCAAGAAGATACTTAAACTGTAGCGTAGTTCTTGGTGACCTCTCACAATTATGTCCTTTTTTTAGTGAAAGATCAAGGGAGGAATTATGTTCTTATTTATTATTAAAAAAAAAGAAATGAAAATAAACGGAATGTTCACTTCAAAGTATAGAATATAACCGTTTGTTCTAAATATTAACAACAGTTGCTGAATTCCTACAGGTATATTTAAATAACCAATAAAGCTTATATATCTCTATAGAAATAAATATATGCATAAATATACATATAGTGTATATATAGGTAACTAGAGTAAAACAAAAAAACAAAAAAACCCAGAGATTTGATTTTGAAGGGAAATCTGGGGAAAAACTGATGTTTTGAACTCCTTCGTATTTTGCTAGATAAAATACCATTACAAGTACATACAAAAATAAGATTGCCAGGAATAGAAAATATCTTTCCAAATATCATCATTTCCTTACAGTAAGAATGACAACATTGGAGCCTGAGAAAAGAAATGATCCCTCTGCTAGGTCTTAGAGCAAAACTGGTAATCTCAGATACTGCAGCAGTTTGCAAACCTTTTCAAGTGTGTCCCATGATACATCATCTCCTCAGTACATATTGTGAATGACTTACAGAAAATGTTTTTTTTTAACCTAGTGTTATACAATGGGTGAGAGAACATATGTTTAACTTTTTGTAAGAAAGTGTATTTTAAGTAGTATTACCTGAAGTTAATTTTGTGTAAAATGGTAGATCAAGTCTCTCTCAGTTTCTGTCACCTTTTACTTTACCACTTAATTTCTTGTGCAGTCACTGTATAGGGATTTCTCTCCCAGCTTTGTTTCTGTAGTTCATATTTGATTCCCTGTTTATCTCCCCACTTCCAAAAATGAGACCAACTGCTGTTTGCCCCTGGATCATACCACAGCCGGTGTTGGAGCATCCAGCCTCTTGGATATTTTTTCTGCCTGCAACCATAGTAAGCTGTCATAAAGGCCTGAATGTGGCAGCACACAGTTTCTCTCCTAACAAAGCAGTCCTGACTCAAAATTGAGCACAGTGGTTTTGAACTTCAGATACCTACACTGCACGACATTTAACATCTGCTCTAATGAGACCCACCTTCTCTTTGATAAGATGTGGTAATGAAAATATCGGTCTTCCCACTATTCTACATACAGATTCTCCCACTTTGAATTAGCTATGGAAATCAAACTCTCAGTTCTAGTCTCTCTAGCAATTTTCTAAATTTGTGCAGGTGGATCAGAAAAAGTACTCTGCTGAATGCAGTTTTGCCTTTCCAATTTCATTTTAGGCACTAGCTGCACATTAGTAGCAACTGAAGACTGAAAGTTATACCACTGGGCATAAAATTCTGATTAAAGTAGCACGATCGTAATGATTATCTAGGACATAGACACAGTGACAAATTAGTAAGTAGTTTTGGTTTTTTTAAGCAAATGCAAAATGTTTCTGAGCTCATTTACTTCCCAAGTACAAACTTATGTAGTACTTGCTTACACAGGGTATATATTTCCAGCTGTCTTTCCACACAGCATGGTGAAACTGTACAACTTGTGGTTGAAAACAGGAAAAATGATTACTTTGGATCAAAGCCCTCCAAGTTTTTTTCTGTGGAAGGAACATAGGAAAATTATGTGATGTTATACTCCATTCATTAGTATCACGTTTGCTCAGGAGTCAAGAAACCACTTGTTCCTAAGTGGATGACTGTGCCAGCAGCATTTTTTTGACATAAATAAAATGCATATTTGACACTTACTTCTGCGTCACTTAGAACACCTTCCAGAAATATTTTAAATAGTGAGTCTAGGAATGCTAATTATGCATCATTCAGCATTACAAACCATATTTTTCAGCAATTACTGTCTTTAAATATTTAATCCAGTTTTGGAATAGGAAATAACTGAACAATCTCGTTTTCAGCTTCAAAGTATTGGCAAAAAATACCTTCTTAAAAAATCTGCCTATAAAATCTTATAGGGCAATAGAGCCCAACCCCAGATATGTGCCAAGCTGGCTCCAGAGAAACCTTCTAATTAGTTAAAGCATTTCAAAAGTCAATAGCAAATCCAAATTAGACATCCAAAAACTCATAAAAGATGATGGGATCAATAGCCTAACTGAAGTACATCTGCACCAATGCAGGCCAACAACCAAGAGGAGTTGGAAGTCATTGTGCATCTGGAAAACTGAGACGGTTGCCATCACAGAAATAGTTCTGGGCCCCTCAGCACAAGACACTGAGGTGCTGGAGCCAGTCCAGAGGAGGGCAATGAAGCTGGTGAAGGGTCTGGAGAACAAGTTTTATGAGGAGTGGCTGAAGGAGTTGGAGGTGTTTAACCTGGAGAAAAGAAGGCTTGGGGATATATCTGGCTCTCTACAGCTGCCTCAAGGGGTTTTAGTGAGGTGGGAATAGCTCTCTGAAGTAAAAAGCAGTAGGCTGAGAGGAAATGGCCTCAAATTGAACCAGGGGAGGTTTAGATTGGATATTATGAAAAATTTCTTCACCAAAAGGGTTTTCAAGCCCTGGAACAGGATGACACAGGGAAGTGGTTGAGTCGCCATAGCTGGAGGTATTTAAAAGACATGGAGATGTGGCACTTGAGGACATGGTTTAGTGATGGACTTGGCACCACTAGCTTTAGTTTGGATTTGATGATTTTAGAGGTTTTTTCCAACCTAAATGATTCTATGATTCCTTGAATGCAGACACCTTCCCAAAAATTTCACACAGTTTGGAAGAGAAATTTTACCCAGCTATGGCCAAAAGTGCTTAAGAAGAAAGGGTGGTATTAAATCTCAGATGTTTAACAATTCTGTTGAACTATCCAGAGGAAGTGATCTTATTCAGGCTGTATTATTAACTAAGAGACAATATTTTATTACTCACCAGAATACACTAATACTATTGAATAGTTAGTAGAATATTAAAAGGTGATTTCTGAGACTAAACACAGTGAAAGCCTTGTTTCAGACACCAAGCGTAGCTGACCATTCAAGGCTGTCAGGTATAAATGGAAAGCCTAGAGAAACCAGGATTCACTTGGATATTTAAGATGCCACTGGACATCTCTCTCCCTAAGCATTTGGATTCAATGCTGAACTTTTACTTTCTCAGTTAATCATTTTTATTACATTAATTTCTTGTTTCTGTCTGAGATACTTAATTATTCAATTACATTACTTAGCTAATTTAGATATTATTAAAATTTTATAACGTTCTTATCCTAAGTGGATTCAGTACATAGTTTCCATATTGTTTCATCTCCATAGTGCTCGATAAGCTTCCCAAATGCCAAGGAGTCTATTTAAGCACGTCAGTATTTTTATGCATGTACAAAGACACCCCTTGTGAGAAAAACTTATTCTAGGAATATTATCCTATACAACTTTCATATTAACAACCTTCTCTGCTACTGACTCTAATCCCACAAATAACATTTTGAATAGATTCCATCATTGTCTGCATCTCCTATTACACCTGAGAAGGCATTTGATCTCATACAATATGTGGCACTTGCTATTGTTCCAAAAATTGCCTCTACTGGCTTTTCTGTGTGAACGGTTTCTGAAAATTATGATGGTTGAATTTGTGGTCAAGTCAGTCATTCTGAGAAAGCTCATAAAATCCCAAGAGACTTGCAAAGAACAATCAATCCCTACATCAGGAAGCAAAAAGGAAGTGCCAACCCAGTGGAAATTTATTTATGACATGTTTGAAGTCTGTTGAAATAACAAAACACTGGACTTCACAGTGAAACAGGGCATATACAAAGGCAATGGAATTAAATCTTACTTTCAACAAGGGAATTGTTTTCAAGCAACTGTTAAAAATTGATTTTTTTTTTAAAGTCACTCCTGTAAAAGTTAGAAACAAAAAGGTAAATGTGATCATAAAAATTACATTAGGCATCAGTGAGAAACTTTCCTTGAACTATATCCTTGCAGGAAATTGGCTAAACGTAGCCCCTTGGCGCCAAGGAGGTCGTGAGCTCTGCGTCAGTGCTAATTCATTTTTCTGACCGCATTGTGTTGGGAAATCCTGATTCCCAGTGCTGAAGTGTAGAACAAGACTTTGAACTCTATGGGATTATGCATATAATATGCCAAGCATTAATGAAATTTCATTTCCTTAAACAGGCTAGGGGTGTATTTACACAGAAAATGTTCCACGTATCAGTAATTATTTTCTTTTGCAAAAGTTTCAGACAATTTTCTCTTCTGAAATGAAAATTGTATTTGGAATTAAAATGCTTAATTAAATGCAATTTTCTCTTTTATTTTCTGTTTGTCTCTGAAGATATAACCCAAATTAAACCATTTTTAAAGCAAAAATACCCTATAACTGCCTTTCAATAATATGTCAATGGCAAACAGATATTCACCAAAAAAACCCACCCAGAACAGCTAATTCTTATTTACATGAAAAGCACAAAAATAATTAATCCAAGCGTGAGCACAGTGGAGACCAAAACCATCACACCAACAGGCTTTGCCTCCCAGTCAAACTTGCATTTAAGCTCCAGCTTTTGCTAAATAGAAGACAGTCTGGAACATAAGTCCTCAGAAGGTGAAAAATGTAAAGGTACCTCAGCAATTAAACACTGCTGTTAAAAATCTGCAAATTGTATTATTCAGATAAGTCAGTAGATGAATAAAAGTGACAAAGACTATGGTAAAATATTCTCAAAGGTAAAGGTTCATCATGCTTGCAGCACACATCCCTCAACAGACCACCTGCAGCACTCTGCTAGCACTGGCTCTGAGTATGCCAAACTTTAGGTTTTACAGTGACTGTTGTGGCTGTGTTTAATAGAATTAGGGATAATTCTGCAATGTTTCACTTTGGAGGGAAAAGATAATGCTCTTTTCACCGAATATGCAACTACTATGCATGTGTAGAAAATGGCTAGAATTCTGGACACTGTAAACTGCTTTACAAATTTTCAAATCTTTGCAGACCCTCCTTAAACACTCCCAACAGCTTCACCTGCTCCATGTATCAGTGTTCATTGTTTGTCTAGACAGAGCTGTGCTGAACTACTTCTATTCTATGCTCAGCTTCCTCTATAAAAGGGAATAGGAAGGACATGCCACGAGTAGCCCTGAACAAGTCATGAGAGTCATTTTTTCTCTGCACTGCAGGTAGTGAGTTTTGGGGCGTCGCACCTGTAATGGCATACCAGCCATACTCCTCTTGCATCCACTGCCACACACGAAGAAGCCTTCTGAAATGACTCTTGCAGAATCTGGGAAAAAAGGATGTCTTAAGCAGTAGAGCACAGAGATTTAGAAAAGGCAGAAGATCTTTTCCTAGTGCTAAAATGCTGTGGCAGTGTGTACAGTAGGACACACAGGAGTTCTAAGGGTTAGGACATACATCTATCATCAGCAAGGAGGAGGGTCAAACCCACAAAAATGTATGTAAACGGTAAAGTTATTCTAGGAGGACAACGTATATTTCTCCACCATGGCAAGAATTATAATTTTGGGTGATGTTAGGGAGCAAGTTGGCTGTTAATCACATATAGGAGGTGATCTCCTTCTCGCCCTTGTGTGGCACTTCCAGACTGACAGGCAGATAATTGTTATCAAATATAAAATACATAAAAATTAGCAGGCATCCCAGCCCTTGGTGAATATATTATGAAAGCTTTTGTTGTCGAGTTGTGTATCCTCTCCTTTCTCTGAATACAGTCAGTCAACAGTAGCTAATACCTCTTGGAAAAAAAAAGTCTAATAAAATTTGTCTCCAGTTGCTTATGAAAAGGCAATAGTAGTTCAGAGCTGTTAGCTCTTTTCCACAGTGTCTTAAATTCTGCCTTTGGAAAGCAGATTTTCTCCAAGCTCTTTGGAAAACAATAGTTTCTCACTAAAGTCAGTGCAGTAAATTCTATTAATAACCAGTGTATGTAATGTACCCATAACGCAGCCTTTAAACTCCTTCCAGGCGTCACTGCTTAGTTCTTGCAAGCAAGAAGCCATGTACTATTATTTTGTATCCATGAGTTGTCCAAGAATGATATTTAGGAAACATTGGGCCACAATACTAAAGGAGAGGCTAGCTGTTTGTATATTTGTACATAGAATCATTTAGGTTGGAACACACTTCTGAGATCATCGAGTCCAACCTTCAACCCAGCACTGCCACGTCCAGTACTAAACTACATCCGGCACCAAGTGCACACGTTTGTGAATGCTGCCAAGGACAGGGATTCTCCTGCTTTCCTGAGCATCCTGTTCCAGTGCTTGACCACCTTTTCAGTAAAGAAATTTTTCATAATATAAAATATCTAAACCTCTCTTGGCACAATATGAGCTTGTGATATTGGTTGTTACCTGAGACAAAAGATGGACCCCCGGAGAAAAGACCTAGAACATACACAGAACATGTCTTTTGGTCAGAGGAAAACAGAGAAGTACATGTAGCACCCTATGCAAAGGAAGGGAACTTCCCTGGATGGGAACTCCCTACTAGCATCACATTTCATTCCCAGAATCGAAATGACTCAGCAAAAAGAAGTTTGTGAGACCATGGAACAAAAGTTTTAACTCCCTCAGCACAAAACAAGCCATAAAACACTCCACTGCCCTACAGCATGTTTAGAGTGCTTAATAAAAAGCACAAACCACAATGTCCACAGTTGGCACAGAAGGCATGTGCCTTATGCTTGAACTGAGTTAGGGACATTAAAAAAATAACTTCTAGTTCTGGTAATGTGATCAGGTATCTTATCTAAGCTTACATTACTTTCGGAAGATACATAGTTGAAAAACATACATTGTACTTTATTCTACTTTTTCCCCCTGCTTTATTTCTCATCCCATTTTCTTAAATAGCTCCTGCCAGATGGAAATGGCAAAACTCTTGAGACCACCTATCCAATTTCCACCCATAATCCATTTAGCATATGTTACATACTGAGCTTATTTTACCATCATTAGGGAGGTGGTTTCCATTGCCACATGTCCATAATCATTAGCTATCTGGCTTGTGCAGATTTTTAGCATCACTGTTTAGAAGTGATTCAAAATACTGCTCTTGTTTGGGGGCAGTACAGGTTACCTCATGCAAACAGATCTTGTTCTCTTCTTTATCTAAAGAATCTTTTTGTTTATTTGTTTTAATTTCCTTGCAAAGGTCGCTTCAGCTTGACTTCTGGCAATTCTAACCTCTTCCTACTTTCTCTGACCTACAAGATAAAGCTTTCTTTCATGCTGTCTTTAGGGCAGGAGGGAAGAGGTTCTTTCTCAGGTCACTATTCATCCAGATAAGCCTGGAAACCTTTCTTTGAAGGGTAAAGGGTTTGGGGTATTCTACATTTTGACTTGCAATCCTTTTCTGCATTCGAGTCCTTGACCTATTTAGTTCAAGGTAATTAAACCAGTAAATTTTCTCTTAAAACATATTTTGCTTTTCTCATACTTCTATTTCCTACTGATATTTTTGTCTGTTTTAGCATCTGGAAATACTTTTTAGAAACGCATACTTAGTAATTCTTATAGTTTCTCACTATACATTGAATATCTATATATAGAGCCAAAAAAATATTTTATAAATATCAGCATTATTAGACACATCCACATCCACACACTGAAGAAATAACATATGCCCACACATGTTATAGCGGGTATTTAAGCACATATCAGTATTGCAATGCAGCTCTCCACAAATTCAGGGTTTGTTCTGGTCCCCCACACTTACAGTAGAATGTTTATTCTCCTTTAAGTGGTATATACAATTTGAGACCTAAACATAATGTCCCTCTTCAAATTAATGGCTGTGCACAGGGGCTGTCCCACACACATCTTGTAGGTCAGACAAAACGCACATTAGGTGTTGTCCCACATCCCGAGGATGTTATTTGATGTGTCAACATTACAGTTTTTCTTTTTATTAGTCCCAGGAGCTGCACTAATTTTGACAGCTGCTAAACTCGTTTTCCTGCATTTTAAATGTTCTAAGACAATCATCATAAAGGGACAAATCCTGCTTGGCTTTGCGAAGGAGAAAGGCTTTGCGCAAGCCTTTTAAAACGTGATGAAAGCAAAATGATTGTTAAGACTTTATGGTTTGTTTGGGTTTTTCTTTCCATTCAAAGCAAGGCAAAGTACCCAAACAGTGATCTTTGTTCCTCTTTTTCCCTCCCCACCGCATTAAGAAGGAAACTACCTAAGCGCTGACCTTTAAAATTACATATTCTGACAGTTTCTAAACTAAGGATAAGCATTTGTTTAATTAAACAACTTCTGAAGACAATTACAGAAACAAATTACTAATGTAAGTATTTAAGCAAATCTCTTCTGAGGCAACCTCTTACCCTTAAAATTTAATTTATAATTAAAGTGAATATAAATATATTTTTAATGGAAATAGGAGCCATGTTTTATGCTTCTGCTTTTCCAGAATATGTATCATCTTGGCTTTTTCATATATCTCATACATACTATGGGAGAGATGCTAGAAAAGCCCCCAAAAGAATATAAAAACCACAGCAGCAGACTTTTTGCTTTGAAAGTGAATAAAATGGGAAGAGCAGGAAGAATTACCTCAAAGGATGCTGCCAACGCAGAGAAGGAGCAGTATATTTTTCCAAGAAGATTTGTGAAATGCGTTTCAAAGGAGGAACTGAAGATGTTCATCCTTCCAGAGGATCCACCATCCTTCCAGATAAAGCAGCAAGTAGAGAAGATGGCTTAAAATGTGGTTAATGAAATTAAGCATCTGAACTACTATCATAAGCTCAGCTCTACACTGCATTCATTTCTTGCAGGTAGAGGATTCTTTTGAATTATTATCCAAAAACAAGTCTAGAAGCCAGTTTTAAAGGCCGGAATCTAAAGACATTGCATATGCTGTCAGAGGTCTTACTTCCCCTTTCACCCCATGGAGCTATTCAAAATGGTGATATTCCCATGTGAACCCAATCAACAGGCTGGTTTCACAGCAATTAACAATCCTACTTACTACTATTCCTACATGTTTTATTTCTCATTATCCTATTCTGATTTGATTGGTAATAAATTGAACTCATTTCCCCAAGTCAAGTCTGTTTTGCTCATGGGGTACCTGCTGAATGGTCTCTGCCTGTCCTTATCTCAACCCACAAGCTTTTTGTTATATTTTCTCTCTCTGCTCCAGCTGAGAAAGGGAGTGATAACGTGGCTTTTGTGGGCACCTGGCATCCATATTTATTTGCAGTAGGTGGAACTTTATATGCCTTCTAAACTGTAAGAAATACATCAAGTTCTCTTCTTTGGCTTGTAGCAATCTGTTCTTTGAGAAGCAAAGAAAGACTCAGAGGGGAAAATGAAATACAATAAATCTCCCAAATCTTTGCTTGTACATATTCTACTGAGTAAAGACAGTAAGTGGATTTACTATTTAAAGCTTCCTAGTAGAGAGGAGGAAGAAGTTACAAAAATTATGGTCAAAAGGTTATAGGTGGCAGCACTGATTGCACACAGTCTGATGAGAAATGTTGTTCAGTTCTGATAAAAACTGATTTTTTTAATAAAACTTCCATAAATTAAAAACTTACATAAATTATCATTTTGCCTATGAACTGAATCATGTTCTCATTTCAGTTATATACTGATACACTGTGATGACATCTAGATAGTGACACTAAACAGCAGTGAGAAGAAGTTATCTGCAGGTGACACAGATTTGTGCCAACAGCTGAATGGGGTTAACAGGAGTGGACACCTACTAAATGGGTTGCTCTGTCTAAGCGTATTTCTTACCCCATAGCTGACTTCCTTTGAAACCAAGTCTCAAGGCAAATATTTGATTTTATTTCAGCTATTGGGACCCACAGGAGAACAGACTTAAATTTCCCTCTTCATGTCTATGACTTCATGATAGAAGTAGTTCATGCTCCCTTGCAATCTAAAGTTACACCACAGCCGTATTCAACATTCACACACAAAACCCCTCAACACCACTGTAACAGTCATGTCCTGAGATGCTGTCATCTGGTGGCAGAACTGAAGGCAGAGTCAAAAAAGACTTAAAGGCTATTTTAGAAAGCTTTTCTTTAACAGTTCCCTTAAAGGCATTTCCTTCCATTGTCTTTTGAAAGCTGTGTCAACTGTCCATTGTTCCTCATGGACTGGGCTGACAGCATAATTTTTATATGTGCCTAAATTTCAGTGTTATTTTCCATTTTCAATGGCATTTAACTCCCAAACTGTTCAAATACATAAGTTTCAGGACTGGGATTTAAACACTTGTATGACTTTGAAACTGGTTTTATGGAGTACTACATGGCTACAAATCATAAGCCAGTACTGAAGAGCACCTGTTTTCCAAGGGTCAGCAACCTAGTGCAGCATTTTACAGAGTTCAGGTCACTTTTCCCAGCTCCACAGTACAGCTCCATGCACATGTATTTTTCAGAAAAAATACTTCATCTCTTCAATATTTGTATTGAGCTAGACTAGCATCTTTGCAGATTTGGGTTATTTCCTGACCGTTTCTAATTAAGTAAATATATTTCAGCTTCAAGGCTTTTACTAACCTTTTCCTTCTATCAAGTGTTTCTGAAATACTTTCACATGTTTTTATAAACATTCTAATCTCTCACCCTCTATGCTTTGTGGCTTCCTTCTAGGTCATTGTTGTCTGAAAATATGCTATAAATTCTTTTTATTCTGTTATTCAAGACATTAGTTAATATCAAGTAGTACCAAATTAAAGTTAGATGATTGAGGAATACCATTTGTTCCATTCCCATTGCAGCAGTAACCTATTTCATCTCATAATGCTGGGAAATCCAAATGCTGGTTTTATTATTAGCACTTATTATTATTTTTACTATTATTTTTATTTTTTGCTCCCCACTACGTATTTTTTATATAATACTCATGATTACAAGTGCTAAATCTGAGGCAATCTGCCATGATTCTTAAAACAAATGCTAAAATTGCATATGTCTGCCATTATTCATTAGGTTTTATGCTTCTTTATATTTTAAGATTGAAATTTCTGTTCAGTATCCTGTAAGAAGAAGAGACTATGGAAAGTTGAAGAATCACCACAGATGCACAGCCTGAAACAGCAAACACACTGAAAGAATGACTATGATCCTTATGGGTCACTTTTAACTCAAGATATTCCGTGATAATTATATTGTATGTGGTAAAAATAATTTGCCTTCATTGCTCAGATCCAAGGTATAAGGATAATAAAGACCAAAACTTTTACATGAGGTTATAGATTTATCACATTTTGTCACACAGTTAAATGTATCCCAAAATAGCCATCCAACAACAGAGATGTTCCAAAACTCTTCACACATACAGAAATTTTAAAATTTTAGTACAGAACATTAAAGTACTGGAATCATCTAAAACACTTTTCTCACAACCTATAAAATTGCCTACCTTTATGTTACAGTTCTGACCTAATATGACTGCTAGGTTCCTGTAAATAAAATTCTTATGGCCTCCAGCCTGTCCTCTCCACCTCCAAGAGTCTAGTTTCCTCAGCAGTTTCCATCAGAGATGGAATAACAAACAAGTAATGCATGTGTACCTTGATTTTCACTTTATCATTTCCTTAATTAATATAAAGACTAAGTTTCAGTTCAGCGAAACCAGGGAAAAAAAATCATATTATCAAGGGTATAAGAGTTAGGTATTTCCTACAATGCAATGCATTTATTCAACATATTTGTTTTACAAAAGGAGGTTTTTTTCATCACAATCCAGGCCCCTTCTACTTGATCCTGCAGGAGAAAATACAGACTTTTTTTTTGTGGTCATATCTGTGAATGGAGAGGACTGTACTATCCTAAATTTATCATTGGGGGAGACAGTTTTGCTGCAGGAATGCATGAGATGACATATCAGGGGAAGTCAGCTCTGGTATCATGCCACAGAGTTCTGAACTGATGAATAAACTTAAGAGGAAAAAAAAATGCAGTCAAGTGAAGAACTCTTTTTAAGGAGTAAAATATATCATTAGACTTATAGGATTATATTTCAGAACAATCTAAGAAAAAGACAAACTACTGCTATTGATTCTTATGTATCATGGGGTGAAAGTGGCCAAAAAATGTGTGCTGCTGTCATCTTCTTGTTTATTGAGGATCTTCTAACAATACTAGATCCCACTAAATGCATGCACTAAAATATTAAAAATAAACCTGGAACGGCCCCATTCAGGTCATCTGTGGGATCCAAAACTGAGGTAGGTGACAACAAATCTAAAACCTTTGTAAATGCCCAGAAGAGAATTCCTCTAGAAAGGCACATGCTTTCTTCCAAACTAAGCTCTAAAACCAAGTAAAACAGAGGCCTAAATAAACTGTTCCACCTTTTCATGGAAGTCCAAAAAAAAAAAAAAATCAAATGTAGTCGGAAATCATGCACACAACTCTGTTGAAAGCAGACCACTGCTAAGTAAACCTTCAGAGCCACTTTGTAAACAGCCAGAAACATCCAGTCAGTTTTCTGTAAACAGCTAAGTCACGCACCAGCAGAAGACAGCAGCCTTCTGTGGAAGGCTTTGGTTGATATTTAACAGGGTTACATTTCAAACCAACGAATAGTCACAGCTATTATCATTGCAGTTGGATTGCAACTATAATAACCAGAAAACTCCTCAAAAAATGGGCGACTGCCTATTCTGATTTGGTGATACTGTTAGGGAATAAATCAAAGAGAAAATCAATAGATCTTCTAAAATATGACAGGCCAATTTATGCAAGGTTCATTCTTAATCTTCATGAATAAGCAGAAAAGTTTCAGTTCACCTTGAGTTTACAAGTTTCAACCCAGTGCAACAGGCATATATACAAGTGTTTATTCTATCCTTGTTTGCTTCTTTCTACTTAAGCTTACCCTTCATTAACATATTTTGAGAAGGAATTAAACTGATCATGTAAGTTATTTCCTGATTTTCAGAGCTTGAAATATAATTTTACATGCTTTATTCGAGTAAATTCTCCTCTTAGTTTTAGTGATCCTTCTTAGTTTTCTTCATAAAGTGAATGCATAAGCATCACTCCCACAGAAATAAAATTTAGTTTAACAGCTTAAGTCTTTTCATCCTGTCTCTTTTATGGCACCTTAAAATAAACTAAATTACTGTAAAATACTCAAAGTGTCACAACAACGAAGATCTGGCAAATTGACCACAACTCAGATCTAAGCTGCTCTTACAAATTGCTTTGAGAAAGTTTTAAAACTTCCAACCTCTCTTAGGTTGAAAGGCAATGTGCCAATTTTTAACAGAATGAGTATATTTGCATATTTCCTGCACATTATATGTTTTCTGCAGAAATAAATTCTCTGGGGCCAGTTCTCCATCTCACTGATATAAATGAAAATGACATTGTAGGACGTCTATGCTAAGGGCTTTTGAATTTCATTTTTAGTCTCTACAGGTGTAAGAGCAATAAATATTACATAGCCTGATTATCCATTGTTATTTTGCAGTAACGATGACTATTTTTGAAAGTATATATAACCTAGCCCACTGCTGAGTTTAAATAATCACTGAAATTCTTTTCCATTTTAAAGAATTCAAGGTGGTTCTAGTTTTCCAAAACCTGAGAACTGCTAAAGAAATTGGAAAACTTTTAAATATATATATAAAAAATTACCACAATCCTGCATTACTAGTGCCAGTTTCTAAGTAACTTCAATGGCGTATGGACCTAAAAGGAGGAAACTAACGCTTTCAAATACCTGTAAGCCAGAGGATAAGCCTGACTAATGCATTTAGGGCACTTTGATATCTGTAATTAGCCTGCAAAATATGTTAGGAATTTTGTTATGGCATGGATGCTGAACACTGTTTCTGAACCCTAAATTCAACAGATTTCTATAAAGCTGCGGATTTGTTCTCAGAGTTGTCCACTTTTTTTTTTAATCTTACTATTATCTTATAATACTTGTAAATTGAAAAGAAGTGATGTCAGCAGGCATCTTGACAAAAATCCCTGAACAGATTAGGTAATTAAAAACTATTCTCAGATGGAAATATTATTATTTGCATATCTGGATTGCTACTAGTCAAGCTAACAATTGATTTGTTATAGAATCAGAGAATCACAGAATATGCTGAGTTGGAAGGGACCCACAAAGATCATCGAAGTCCAGCTCCTGGCTCTGCACAGGACATTCCCAAAGGTCACACCATGTGCCCAAGAGTATTGTCCAAACACTCCTTGAACTCCGTCAGGCTGGTGCTGTGCCCACTTCCCTGGGGAGCCTGTTCCAGTGCCAACCACCCTCTGGGTGCCCAAACACCCTTTTCCTGATATCCAGCCTAAACCTCCCCTGACACAGCATCAGGCCATCCCCTCGGCTCCTGTCACTGGTCGCCACAGAGCAGAGATCAGTGCCTGGCCCTCCTCTTCCCCTTGTGAGGAAGTTGTAACTGCAATGAGGTCTCCCCTCAGTTTCCTCTTTTTCAGGCTGAACAGATCAAGTGACCTCAGCTGCTCCTCATATGGCTTCTCCCCCTTAAGATAGGCCCTTCACTGTCTTCACAGACTGTCTCTGAATGCTCTCTAACAGCTTGATGGATTTTTATATTGGAGTGCCCAAAACTGCCCCCAGCACTGGAGGTGAGGCCACCCCAGTGCAGAGCAGAGCGGGACAATCTCCTCCCTTGCCTGGCTGGAAATGCTGTGCCTGATGCACCCAGGACACGCTTGGCCCTCCTGGTTGCCAGGGCACTGCTGGCTCAGGTTCAACTTGGACCCCAAGCACTTTCCCCTTTCCACAGCACTGCTCGCCAGCACCTCATTCCCCAGTCTGTAGGTACATCCAGGGTTGCCCCATCCCAGGTACAGAATCTGGCACTTGCTGTACTTAAGCTTCATACAGCTGGTGATTTCCAGACCTCTGGTTTGTTTAGTTTAAATTTTTGTTTAGTTTATGCTAAGTTATGAGTTATAAATAAATAATAATGCTCTAATGTTTTTATTTGCTTTAAAAGGCAGCATTAGATGAACACAGCTAATCTAAACTTCTCCTTACCTGAGCATCTTCAAAACCTTTTGTGTCTTAGAGTTGTAAAAGTTGTCTCTGTTTTCGTCTTGTACAGTCCTGGGGAAAGGGGCAGAGGCAGACAGAGGAGGTGAAAAATAGGCTGAACCTAATTTCTCTGGTTTTGCTTCCTTGCATCCTTAGCAGGTTTTCCTTGACGTATGCTAAGGAAATAAACAAAAGCACATGTGGTTGTCTTTACTGAAGGTTGGCAATGACTGTATATCATCATCTTTCACACAAAGAATTCCATAAATTTGGTGAAACTCCTCTAAACATTAGTTATTCCCAAGCCTTGCTGTATTGGCATCGATTTTTTTCTAGCAGAATATTAGTATCGTGAGAGGTAGCAAAGGGAGATGCACAGAACAGAATGAAGTCTGAAGGACCCTACAGATGTAGCCTTTGACCTGAAGTAATATCTGCTTACGACAGTCTATGTTCAGCCTTTGCTTTAAAGACAAATTGTAAGAGAAAAACCCTGTAGCGGCTGAACCTTTGTCCTGTCTGGATTCAAAAGGAGTGTAAGTATGGATATGTTTTACTTCTTCAGCCAAGAGAAAGAACTTTCACCTTTTGTCAACTCAGTGAAAACAACATAGAGGACGTGAAACTAAAGCTAAAAAGGTTTTGGCAAAAATTTTCAGGAACAGTTATGGAACAAGGAAGGATGCAATATGAACTTTTCCACAGCGCTTACAGAGGTTTTTTAAAGTTGCTTCATTAAGCTGTTAGAAGTGTACCAGTAAAAAGTACTCTCTACAAGATACTGTTTTATCTTTAATGATATTTATTGTGCAATCATACAATTATGAGATATGATGAGCTTTTGTCTACATAAGCTGATAGCATCTTTCTCATCTCAAAATAGGTGTTCATTGTTTTAACTTCCTATGGGGAAATGGCATTTCCTTACTTTGGCATGCTATATTTCATGATGTAACAATCCATCTCATTCCACTTATTACAAGTTATCTAATTTTCCTCATCTACTGAAATTAGCCCGAAGATGTGATAAAAAAATGAAACTTTCATAGTTACTGGATGCTACTTAGTGAGCCACAGAGCTCAGGTAGCCTGGAGGAGGAACCTGGCAGACCAACATAGTGAAAGGAAGAGATACATGATCTCAGCTCTCATGGAGCACCACAATACTTTAAGGAACCAGATTTTAGGCTGATGCAAAAAGAACGACGTCAGGTTTTTAGGAGACATGGAAGGAAAATATTTCACTTCAGAGATACCGATGTAAGGATTTTAGTTTCAAGCAGAAGCAGCTTCGCAGGTAGGAGGGAGCATGCCGGGAAAAACATTTACTTTCTATTGATTCATTAATAGAGAATTTTATATATATATATCTTCCCCCTTCCTCCATAGAAGGAAAAAATTATAGGCCCTGACATATTGCTGAAACTCTTAAAAAATAGTGGAACTCAGTATACTTAGATTCTTATAGCTAGGGGTCTCATGGTTAGATATTCAGGTGTCTAGTGAGCTGAGGCTTTTCCCACAGATGAATCCAGTCATGGGTCTCACTCAACTTATATCACAGCATTTTACTCAGGAAGCATCACCAGTACCCAAGTTTCAGGTTCATTGTCATGAACTTAACTGGCTTGAGACTTCTATTAGTCTTTCAAAATCAGTTGAAGTAAGCCAACTGATTCAAAAAATTTTCAGAAAATGAGAGCATGCTTGGCTGGAATTTTTTTTTACATGGAGTTTGAAATAACAGAAATGTTGATTCTGCATGGTTACTTTCTAATTAGAATGGAAAACAATAATAAAATGGGATACATTTCTCCATTTTTAGTTCTGTTTTGAAAGTAGACACTTATTTTGGCTGTGTATAATTCTGCATTTCAAACATAAAAAACTACTTTTTCTCCAGACATTAAAGAATTTACAAGCTGAAAGTACCATTAGAAAGGTGAATTGTAATGCCCCTTAATAAATAAGGCTAATAGATAAAACACTGGATAGAACAAGTTTTCAGACAGAAAACTGAAAGGCAAAAGTAGGAACAAAGAATTTCCTAACATGGAAGTTGTCAGGTTTTGTGTTTTAACCAATTTAGAAAACTCAAAAATAATCAGTGCTGACAGCATGCAAAGTATTTTAAAAAGTATTCTCCTAAATATTCACTATTTTCAGATTTAATTAAGCTGAGATAATTTCTGCAATATTTGCCTACCCAAAGCAAAGTCCTTCTGACACGTGATAGGAAATATCTGATGAAATATTTCCTTCTTAATGAATGTCAGCATGTAACCATAGTTTAACACAGGACACTTGACAAGAGAAGGGCTCTATTTAAATAACCTGAACAAACTCTGATACAGTAAAGTAATATATGACTTGTGTAGAACTAAAAATTATATGTCTTTTTGATTTGTTCATAGGGTATGGGTTCAAACTGTCTAAAATTGTTAATCTAAATGTTGAACTGGAATGCTCTCACATCTTCCCACATGATTCCTAATTCACATCAAGGCTGAGGAGTATTTCCAGCTGTTACTGATATGTTAATAGGACCACTGTGAATGCATATCATTTTTTAAAACCATACATATAAAAAGAAGTACGGGTAATATTTCCAAGATAATTTCATCCAGCCCAGTGACTTTTTTTTTTGCTTTCAAAGTTTTACTCAATTTTCATTCTTCTTACTAACAATGAAATTAGTCACATTAAGTATGCCAGTGTTACCCTACTAATATTTGCTTAAATACACACACTTGGAAAACAGAAGGGTGAGAAAGTGCTGTGGAAGAGTTACTAATGATCTGTAAACATACATAGCAGGTATGCAGTCTCAATCACTCATCTTGCCACTTAAAATTGTGTTTATCTTCTTTCCCTGGCTCATCCAACGATGTCCAAGAGGGGGAAGTAAAACACAGTTCTGCCAAAATTCTGGAGATGTTGCTTCCAGATCACAATCTAAGCTGCCTATCAGGTTGTTGAGACACAATGTGTGCAGTTTGTTGGGATAAAGAAAACACCTTACAACTTAAAACCTCATTTTTTGGAAATCTCAAATCATAACAATCTAATAATAGAATTATTATTATTAGCCCAGGTCTGGTTATTACAAGGAGAAAAATAAATAGAATAATAAAAGAAAAAATATTATAAAAAATCTTCCAAAGTAATAGTTTAAATTGAGTCCACCCAGTTACTAGTATCTACACCTTATTTTTGGTGTTGTCACACCCTTCCTCTGGGAGAAAACAAAAGCTTGCAGTGTAAATTGATGACTGCTTTCTTGTCTTCTCAAGGAGAAGTGTGATGTTGCTTTTCTTCCTCCCCTCTAAGGTCCGTGTAGCACTATTTTGATGCACTTTCTAACATGCTCTACACATTGCTCCTGCCACTGGCTTACAGTTCCACAGTACAATCAAATTCCCTGTACATAGCATGTTTTAACATATGGGGTACTTCTCCCCTGTTCTCTTTGCAATCCCTAGCACTGGTTTTGACCAGTCCCGAGGCTGCATTTCTGTGGTGACCAGTGACTGACCACATGGAGTGGTTTAGAGCAATGGGGCCTCTAGTATAATTTAAAAGGCTTTGCTGTCATTCCCTGTCCCCTCTACCCTACATTTTATTCCAGGGTCAAACATAGTTCATTCTATATAGAATAGCTTTATTATATTATTGCCTATTATTAGGCAGTTTACATAACAATAAGCACCATGCCACAAAATTGCACAAAGCTAAGCAAAAGATAGAACAAGCCATTCATGGTCATTTTCTCATTAGGTAATTGGTGTAGCAGCTAAACAAGTTAAACAAACTTCCAGGAAGACGGAGACGAGGTCCAGACAGAGCCCGACAAACCTGAAGCTGTCAGCTTAACACAAAGACCAGTGACATTTTTCCAGTAATGGCAACTCCTACATATGGCCCCACAAGGCTACGTAATTGTAACATGGATAATAGAGGGAATCTAAATCCAACATATTCTCCTGCACTTCTGACAGACCTATTCCAGACAGCACGATTCACTGCTACTGATGTTGGTAGAGCGGTGGTACTGATGCAGGCACATTCTCCAGTAGAGTTTTTTGACCATAATATCCAGAATTTTCTCAAAAACATTCAGCAGAAGGAAAACCCTTGTCTGAAACCTCAGTCGCAAGTACAAAAAGGATCAAAAATCTTTGGACTTTATTTCACCATACCAAAAATGGAAATACAAACCATAAAAGGATTCAGTGTTCCCTCCAAATAAAAGATCAGTTACCGCATCTTAAAAGTACACTGCAAACATGTAAGATTCCAAAATTATTAGAAGTCTATGAAAAGCTCACTGCAACAAGTTATACCTTTACAGGAAAGCAGAAAGGATAGAGCACATTCAGCAATTGCTGCTGGAATTACAGCACCACCTAGTGCGCTCTGGAAATGCTCCTAAGGGTTGCCGGTTTAATTTTGATTTATGTTTGCCTTTGGAATTGAAATCAAGTCATTATCATTTTGGTTTTCATAATTCTTGCAATTTGTTTTTTAAAATTGCAGTCTGAGGTTCATTCAATTCATTGATTTGGACCCTATCAAAATATCACCAGAGGAAGTGTTACATAATATTACACTAATTCCCACTCCAGATGCCAAGAAACTGCTTATTTAATTTCCTAATTAAAAGATCTACAAGGCCTTTTCCTCTAGCCCTCTTTTTAAGGAAATTAACATAATTCTTCAGGCATGGAAGGAGGAGCCTGTCTGCAGAAACTGATATAGCCCAGCAATGGGACTGAGTACCCTCATAAACACCAAAACTTGGGCTCTCCATCCAGGTTTTCAGACTTTTCAAGAAGTGCAAGGGCAGCCTCTTCTTTCTAGTTATCCTGAGTATTTTGAGGGATTATGGAATAAACCCTGTACCAAGCAATGAGTTGTTGAGGTTTTTTTTTCTCCCCTGCAGAACAAAATATTCCTAGTTAACTCTGGACACAATTTGATAATCATACCTGATAATGATAAATTACCTTTCATAGACTTTTTCTCTGATTGCTGTGCACATAAAGGGGAGAACAGCAAAAGGGGAGGATAGGGAAGGTAGGCTATTTATTTACATACTTATCAAGATGGAAAAACAGCTCTAGAATTAAAAAGGAAGAGCAGACACAGTGATAGAGCAAGCTTCTGAATTTCCACATATTTGTGAGATCACAGCTCACTTTCATCACCTGATTACTTTTAAATTTAAAATGAAGTTGGTGGGGGCTTCTTGTCTGCTTTCCATGAGAATAATCAGAAGGACTGGAAAACCTCAGCCTTTTCAAAAATTCCATAGCATATTTGTTTGTGTACTATTTAAATATATTTAAAAGTTTGGAATTTGAAAATTCACACTAAAATCTAATATACAAATGCAAATTTGAAGTGCTCAAGACTAATCTGTGCCATTGCTAAAAGGGAGTAGGCATATGCTTGCATGAGACATTGCACTGCTCTCTCACACAGTGAACTTATGGCTGAACATAACTGCTGTAAGAAGAAAGAGTCATTATGTAAAGCTTTTCTGCTTCAAGTACGTTGTTCAAACCCAAAGCTGAAGACAAAGGTAGTCAGGTTTCTAGATTAAGTGGTTTGCCTTGAAGAAGAACAAAACCAGTTGCAAGTGGTAGGAACTACCTATCTTTGTGCAATCATCTTCTGATAAGAGCACCTGTCCAGGAAACAGCATATCCCCATAACTGATAAGCTATGAGTGGGCTATAAAGGGACCAGTCTCCTTCCCCTTGCTGGTAAATGCATATCTATGCTGAAAAGATTCAAATATTTAATGCACAAGTGACAGGCTGATTGTGTGACCTTACCAAAAAGACATTTCCCATGGGAAGCTCTGAGGTCTTGTTTTTGTTCACTGTGTCCCTCGTGCACTCATTTTCAATGCCTCTGAGAAAATTGCTCTCAAGAATGGCTTATGAAGGAATCAGAAATGCCGTTTCCTCTGTCTAATGGAATTTACTTCATCGCAAAGGTGAAGATCTTCAACTTTCTCAAGAATAAACATACATTATTTATTAAATCTTAAATAAATAAAGACCAAAGACAGCTCAAATATATAAGGGGGAAATTGCAAACCTGACTGTAATTGCATTCATCATAATTACCTTTACCTAAATTATTTTTCATAACTGCTCGTAAATTTCTGGAGCAACAATATTCCACCACACTGTTAGATGCTTTAATGCAAAACTATCGTACATTTCCAAAATTTATATTGGCAAGCTAGAATGATCCTGAACTTCATAACCTAGCAGGAGCACAGAATGAGAATTATAATAGTGCTTGTAATTCAAATTTTAAAAAGAATGCTAAGAAGTTCATAAAGAGTTGCTCTTGAGGTTTTTTATTGGACAAGAAGTCCAGCAGGTCAAAAAGATACAATAAAGTATAACAACAAAATCTAATTAGATTTTACTCTTAGCAACAAAATAGAACCATGTATTATATATGAAGAGTAGTGTATACACACATCTGGCTTCAATTACACCCGGTACTTATGGGAGCTGACTGGAGATGTCTCCCAACCCTGTTGACAGTGACATGACATCTTAGCTTTACCTGAGCTGCCTCTGTGTCCCTTCACAGGAAGTGGAGAGCACTGAAAGCATGTGTTTTGTCTTACTCATTTTAGAATGAGAATAGCTGTGCCGCAGAATGCCTATTTCTCTATTCCGCCTGTAAATGAACCCTGACGAAAATTCTGATTTCAATATTTCTATTATGGTAGTCAATATCTGGTTAGTTATATCACAAACCAATTGTCTTTACTCACAGTAAAGTACCATTCTTATAGCAGAAATTGCAATTTTTGTATCTTGAATATATGCATGACAACATCTGTGACTTGGGAGAGAAATATCGTAACCATAACTTTTACCTTTTACGTTATTAGTGTGACTTAGAAATACCAGCTTGAATCTGCAGTGGCAACTGTCAGCAACAGTATTATTTATACAGCCTTTTTTTTTTCCCCGAGTATGGATCTCTGGAAACGATATACAGCATGACGTGCTGGCAATCTTATTGGCGTGTTCCTTTTGTGCTATCGTGATTCATTTAAAGGATCACAGGACAAATTAAACAGCAGCATCTTGCCCTCATTAAGAGAACTGAATTGCCCAGTTTTGTTTAAAAATATATGTATAAAAGTTAAGAGATCAATTTACTTCAAGAGTCTGTCAGTACTGAATCTTTGGGTCTCCAAATATTTTTAAAACTAATGTGTTCAAACATCAGGGAATATTGGAATATTCTCCCATTTTTGGGAAATGGAATGAAAATGTTCTGCATGTTCAAAATATGACAAATACAAGGATTCAGAAGAGCAATATTTCAAATATAGTTATGTTTAGGAAAAATGGCTTAGGAGATAAAAATTATATTAAATATTTTAAGACATAATTTTTATTTTATCTGCATTGATATCCAAATTTGACTTCAGTTTAGGATTTGGAGAAAAGGAATTGTTTGAAGTGCTAAGTAGGTGAAGAAGGCCAGTTGTTCAGAATCTGATAGGCAACAAGTCATAATTAATAAGAAAATATCTTTCACTGAATACATGAAGTGAGAATTGTTGAGGCATAGGGAGAATGGAGCAATAAGAAAAAAAATGCAGTTATACACATTTGGAAATACTTATTTAAATTAACATGTCTGGAGACTATGCAGTGATATAAAAGGGTGGAAAAAGACCATAGCCTAATCATATATTAGCACTTTTTGTTGGTTTTTTTTTCAGTTACACTAATATTTGACTCATGGCAAAGCACCAAATAAAGAAAAGCAATCAAAAGAAATCGAAGTAAAGACTGAAAACAGTTGCACAATCAAAATTAAATCTAGCAACAATTTTTATTATGCATAAATGAGATGCATACAGACAATGCCCCCCGGAGAACTCATTCATCAAAAAAGACAGAAGACAAAAACAAAGAAACAGACGTGAAGTGTGAGATAACATTTAGAATTATTTGTGATGATAAAACATTCCGTCAAGTTAAAAGCAAATTATATCCTCCAAGGAAACAGGCCTTCCTATTTATATGTCAACATATGGCATGAAATCAATTTTTTTTTCCGTGGAGCCATGAGTACAAAGACCACTTGACAGTTCAGAAACTTGGCAATACTCAACAGTAGTGTAGTACGGTGGCATATTTTAAGAACAGCTAAGGCCCATTTTTTCTAAATTGTCTTCATTAAAGATAAATCAACCATGAAATGTAATTTTAAAACCCCTTTCTGTGAGCCTTTTTCCACCAGAAAATTTGCCTAGTCTTTGAATTTCTTCTAAACTTTTCTAGGGGAACAAATAAAGTTTCAAGAGAGATCATCTTTCCTTGTATACTATTAAAAATATTTGAAATAAAAACTTAACTTCTTCTCTTAGGCTATTCTTCAGTTCCTCACAGATTTGAGAATCAGGAATGTAACCTTCTTGAACAGAAAGAGGATAAACTGAATTGCACTGAAATACAATTATTGCATTGCAGCAGCGTTCGTTGCCAAAAACTGCTTTGTTTGTCCAGTCATTATTCAGTGATTTTCCTAATAATTGCTATAATTATTAACATAGCTTTCTCAGTTCCCATAGGAAATTCAGTATGTGAAATTCTTAGAGTTGTTCAATAGAGAAGTTTAATAACACATTTTCCTGATGGCACAGATTTCTGCAGGAAAGTTGCATCAAGATATCACCACCTAGTCTGTAAATTTACCATCCTCCAATTTACCAGCACCCAACAACTCAGAAAACAGTTTTTCTTTGGAGATAACACAAATAACATAACATAAAACTCCAAACACTAGCATAGATAAAACCTTGAAGTTCTTCCTCCCCATTTTCTCTTCTAGGAGAAAATGCTGAGAGAAGCTGCCTGATGTAAATGCCTGCTATAAATGCCCTACTCTCCATGTGTGTGATAAAGCAAAATCAGCAAAATAAAACTATGAGCAAAAATTTAAATTCTAAATTAAACCCTATCATACAATTATTTACTCATAATTGATTGACCTCTGCTAAAAGAGGCCTTAAAATTACGTTGCTTGTTCACCTAACACCTTTTCCATCTTAACACCTGATTTTTGCTGATGTCTTTGAATATTCAGATTTTCTAGTTTAACATCATGACATTTTCTCTACGTACTACTTGCCCTGTCTTGATTCAACCTCTTAGTGATCTCAACCAAACTCTGAGAGCTTTAAGTTACCCAGTATAGCGTATTTAAAATGCCTGCTGCATTTTGTCTTCCATCCCTCGCATTCTTTCTATTGAATCATTTGATAAAATCTTCACTCTTACGACTAGTATATTCATCCAGGTCAGACCTACAAGAATGGACCCCACAAATAACTAAGGAGAATCAGACAGTAGCACAGGAAAGAAAAGTCTGTGGGTAGTATTTTAATTCCTTGCAGATGTCTCTTTTACTAGTGTATCCATGTGTATGTCTTATGACTTCCTCTCTCGGAAGACAAAAAACAGCCTGGTTGCCTTAGAGACAGCTTAGGTACAGCGTCAACTAAAATGGAACATGCTACAGGGAACTTACAGGAAAAACGCACTTAATAAAAGAGCTCATTGCCAATAGCCCACCCAGTATAAACATACGCTGGCAACTGAAGATGTAATTGTCTTTACAATACAGCCTATTTTTAACCTGAAGCCCTCTTTTTCTGAACTGTTTATCTGCATTGCTGAAAGATGGATCATGTGTGAAGACTTGCTAAGTACCTGCTGAAACACGTTTTTACTTGGCATTGTGGTCACCATTGTGTAGAAGAAGCTAAGTATTGATTTGTGAATAAAGCCTGAAAATGTATCAATGGGAGCTGGATTTGACCTTCTGGACGTGTGAACTGCTGTGAAAAGTTTCCCTAGGGTATATGACAGTTTCATAGAAAACAAGAAAATGAAAAAAATTCAAAAGAACGATTGCAATCAAGAACAACAGTCAAATCCAACTTACTAAAAATGTCTACCATCAAGAAGCAGCAAAAAACTCAAACCAAAATAATAAAACAGAACAGCAATACAATAATGAATCAAAACTGAGTGGATTCTTATGAAACTCTAACCTCATAAATATGAGGAACACAGCTTTCTTCCCGAGACCTTGAGTTAATTCCCTAAGGGATGTTATTTACCAAATGATTTATTCTTTAGAATAATTATATCAAGAAGTTCAGTACTTTTCTAGTGGTTGATTGCCCACAAAAAGTTTTCAGAGAACTGACCTAAGGCATCTCTCTTTCAGCTACTTATTAATTAGGAGTGGAAAAACACCCTAGGACTTTATTAAAAAAAAAAAAAAAGAAAGAAAAGCTGTATCTTGAGTAAGAAGAAAATACAATGCTGAAAATGTTAAACTAGGGTAAGACAACTTGCCCAGCTTGCAGGAAGATTCTCAGCTGAGGGAGAAGCTACAGATAATGCCATTTGCTCAAAAGATTCTGCCTTGCCAAGCTCATCTGGGCTGCAACAAAGCCAGAAGGCTTTAGTCCATGGCTTGTAATCAGCCAAAAGTAAAGGAAGGCAACAGTTCCAGCTGAAGAAGAAATAAAACAAAACAAACTTTAGAAATACTAATGACAACCTACAGTAATATCAGCCCATATCCACCCATAGATCTACTGCAGTAATTGAAAAGAAAATACTTTTAAAAAGCAGATGAAGAGTAAACAAAAAGCCCCAATGAAACAAATGATGTCTGTTTCTCTGAGTATTTCAGAGGTTATGGCTTCTGAAAGGCAAAAAGTAACTGCCTATAAACCATCTTCTGTAATGTCTCAAAGAAGAACGAATGGAACTATGTTACAGTCTTTCCTTCTGTACCAAAACTGTGAAAATCGCAGTGAGAGCTGTTTCTGGCTAGTGAGAGCGACATAAGCAAGAAAATACCTTCCAGCTCTAAAAATGCTGACTGGGAGGAGAGGAACCAGGAGAAGAAATGTATTCTAACCCACCTGAAATATTTAGCTTAATTCAAGATGTAACATTTCAATGCAATTTTTGGTTTAATTTAATTTTTTTCCCCATATTTCCCTTTATTTTTAATGCTGGTTGACTTCTAAATTGGAAATGGATATTTCAAAATGAAAAAGACTACTGTTTTATCCCAAGAATAAGTAAAAATAAATATTTGCATTTTGTATTTTACTCCCTTTCTTTAAAGCAGCCACATAATTTGCTTAAAAATCTCTGTACAAAATGTTAAAGAGCAACACTTTTTAGGTAGTTCTACACGCTACAGGTCTAATTCTTCTGTCAGATGACATAAGGAGGCTGAAAAACGACCATTACAAATTAAATGCCACTGCAAATTTAAATAGATTTAATTTTGTTCTAAATATTTAATTATTTTTGCCATTAAATAAGGTCTAGTTATTAAGCAGTATCTGGTATTTATCAGTAACTGCCTGAACTTATTTAAGGATGTTTGCTGTTCAATTTTCCCCTCAAGAAAATACCTATACTTGATGGAAAGAATGAGTCCAGCTATTCTTCATCATTTCTAACAAGCCACGTAAGGGATGAAAGCTGATTAATATTTGAAAATGCCCATTTTTACAAAGTGGATCTAGAACATTCAGCAATCAAGGAAGTTTTCTGCTGTTTCCTTCTACTCTGACAAACTACCTCAGGTTTCATTTCAGACGATACCTGCATACTTACCTGTCAAGTAGACTCAGACATACTGTCATTTAAAAAAATTATCAGAAAAAAAATATTTTTAAAAGCCATACAATACATCTTTGATTCATACTCCTACTGCTGAAAATGTAGGAAGAATACTTCTGAAAGTCTTGCAGTTCGCTTTTCATTAATACTAATCCCACAAAATCTATTGATATTTTTCACAAAGTTCAGTTTCTTGCTGAATATTATTATGCAAGCTCAGATTTGCATTCCTAAATGCATCTGATATTTTAGCTGTAACAAAAAAAAAAAGCTTTTTAAAATACTTTCTGCAACTCAGAAGGAAGTAATATGATGAAAAAACCCCAAACCAGTCTTTTAAAAAGTTTTTTGCTTAAAAGATTTTGTAATTTATATATAGCTTTATGATCCATAAAACCTTTTTTTAAGATGATTTTTCTCAGTTATAAGCTTAGACTATTCCCCTACTTCTGATCTATACCTAACCACCCAGCTTCTCCCTGTCAGCCTTGCCTATTTATCTACTGAGTCATCATTTACTTTATCTATCTCTTCTTCAATCGAGTTTCAGCCCCAGACTCCCAAAGAAGCCAAACAGAATCCCTCCATTTCTCAAGGAGATATCAACAGCATTGACATTCCAGGCTAGAGTTGGGTAGAATGTCTTCATTGCTGTAATAAGCATCAGTAATGGAAAGCATCACTTTGCACCAAGCAACCCTTTAGTTTCTCGATTCGTGTACTTTTCCAAAGTGTAAATATCTGCTCGTGGGTGTGCTGTGAAAAGGTTAACAGGAGTTCGCTTCTTGCTACTGTTAAATGCAGAATTTAATGAGAGACTGTCCCAGGTGTTATCACCACTGAGACACATCTATTTAAGTAGAAGGCACATTACACCCTGCAAGATCAAGGTCTTAGGGGAAAATTTCCAGTCAGACATGAAGTATTTAGTATTTCTCCATAACTGTATTCATCTAGTCAATCCATTGCAAACATACAAGTGCAGAAAAGTCTCAATTTACCAACCTGGGCTTGCAATTGACAGAGGAACACCACACCCATTTCCTTTCTTATTTATTTATTTTCAAAGCACTAAACACCCCACCCTCTAACTCCCAGAAAAAGAATTGGACAATAGACTTTCAAACTCCATAGAAGTTTTACAGATATGTTGAGTCGGCAGTGTGCATTTATCATTACCTATAATTTCTCAATTTATTTATGGATAAAGTTGGTTAACACCCTAATGGGGATTGAGCAGCACAATTCAAATGTCACAATAGCCAGAGAGAGCTGCCAAGTTCCAATACAGTATTCCAGAGCCAAGATTATTTCTAAAATTATTTTCTACTATAGTGCAAGCTAATTAGACAGATATACTAACTACATCCAATTTCAATGTAAAAATTAATATATTTCCTGTATATGAAGCTTTTAAATTCCTTGAGTATTTGAATTAAGTCAATATATACAAAAGCATCATTTCTTTCCTATTATCATTCAGATGCCTTTGTGTGGGTCCGACCCCCATAAGGGCCATTCACTTAAGAGTTGGATTCAGTGATCCTTCTGGGTCCCTTGTAACTCAGAATATTCTGTAACTTCTGTAATTAATAGCAGGTTTTGTCTATTAAATAATTTTTTAATCATCTCTGTTGGATAATTTTCTGAAACAACACACAATATTTCAGCACTGTAATGCTTTATAATTATTATAATATTATTATCAAAGAAACACCATTAGTTGAACAGAATAGGTGGTGCTCAATTTACTTTTGTTGCTCACCCATGAGGATATGCATAAGAACAGCAAGCAGTGCTTTCGTCAGTCAGAAGTACTTTTCTTGTCTCTGATCAGATGTTTCATTGAAAAAAAAAAAAAAAGAGGATGTAAGTACAACTTTTTGTTCAGACTCGAGAAAGAAGAAGAAATGCTGACTGAAATTGTGCATGTAAACAAGCTTGTGCATGTGGAAGTTTTGCCTTGACACTGTTGTCATGGGGAGACGTGTGTACATGTGTTTAAGATATGTGAGGAAGAAAACCAGCCCTTCAGCTTTAGCCTGACAGCCCCGCAAACCCTGAGAGACATCCACTCTGAGTCTTTTATCAGTACATCTGGAAGTGAGCAGGAAGTACCAGCCCGCTGGACCTCCACCTATTACTTGTTTGACAGCCGTGGGTTAATGTATGAGCAAGCAGACAATGGGCAAACATGATGGGGTCATCCTTAATGCAGATAAATGAAATCTGATAAAACACAGGATTTTACAAGGCTGCTAATGAAGGCTCTCAGGAAGCAATGGAAGGAAGACACGCACTATACAGTGTTCTTTCTCTACTTTAAAATGTCTTGCAACAGGACTTGAAATTTTAGACCAAACAATTTGCAGGTGAACTCCCTTCAGCCACTGAGGACAAGAGAATATGACATCCCGTTTCCTTCTACTCTTACAAGTAAAATCCACAGCTCAGTTCCTGAGGGTAGAGGTCTAGAGGGATACAGAGGAAATGAAGGGAGATCTCAGCCAATTTAGGTACTAAGTCTTAGTTTTCCTTAGAATTATGCTTAATACCATCAGTTAACCAGTGCAGTATTCTCTGGAACCGTCTCATTCAGAAACACAGCATTAAAAACCCAATCAGAACCATCCCCTGCCCCACCCCCTGCAACAACACACCAAACGCCTGACCAAACAAGAACAAAACAACAAAGAATCCATCCAAAACCAACCAACCAACCCCCAAAACCCACAAAATTCGTACTTTCTCATTGTTTCAGGAGCCGTAATTTGACCAGATTATTTTATCTAACTTCAGTGACAACTGACTTTAAGAATCTGCTCCAATATTGCCCAGTGGAAAAAGGCAACAAAAAATAATCAGGAAAAATATAAGCCATTCAAAAAAATCACTTATAAAAACCCAAGATGAAGGGCATTTTGTTACCTGCATACATACTAATCAAAGAATACTTGGCATGTGAGTTACACTTGTACTTACTTCAAGAAAAGATCGTTAGTCAGTCAAGTGCAATCAAGGGTTTCTAATGATACCAAAATGTTCTACAGCAACAGCATTTTGGTTGGGGTTTTCTCTGTGATAAGAATAGTGTATAGAAGATAAACAAAATAATTTTAAAAACCAAAACAATGCAAAACTTGACTAAGAATTTGTCCATCTAACAAGTCACAGATAACCAGCACAGCATAGATTTTATGTATATTTGAAATGGAATAAAAAACATTGTAGCTTACACAGAATACACGTAAAGAGTATTTACACATATGTTAATATACTTATAATTATATGTACTGTACACACATTTATTATATGCATTTAATTACATCTATTCAATGAACTTTGATTATTTTTAAAGAACTTTTGCTTTGCTTTTACATTTTTAAAACCAAAGTAACCGCAGAAATCAAACATTATCAACTGCTTCAGTATATTGAAGGTGTTACAGTGAAAGAACCTAATGAAATAAAGGAGACCAAGGTGAATCTGAACTAAAATTAGATATTAGTTACTGTTGTTAAGGTCTCTTTATTGGCTACTATATATTCTATGAAAACCTACAAGACAAGAAAATAGTGACAGAAAAAATACAAATTTGTCAGTTTTAACACCATACAAATATACATATGGGCCTATGTGCACAACACTGTGTGTCGCACATATAGAATATTGTATATAGTGAATGTATGATATAGCAGTTTCAGAAAGGGTGCACAAACAATGTAGGGAGAAAGCATGGACAAGGGTCCACTAAATAACAAAAAGACCAACTTTTTTAGAGCAAAATTAAGTTGGGAAGACTATAATGCACCAGTCTGAACTCACAACTTCATTTCTGTTGAATAAACAAGTGAAGTCTAAATCAACACTTAGTCAACATTACACATAGGTATTTATATTCTACACAATTTCCAGATGTTTTTTTCCCAAAATTCATTGCTTTCCTTGTGCTCTGTCATTTCATAATTGTTTTATTGATATCCTTTTATTTTCATTTATGTACAATTGACTATTGTTCTTTGTTGACCTAGGAGAACAGCAAATTATATGCCATTTTGGAGCTGTAGCTGATTAAATATTTATTTTCTCTAGAAAAATTTTGAAGTCTGAGTTTTACTGTAATCTGACATATCCTTGCAAACATGCATGCAGTCTTTTAGAGTGTTTGATTTTTCTGTACATTCTTATTTGATTATATTCAAGTTTTAGCTTTCATCTATTAGTCTCTGTCTGATCAGGCATTAGGAGACACAGCTGGTTTTGATTAAATGGTTACTTAAAAAATAAACCTGATTTATACTGAAACTTTATAGAAACTTATTGCTTTCATATTTTACGTAATACATTCAGCCTTGATAAATGCCAACTCACAGCTGGTTGTAAAACAGAAACATCAAGTCAGAATGTACATATATATGTAAAATATATATGTCTCATAAAAAATATTAGGGGTAGGGTTGTGTGGGATGATGTCTTTCTTTTAAACAAATGTGTAACATTTCTGTGGAAATTAATAGTTTTTCTCACAAATATTATTTAAACAAACAAACAACTTAGTTTCTATATAAATAAGCCAGAGTGGAAAAAAAAGTCAAAGTTAAATAGATTTTCATATTAGAAATACATGAAAACATCTGCAAGGATGCATCTGAATGTTCAAATGTGATTTATCCTTCTGCCAACCCTATACTTTTGCTGCTTCTTTACTAAAAGAAGTGACTGAACAAGAAAGTCTTTCCTCTATAGAAAGCCACAACACAAATGCGCAGTAACTGGCTCTGCCAGTCGAGAAGTACCAGTGGTGTTCTCAAATAAAATGAGATTTCTCTATTAAAAATATAAGCCACAAAATTATTCAGACCATTGCTGGAACCTTTCTAGAACAGACTGATGAACTTGGCCTGGTCCCCCTTCCAGCTGCCCCCACCATTACTTTGCTGCCAATGGCATGACAGTTACTGAGTGCACCTCTACAAAGTAATTCTTTAGTACTTTCCAGCTTGCTCAGAACTTCAGCAGCAATGCTGGAGATGAGCTTAGGTAAGGGACAACATGGGAAAAAAGTAACCAAAATAAAAGGGGAGGCAAAAACCCCCAGCACATTACATGAAGAAAAAGACTGCAGTTTTCAAAGGAGAATGAGAAGGAATACCAAAATCCAATGTACTGAGACAAAACATTTCCAGAAAATAACTTTCAGTCCAAGTCCTTTGACAAGTTCAGTTATGTTCAGTTTCATAATATTATTCTTAAGCACTGGTAAGGATCTCAGAACTGAGTCCAAACAAAATAAAAGTTAGGTATCTAAATAGATATCTAAGCTACCAAGGAAGTGGTGTTTGATTGCTGTTCTAGATGAAAAGTATTTGTCAGGCACATATGAAAAACTTGCATAAAAATTTGGGGTTTAAAATTGTATTCACAAATTTACCTTAAAAGCCGTGTCTGACCAATATTTTACTTCACTGCTTTTGGAAAGAAAAATTCTTTCTGCATTCTGAGAATGCAGTATATTAACAAATATGTCCACTCATCTTTTCAGGGCTACTCAGACGTTTCCTAAGTTTAGCTAAGTTAACGGGCTAACTAGCTCAGCTAATTAAACTTCTTATTTTGAAAGGCCATTATGACAAGAAAATACACTGTACTATTACTGTTAATGCATTCTGCTTTTAACATAGAATTATATTTTTTCAATTAGAAACTTCAACCCCACATTTATTAGTTTTGGAAATCCTGCATTCAGGAGCATTCCTCTCCATCTCCATTTGTGAGCAATTCTCTACTCTGCTCTGGTCCATTCACAATTTTTGCTGCCCTCCCCAAATGCAGGTGCTAGCTGTAGCTGGGCGACCCAAGACGATACCAATACAGTACAGCACCATCGCTCAGATATTGCTAATCTCTGCATAAAGCATATCTAGAGCAACAAATAATTATTCATGCAGGCAGGCATTGCTCTGTATTGGAACAAGTCTCTGCTTTCTTGCTGAGGCACTGCCAACTACACAGTGCCCAGGAAACAGGATGCAGATTCTGAGTGTCTCCATGCTAATCTGGGGTGTGATGAGATCTTAAACTCCACAGATATTTCTGAGCACTTTTGCCATTCTCTGCACAGCACTTCACAATTGAGAGGAAGCTCCAGTTAATTTCAGCCAGCTTTCTCATCTGTGACTATGGAAACCTAAGAGAAATTCTAGACCCTCTATCCCATAAATAAGGGTTTAATGTCATGGGCAGCCATCAAGTGTTCTGGAAGTCTATTTGAGTTAAGATCACAAGAGGAGTAGCATAGCTATAATGCATCTTTTGGAGCAGATAGCCAAGACTTCCAGATTTCTGTATGCAGTTAGGACTAACTAGAACAAGAGTTGGAAAAAAACCAAGGAAAGTCTTTTTCTTTTCATCATGATTCAAATTACTAAATTTAAGACAGAAGTCTATATGCATCAATTCAGATACTCCTCTTCAACCTATCTAGGCCTTTACAATGCAGACAAATTATAGGATTTTAGACAGCATGAAGAGTACCAACAGTTTAAGTAATTGTTTGCACAAGGGGAAAAAAATGCAAAAAACGTGTTGAGTAGGGCTCATAACTATAGAGGAAAAATTTATGATGATTAGGATATCCTGCCTCCACCCTATCACGTAACTCTGCTTGCCTACCTAAACAAATAAAGTGTTGTATGATTTACAATTTTTAATGTTAATTAGCCTTCTCTTCGTGTTTCCTTTCAAACCCTAAAAACTGGTTTAAAACATTTTAAACTGTTCATTATTGTTTGATTCTTTAGAGATACAAAGTGAAACACAACATGTCCTACTTTGGAAAATGTGTCAGTGATTTAAAATGCTGTATCAGCCAGAGACTTGATGAATATTCAAATATTGTTTTAAGGGTATAGACCATATAAACTGTGTTGAAATCTTTACAAGTGATATCTCACCTAATCAAAATACAACGAAAAGCATTTGTATGGGTGCGTGTGAGAGAATAGGGAGTTATAAAAATGCAGTTCTTAAATAAATTATATTTTAATTGACATGAATTTGGCAATACTTAATATGCTTATACCAGTGTTAAAAATATTAATTGGTCTGACTCAAGATCAGATTCCCCTACTGTCTGGGTTGTGAGGAGTCCACCTAGAGAAGAAAACCAGTTATTTGGTTTTAGGGATGAGTGTTGATAAAGTTTCCTTGCAGTAGAGTAGTTTGTGTTTCTGGCTTTATTACCAACTGCCTCAAAAGCCAGAATATTCATGATGATTTTAAGAAGCAGGCTGAAGAGCCAGGTTCTTTGCAACATGATTTATACTTCAAAAGTATCTCAAAATTGTTTTCTTGGTAACTAGAGACAACATGGGCTTAGAATATATGTCCACCAAAATATCAGCCCTTCTTTTTGTTAATGGTGAGTTGGTAGAAACTTGTTCGTAAAACAACGTTTAGTTGCTCCCCAGGATGAGTAAAGTTACCACTGTTCCTGCATAATAGAGAAAGAAATTCCTCAGAAAACCAATGAAGCTTTCACTTTGTTAAACAGATTCCTGTCCCTTACAAAAAGTAGTAATTTGAAAAGATGAAGGTCAGAAGCAAATCAAATCAACTGAAAAATTTAACCCTGGCTAGAGATTTTACTGTTCTCGTCACAATTATTTTGGTCATTTGCTACACAGGTTCAGTTTGTAGAGAAGATTTAACAGACTCAACTCTCCCCACCATACAATTTAGACTATACAGTATCATGGTTTCCAAGCTACTATTTGGATGTAAAAGAAAGGAAGGTAATTTTCAGCATCTACTCAAGTGCAAGACACTGACACATTTCAGTACTAGGTAGATGAACATCAGTGATAGTGTTCATGAGTATCCTGATGTCCTGACAAAAATAATATCTTTCAAACAGCACTTTTTAGCCCAAATAGCAGCGTGTTTCATACAGAAGTGGTGGTAGTTCTCAGATACAGAATATATAAATCTTTATCTTTACAAGTTCCAGTTCACGTTTAGGCTGTCAAAAATCACCCAGCTGTAATTGATACAAAAATTTTACATTACATAATTATGGAATTCCTGAAAGAATCTCCTGTGAACCCAAACACTTTTAATCTAGTAACATATCAGCTTAATTTTTATATTTGGAGGCACTTTAACTTGCTATTCTGGGGCTACTAAATTTAAATCCAGTTTCTGAGTTAAAATTTCAAATTAAAGACTTACATTTATCACCTAATAGAAACTACTTTGAACATTCTAGGCTTTTTCCTCATTTGAAAAAACAAACTGCCCTAGAAATCCATCCAGCTTCAACAGTGCATAATGACAGAAGATTAATCTTTCTGTGTCTAAAAAAACATCTGCCTTTATTATATTTTGGAGGAGGATAGAAGTGTTCTTCCGGGTATGATATAAAAACCAATCTTACATTTTACATGCAGTGTCTGTAGTATCATTATATATGCTTGTGAAATTTTCAAAGAGCAGTACAGCATCACGTAAATTGGTTTTTTTACTACTACACTGATAAGGTTTTTGGTCTGTTATCTAACTGAGAAAGAGCTAACTAGCTGAATATCAAAACATACCTGCTACTTCATAACCTGCAAAGATGGCTGATTACAATCATCTTGTGCATAAACCAAAACTAATTACTGGATTGAATATTTAATGAAACAACTACTGTGGTGTGGTGAACTAGAAATAAGACTTAGCTCTTCCTGTGTTTTGATCTTTACAGCTATCCAAGTCATCATTTAAGCAGGACGCTGCCAAAGCATTTATTAGTGCAGGCACATCCTAATCAAAGACACAGCGTGAATGAAACATTAAAAGAGATTAAAACTATTTAATCAGTAAAATGAGAGTTTCTGTCCAATAGAGGAATGTAGATGTTTCAGGTCTGGTGATTTGATTATCTTTACTCTCTTTCTGGCCTTAATTCAAAAATTTGTTATCTCAATATCAGATGAAATAAGTCTGAAGGGGAATAGACGTGCTCTTCAACTTAGTTTGCTTTGGCATAATATTCAGTAAAAGACTTTCATTAACGCATCACGTGATTTGATAAAACAAGTTGCAATTACTGCACAAAACATGCCATCGTTCTCACTCATTAAATCCAGGCAATGATTTTTGCTTTTCATAAGCCCACAGATTCTTTTCCTTCTCCATGAATTTGCTTCCTAATTACTTATACATTAATGAAAATACAATTACTGTAGAAATCATGGTTTCTGAAAACCTCTAATTTAGCCTATACTAGGCATTTTATTTTACAAAAAACAGGAAGAAGATTTTAGTTCAGACTGTTTTTAGAAGTTAAAAATAAAGCTAGTTACAGAAAAGCTGCATTTTACAGGGCTATAATATAGTTAGCTAATAATTAAAAAAAATACCTACTTCAAACAACAGTACAAACTCATTTAATTTAGGTATAATCTAGGAGATCTAATAAAATAAATATTTTAAGATCAAGGGCTGAACATGACTGTGACAAGTAGATGATAACCTACAAAAACGAGTGTCAGTGACATGGTTTTCTGAAACGTTACTAACAAAACAACTGCGAAATGGAGTTATGGAAAATCTTACTACAAAGCACACACGAGATACCTGTCTGTCCACCTGTCTGTTGATGCAAAAGGAGAATACAGGGCAAAATCTGCTTTGTTTCTACTATTTTATCCAAGCAAAAAATTTAACTACTTTTCCCCTTTGGAAACCAGATTCTTAGCTGAGAATGTTAAGACCTTTAAAGGATCTCATCCTTTAGATCAGCAGTCTGACAGATAGCATGTTTTCCAGGGTCCTGATTTCATAATAATCCTTATTGCTTAAATCCACAGACATTATTCTATCTGAAACCCTACCAGTCTTACCAAGCATTGCTATCATGGCTAGGTGGAAAATGTCATGCCATACAGAGCAAACCACTTTTCTGCTTCCCACACTACGGATACCAATAAGCTTTTGTTTGAAAAAAAATCTTCTTCTAGACTCTCTGCATTAATTAATGTTTTAAAAATATTTCACTTCTGTTGAATAATAACAGCCAATCTTGTGGTTTTATAGACTGGTGTCATTTTAGCCTGTGTTCTTCTCACTAGCAGCAAGAAGGATGAGAGTGAAAACACTGTAAACCAAGACTGAAAGAACCAAAATTCATGGAAACCAGCTGAAACAAGAAGCATTGTTCAGCCAACATAACATTCTTCAAATACATCAAAGCAAATGCCTCTGAGATTTTTTAATAAAATTTTGATGATCCTAGGGTGGACAAATAAATTGCAATATCATTTTTCAGAAGACTGTAAAGAAGAGAGAAGTCAACAGGATTTCAGTTTCAAAAAGGTGGTTTCTAGAAATATGAACAGCAAAACACTAGAAAAACTGTCTAGGGATGCTGGAGTTCTGCTCCCAGATGGATCTTAGATATTCATCAGGGAAGGCATATAAATGATACTGTAGGGTAAGAGAACACAAACTGTTGACATCCTTTGAGGGTCTAATTTCTATGTCTTTCCATGATTTCTGTTACATTAAAAATTCCTTTGAAAATTAAAAATAAAGACTGCTTCTGACCCAGTTGCAAGAAGCAGAAAAACAAGTTTTACAGCTCACCAAAGCAATAAATCTACTTTACTGCTGTAAAATGTATTTGGGTTCAGTCCTGGAAGTTAATTTCTCAGATTCTTTTCCTAGTTATTTGTATCATGTGTCCATTTGCACCATTTCTAACACAAGCTCCAGAGGACAATACAATTTGCTGAGAGGGCCTCTAAGTCTGGCAATATTTACATATATCTTTTGTTACCTTCTGGAGAATATATTCAAGAAAAAGAAAAGAAAAGTAGCAAAGTATCCTTTCTCTGTATAGACTCCTGCAGTTAATGGATGAGCTCCCTTTTCCTCTGATCAGACAAGGTTCAAGACATTACTTTTAATATACTTCCATTTATTTTAATGTCTTCTATGAAACAATATTTCACTGACAAAAATATTCGGACCAAATTATTTAATTTTACTTCTATTAATTACTGACTGCAAATTTAAACAGCATTAAAATAATACGGCAACTCCCTTATTATTTAAAAGAATCAACACAGATTCCTTTGTGGAGGAATGTGAAGTTTAACAGTGTCCATCAACAAAATGTAGTTGTAAGAGGAATAAACAACATTATATGGATGTGAAATTATTCAGAGTCCTATACTACAAAGCAAGGAAGTTCAGAGTAAAATTTACCCTGAAAAGAAATCTAAGTACATAAAGGAAAAAAATATACAGTAGGGATTGAAATAACTTCTGGATCATGTCCACACCACATGCTGCACTTAAATTACAGTGTTCTTTTACTTCAGTTCCTATTATTTAAAGATATTTTCGTCTCTTCGTTTGACTTTCTTCTAGTGAAAATTCCTAAGTTTCCATATATTTTACAGAATATATCATAAACCAATCAGACAAAGTCAAAAGAAACTTAAATCAGCATCCTATAGCAAACTATATCCAACAGAAGGGGGTAATATTTATCTTTATAAACCCATGTGTTGTTGAAAGAATAAGACCCTTTATATTCCAGAAGTAGAACCAGGCATATGTACAGGCTAAATGCCATTGGAAGAACACAGTAAAGCTCAAAAAGAGCAAAGAATGGAGTTAACATTAATCTAATTAAAAATATTATATATTAAAAAAGTATTTCCACAAGTTTATATGGGATCAGAAATTCAGACTAAAACAATTATTACTTGTGATCTACAAGAGCAAGATTCTGTATTGACACCTATTTGCCATATCATTCAATATGATTTTTCATAATGAATTATTAATATGAAATATATATACTATTGATATTAAGAAGTGTTATGTCTTTATATTTTCCTTAAACTTCCTTAGTTTATAAACTGTGGTTTTTGGGTGTGCTGACTGGAGACTCTTAGTTTCATTCAAGACTTATTAAAATCAGTGGCAAACTGTTTTTGGATTACCAATATATACAACAGGACCAGTTCCAAGATCCTCTTCCAAAATTTAAAATTAAGGCTTTAATTTTCTATCACTATCCTCAACCTTTACAACACCACAGATGGCTTTAAAGTATTTCTTACAAAATGAAACATAGAACATCTGTTGTAAACACTTTGAGAACATGAAAGAAAACTATTTTTTAAAGTTTTTTATTTTTAATATAGAAGAGGTTATCTAAAAAAAAAAAAACCTTGAGAGATTTTCATAGGACCAAACTATACATTTTTCCCATGTTCAATACATGTTTTTTCCATTAAATCAGTGTTTGGTATTGTAATTTGTCTTTAAACAGTGCTTACAGAGATAACATTAAAAGTTGCCATGTAACAAATGAGATTTCCTCTTATTGTGAAGAAGAAAACACTCCCTCTTAGTCACAGTTAATGGAGAAAAGGGGGGAGCAGAGCTACAAGCCTGTTTCTCTATTTAATTGTGGTTGCCAAATTGGACCACATTCACATCCATCAAGTATTTCAAGCAAGTTCCTTTCTTGAATTGTTTCAAGTGTTTCATTTTTTGAGTATAGTTTAATTACAAGAGAGGCAAATTAATGCTGAAAATTAATTGCAGCATTGAATTGAAAGCTCCACTTCAACGTAACAGCAACATTACAAAAAATGTAAAAAATAATCTGAAAACGTGAAGTTATATTAATTTAGAAATAAACTCTTAATGATATACATAGCCCTAAAACTTCATCCAGAAAAGATTCCCTTTTTAGTAATTTACACTATATTTAGATATTCTAGAGAGAACCCCCCATCACAGTCAATGTCACAAACGTTAGCACCAGAATATTTCACTGGTTGAAGGCAATATACAACACAATATTGATTCAGCTTACAAAACACAGCTTCAAATTCTCTATTCTTTTCATTGTATTAGTCAAAATTTTCATAAGGATAGAAAAAAGAACCTAAAGCTCATAGGGCAGTAGCAAGACTACACTTAGTTATAACCATCCACTTAAGAATTTGATAGAATTATACTAAAAAGAAATGTACTGGGGAAAAAGAAACATTAGTGCTGTCTTTATGTAGTTGCTGAAACTTGCACTTTCACGTTCACTTCTAACTGAAATGATAAATATTGCTATTTCCATTCAGAGTATTCTCATTGCCAAATACAAACACCAGGGCTTGTTAAGAAAAAATACAGTGCCCACTACAAATCTCCTCATCTATCACCTCCTATTATTATTTCCTCATTTATCTAAGAATTAACCTACCAGCAGCTGTGTTCAGAGGTAAGCAACCTGTACCCCCTCCTGTTAAGAAGGCTCACACGTAGTCAAGACTGTTTTCTCTCAGCTTGCCTGCAATTGCTCTGCTCTTAAACTGAAATCTGCAACCTCATGTTTGATTGTGATCAAGAATTTTGTGCCAAAACATTGGGAGAAAGAAATGGTGATTTTTATCAGTTGGAGTCATAAAAGCAGCAGCTTCTCTAAGCCTATATAACTCACATAGCTGTGATGTTTTACAACTTCATCATATACATTTCTAAAACAGTCTACCAACATTTTCAGAAGGGAAAAAAAAACTATCATTAAACCAACTGTCTTTAGATTCCTGGAGCCAAATCACTTTTTGGCTTCCATTTGTAAATGGCTTATGCTGTCTGTTTTGGCCAGTGAGGGGCTGCAAGGCAGTACCATACATAAATATATAATGTACTACCAAAAGTTGCAAAACTCACTTGTCTGATGATCCAAAAGAGGGGAAAAAAAAAAAAAAAAGAAAAAAAAGGAATCATATATCACTTCTATTTGACTCAGATAAGCCAATGCTTTCAAAGCTTTGTTGTCCCTGTCTCCTGCCTGGACTTTGTTTTGAAGGGTCAGCTTTGACTTCTGGACTACCATTATGGAAAAGCCAAGCCTTGGGTAAGGGCAAGGGGGCTATAAACCTATGGTCATTCAAGATCAAAAGCTGACAAAGAAAACCTGATGGAAACAGCTTCCTTGGCTATGTCCTTCATGCAGTTCTGAAAAATACCTTCCTCAAGTACTTGTATATAATATTATGATGTAAAGAAATATTCTTGTTAATGTTATTGGAGAAAATTTTTTAAAGTAATCAACATATTATATGTCAATTTTATATGATCCACGCAAAATTTAAATCACACTACACACAGCAGTGTGTATATTTTTATGCCTGAATTTCAGTCATTTAGTATTTCTAACAACCAGAAAGAACCCCCTCAAAGCTTTCATCAGCTGGACAGCCTGCTGTTTTCTTTGGAATCGGATTCGAAGGACATCACTTGGCACGTAACCCATGACAGGTTCTGGCTAATCCATCAACAAGGCAACACAAATGAAAGTGAAGCCCTGCTGTCCTCACCATTGCACTATGTCACCTGCAGGGTACAACCTCAGGATGGTCTATAACACACTCTCTGTGTCCACTTAAACATAATGGGAGGCTGCATCTGACTTAAGAACATATGTGAGGCGGGCAAAAAGCATATTTCTAAACCTTGCAAAGTATCAATTTTCCTTTAAATATGATAACAATGTGATACTGTAATAGGATTTTATACAGTAAAGTTTTTTTTATTACTTAGATCAAGCCCTATTCTACTGGGTCTATCTAGTAGAAAAAAAATGCAAAAGAGGATGCATAGTATTAAATCGCATACAAGTGGCAGGGAACCTTGTTCTGAAACTTGTGGGAGTGATCTGTGTTATGTTACACATGCTTCATGGTATGGATTTTTGCACACTTCTAACCTTTTGTATGAGAAAAGAGAGAAGACTCAGCATTATTATCAGGAAAATCCAGCATTTTTTCTTATCAGGTGAGCTGGGTTTGAGTTCTTAAACTAAAAGACAATTTTTTTCAAGATTACATGCATTTACCAAGTGAGTTTTGTGTTCCAATTGCTGAACTTTAAAAATTCCTCTGTGTTCCAGAATGTGTGCCCTAAACGAGAAAAAAAAAAATAGACAAGATGAAGATCTTTTATTTTTTAATATAAAATTTTACTTTATTTTACCATAATCCTGATCTTAGCATATTAATATCCATTTATACACCGACACAGAATAAATTCAGACATTTTTGCCCACGGACAAATAACTGAGGCCTATGCAGTATGAACACATAAGCTTTTTTAGCAAATAGGATTATGTTGGGTCTCCTGACACACTTAGCACAGTAGAGGTTTCATACACACACTGTGTAGATAGATGTGAACTTATGCAACATAGGAAAGAAAGCTCTTGTTCTGCTAGTACCTCAGACCTGCAAATTTGGCACATTCAAAGACTATTGTAAGGTTTTCCTAATTCCTTGAGCTAGACCATAGCAACACACATATTTCCTTCTTTTAGTTATAAAAATCTTCCACATTCACATTTTCTGAGTATACCTCTCTTCTAGCTGCAAATTACTCGGATTTTCCTTCTCCTTCCTTCAATTTTGTTAAATATAGTTTCTTTGGTAATTTTCTCAGAATTTATCTCTTTCTAGCGCTGATAGTTAAACAAGTTATTTCAGTGGCAAGGTATCTGGCTAAGTTATCAGACTTGACAAGTTCTCACCCATTCACTCCTGTCCTGCTGCTTCTCCAGCTTTACCACCACAGCCAGTGCAATCAGTCTCTGACACATTGGTTATGAGTGCTCTGGTTAAAAAGACCTCTGAAAAAGCAGGTAGGGGTGGAACACAGCCAAGAACAAGCATAGATGGGGAGGAAAAGAAATGAGATTGGATGTAACCTGCAAAAACTAATCATCTGGTGGAAAGTTGAATTAAATCTCAGAATTAAAAAACTGATTCTATATCAGAAAATATGTATTAAGCACCAAAATTGCAAACTTTACATCTATAACCACAATAACCAAAGCAATGCATATTTTCTTCTGGTGGAGGGTGTAAGCATTTGCACTCAAATATTTTTCTTTCACTTTTTTGCATTGAATAAGAAAAATCTTAAATGTAATTGAAGACAAACATTGATAACATTTTGCGTAAAGAAGTGACCAAAATAATGGCACAAATAAAAAGTAGCAAATACAGTCTCAGACAACAGCTGACATAGCTCAAGTTATTATAAAAATTACCAGCATCAGAAAGAGACAGAAGAGAGGGCAAGAGAACAAAATCAGCATATTGGTATCATTACTAAACCAGTGAAATTCAAGTACTTTGTACCCTCATGCTTAATATAATCTAAGTTCTGCCATTCTACAGAACCCTCCTTCTGTTACATAAGGTTTTGAGCTACAGCTGTAGATCATGCCAGAGGAGAAAAAAAAATTATATGACTTTAATAGATAACTTGTGTTTCCTTTATCTTTAGGAGAACAGTAGCTATTTTAAAAGAAAAAGAAGAAAATTATCTGTAAAATTCCTTCTCCCAGTCACTGGAAAGGAAAGGTACTTTATTTTAGATCATTTTTTATGTGCTTCGAGTGTCTGATCCCAGCTGAACAGTGTGCCTGCAGACAAGTTTGCACAATGAATAACCTGAAGTGTAACAGTTACATGCACCACCTGTGAAGCTTTGTCTGATGCACATTTGTCACAGGTGAAACTATTCCATTGGTGAAATCAATCTTCTTTTGCAAAGAGTAAAAGTTTGATAGAGAATAAGCACAACACCTCTGACTCTTTTTTTTTTTTTGTGACAGCTATACCAGATTTTTTTTTTATCTTTAATTTTTACAAGTTTACTTTTTGAAGAACTCCTCCTGTAAATTACTTAGAAACACAGCCCAAGCGCCACTAATTGATTTTTTGTTTCTGGAGTGTTACCTTTTATCTCTTTGGTTTTAGTGTCTCTTGTTCTCACAGATCTCTTTACCATTTAATTTTCCTAGCAGTCTTTAATGGATATATTTTGTAGTCTTAAATACCCATTCAGGAGTTGATAAAATCTTGCAGCAGTAGCAGCACCAGCAGGTACCTTTGCAACAGCGACCAGCATAGTGGCTGATACTCTTAACTTGCCACACTTCAATACAAATAAAGATATGTGCACTGCAGTTCTGAAGGTTCTGCTCTAACCTGAATTCTTTGGAGGTCCCCCCCAAAGCTACTGCATTTGCTTACCTCTAAATGGCCCATTTACCTTATTAAATTAAATTTTCCTCTGAACACGGCAGCAGAGAGATCAGGAACCAAGAATAAGTTTGTACTAGTATTTCGAACACCTCTCATTCAAGATTACTTTGTTCCAAAGTTTGAAAGTATTTGAACTGACTTCATATAACGTGAAAGCACAGTCACTATAACCGTTTTGGTGCCCATGTTTGTTTTACACTAAATCCAAACCAACTGACAGAATTAATCTTGGCTTATGAGTATGTATATTCATTAAACAAGAAATAAAGTACACCCTATGTATATTTCAGTTGGCAAATAACTTTTTTCACCTAAACATAGTGAAGTTTCTGGGGAGATCCCCAGTTTGTTCAAAAGCTTTCAATGTTTTTGCAGCTGACACTACTTCTGTCTACCCACATAAAGAAATTTCCCATGTCAAAGGATTTCAGATTTGGCACAAGAAAAGAGGGCTTACATTAATTTCTATACTTGGTGTCTTTCTCCCTCTGTACAAAGATCACAAATCTATAAATTTTAAGCTACAATGTAACATCAAAATTCTAGCATCCTTACAAAAACAGAATGCAGAAGCTTTTAATTGACACACACAGTGGTGGGTTGACCCCAGCCAGCAGCTGAACACTCATCCAGTTGTTGGATTGCTCACTCCAGTGGGCTGGGGAGAGAGCTGGAAGAACAAAAGTGAGAAAAATTCATCGGTGAAGATAAAGACAGTTTAAAAAGTAAAGAAAACCAAAACCTAATTAAAAAACCCCCCAAGTGTTGCAAAGACTATCACTTGCCACCTCCCACAAGCAGACCCAATGCCCAGCCAGTCCTACAATGAAGGTTACCTTGGGAGAGGTATCTGCTGCCACTTTTATTGGTGAGAATGATGTTATATGGCATGGAATAGCTCTCTGGCCAGTTCAAGTCAGCTGTCCCCTCCCAGCTTCTTGCCCACCCTCAACCTACCCACTGTGGGGACAAAGTGAAAAGCAGAGAAGGCCTTCTCGCTTTGCACATGAATAAGCAATAGCAAAAATATCAGTGATATCAACAGAGTTTTGGTCACAAATCTAGAATGTAGCACCACATGGGCTGCAGGAAGAAAATTAATTCCATCCCATGAGACCCCATACAAATACTATGAATGAACAAAAGGTGTGTTTAACTACAACAAGAAATAAAAAGGCAGGAATTTAGAAAATAGACTTGACAGTATGTTTGTCTGAATATTCATAGAATCAGTCATAGAATATTGGGCTAGAGGGGGACCTCCCACATTGTTTGAAATTTAGTTACAAGTTCTTTCAAAAACTATTTCACTATTGATATACCTACAAGAACAAGGTCATTTAAGAAAAACAGCTCTTCTAAAGTTAACAAGTTTAAGTAGGCCTATCTCAGGCCCTTTCTGAAGGCTGGCCTGGGAGCTATCATTTGGGTCTTGTTAGTAGCAAAATTAGTTAAAATGGCAGTTAAGACCTGTGATGCAAATGAATCAAGTTCTAACATAAAGCTACTCCAGAGGAATGTTTAATCTAAATCAGGCATAGGATTAGTTTACTTTGTTTCAAATGACATTTGTGTACTTCATCAAAGGAAGTGCTTATAATGTGCAATCATTTTTATTTTAAAATTTAAAGCCTATAAAAAGTAAATGACTGGCAGCAGGAAAAGAGGACACAATACAAACCTCCTGTCCTACCAGTGACCTCTGTCATGAGTTACAGCTACTACCTTCTGCAGATGTCAGAGAGTTTATTCTTCATGTTCTTTCATCCCAAAGCAGTGCCCAAATACATATGCAGAACGAAGGGGGAAAACCTGAGTGGCTGTACTCCAGGCATTGAATCTGAAAGCCCCTGAGCTAGCTGAAACCACCCATAAAGCCATTCTGTTAAGATCTAACCCATTCTTCAACTCATAACATGTTTGTGGAAAGAACCTTGACTTTGTCAAAGCAAGAAAAACATAGCTGTATCACAGTCAATGAAATTTAAAATTATGTTTCCTTGAAAAAAAAAGGCAATCTGTCAATATAACTCAGATTTTTCAGTAAAAAATTATCTTGAAAGTAAACTGGATTAGGCTACTACTGTCCTTAGCATTACAAGCAACCATTTCTGATCAAGAGTGTGTCAGGTTTCTTCCTATTTCCTAAATATAACAGAGAACATGTGCAAGCACAGCTGGCTCCTGACAGAAAACTGGGCAGGTTCTACATCAAACTGAGAAGGCAGACAGCATCAGGAAGGACACACTAATCTAGCTAAGCTAACAAAAAGGACTAATGTACCTGCAGCCACTGAGCATATCAGTGTTTTCATCATGGTTATGGTTTTCAGAAACCATAACCATAAGGACACAGAAATTTCAGATCCATGACAGCTACAAGAACACTACAAAATGCTTTCTTTTTTCTTTGAGTTGAAAATCTTTAGAAAGTAAATAACTTTGTATCAGCCTTGAAACTCTAAGTAATGAATACAGAACTGTGTAATTGCTAGATGCTGATGCTCTTCTTTTATGTAGACCAGCTCTTTTCTTTCATGAGAAGGTTTTGAATTCAATAAATTTGATACAGCTAAACATATCAAATAAAGCTGGAAATTTGCTTACCAGCAAGGACAACTACTTATATACATACTAGAACAAACTTACAATATTTCCCATCAGGCTTCTAAAAACACAGAGCTGTAACAATTGAAATACCAAGCCATAAGTACAAGCAGGCCTCCTTTCTCAGGTCAGCATAAATGCTTTAACTGTCCTTAAGCTACTGCAGCTAACTCCAGGGCCTCTCACAGAACTCAGAGATACCAAAAATATTAAGTTATAACCCTTTCTGCTAAACAGCTTCAGTTTACCCCCAGCACAGGGTGAAACCCACAGGAAACAGGAGTGAGGCTCAGACAAGGTCAGTAGCAAGACCCCAGTGAGCTGAAGCAAAACCAGAATTAGATTATTTCACCCTTTTTTGTTCCAGAAGTCAGGCATGAGAATGTCACTGATTGCTTTTCTGCATGTCTTTCCCCAAAATTATCAAGAAGCAAATAAAGAAACGGATTTTACTTTATTCAATCATTACCTATAAATTTTGTATGTACCGATTTAGGACATTAGGCTTTACCATTTCTGTTTAGCACTGGAAGCAACAGCTTGCTTAAGGCATACAAATAGACACTTTTTTAAAAAAATTTGAGCAGGAATAGATATGACAAAATTACATCCAAATAGAAATAATAATATTAGGGATAGAGATGGGTACACTGTATAACCAAGGCACTTTGTTTTCAAAACAGACTTGGACAGAAAAATCTATATCTTGACAGTTCTTATGACATGCTTTTGTGGAGCACTCTAAGTAAACAAATCAAGTAATTAAATTATACTGTGGCAGCAGAATGTGCATTTCATTAATCTTCAGTTGGAGGTGGCTAAACCTCCGCTCTCTCTCTCTATTCCCTTCTTACCAGAAAGGAAACATCTCAGCCTCACCAGCTTTCTTCTGTGATTCTCTCTCATCTAGATTTACTTGTCACTTAACCTCTTATCAGAAACAGCTCAGTCATTCCCATGGAAGGACTGATTGATTTGCATTTCTCTGTATAGGTGATCAGTTACGTAACTTCAATGATCATCTCAGTCCTACCTAGTTTGTACTGTATTTTTTACCTTCTTACAGAAAAACATCACCCATTTGTTGGAAGAATAGAGGGGAGAAAGCATACATGCATTGTCTGAACAAGTATCTTCTTGAAAGGATATTAGAATACTGTTATTGCAACATAACTCATGTAGTAGGCTTTTATTTCATGCTTGAAAAGATCTAGTAGTGTAGGTCCTTGTCTTAATAATCTTCCACAATTGCTTGCAAGCTACCTTACCTTCCTGTAGCAGTCTTAGCAGGAATTCAGAGAGGTAGCAGCAAGCGAGTCCAGTGAGAGAATGAATTATTCATTAATTTTACAATATCATTTATATATCCTAGTTCCAAAAGACCATTGGACAGTATCCACACCTGTTCTGAGGTGATTGGCTGAAGCACCAGTCACCCATTTAAAAATATTATGTTACTGTACCAAAAACGTAAGTGAAAAAACAGCAGGTGTAAGGGTTATTTACAAAAACCTATCTTACTGTTTACATAGCTTGCATAGCAAAGGAAAATTTCTCACAGAACCAGTGCAAGGAGATGGAAAATTTCTCTGCTTATCAGCTTTTCACTATCCACACCTTCCCACTTTCAAAAGGCAGACGCTTGCACCTAATGCCATCCCATTCGAACTCTTAATTATACAAATGGTGACTTTCTTGCCATTTTGAAGGTCAATATGGAGCTGGAGACACACAAGTCTTAGTAGAGCTCTCTGTTCAAACTAGATCAGGTATGTGAATGATTCCTCCATAGGCACACGCTTACTGAAAGAAGTTGTTATCAGACAGGAATAACATCTATGAAGCACACAATAGCTGATAATTTTCACATAATAGTAGTTCTTCTACTGCCAGCATGTCTTGGCTGGCATCTATGGGAAAAGGAGAATATTCTTTCACATCAGGATATTCCAGTGCAGGATGGTAATACAAAACACAGTTTCTCTGAACACACATCTGGTGCCAGAAAGTGAAAAGTCTTCCAAAGGCTTGGTATGAAAAAAAAGTGTAAGATTATTTTGAAAACGAGGAAATAAACTGTTCTGCTTTTCTATAGAATTGATTCAATTTTGTTTAGTTTTTCACTCTTTTTCTGTAGCTCTGTTACTGACAAGTAACCCTACAACACTGTTGTAATTAATAAAGAAAAAATTTAAAATGTTTTTGTGACAGAAAGAGGAGGGAAAAAACCAGAGATCTTTACTCAGCAAAAGCCAAGAAGCAGCCCACGCTAGCTGACTTCCAGCTGCTCTAATTTTGGATTATGTCACTCAGAGCACTGATTTATTAGGACTAGATTTATTGCTAGCAACTATTTGAGACTGTATTTTCCACTTCAAATACAGCCCCAAACATTTACAAGAACACACAGTCTACACAAGTGTTTATTCATCCACTTTTTTCAACATGCCATAATAAAAGTGCTCTATTGTTACTTCCAGAGTCATAACATTTTCTGTTAATTTGCAAAGCAGACAGCTTCAGGCTGTAGCCAAAAGAACCAGAACTCCTTGTTGATTTACCTGACTTTCCTACCCAAGTTCATGAGGAAAAAAGGCACAGACCAAAGGAACACCTAGTCAAACACCCCCTTTTTTCAGAATGAACAAAATGACTGGGAAAAGTAAATAAATAAAGCAAGTATACAGTGATATTTCCCCTGAATTCTCTCCCAATCTGCAGATAATTTGGAACTTAGTGACTTCCTGAGCCAGAGGAAGCCATCTTTGCCTTTGATTTTTCCTGAGTGAGCTTAGTCAGCCTGCCATTGAGTCAGACTACACAAATTTTTATTATAAACAGTTTACAGATAGCTCAAAGGGTGAGGAAAAACAAATCACAATTTTCTACTGGTAATTTTTTAGTTTTCTTTTTTTGTTTTTTAACCTGGTACTGATACAAGTATTACTGCTGTTAGATTTCATGTTACTTAGTACAAGTTACATGACTTGTTATTTAAAAAGTGCTATTTAATTAAAAAGCAGTCATAGCATAGCAGTTGCAATACATAATAATCTTTTTTAAACAAAAATAGTGGAATTAAGATGTTGGTTTAATTGCAGTACCTCCAATCCTTGTTCATCAAGATGTCTTTGGCAAGAGCTCTTCTATGTCTTACTTTACCCTCCCTCCTACAAAACCTTTGGGTGAAAACCCATCTACTTTCAAATAAAGTAATAATCCAGATAATTCAGCAGTAAAGCACATGCGTGCATGCACACACACTAGAATTTTGATGCAGGACACAGCATACTACAAACATTTTTCCCTTTTTGTCTGCCTTGTTTGCCTACCTTCTAAAATTACTGACTGAAGTTTATATACACTTACTGTTCAGTGCATGAAAAACAAGCGCAGGGCATATTATTTTAAAGCCATCTCACACAAGTGAAGGAGACTGTGAGCATATGGATGGAGAGATAGATGGCTTTTATCAGTCACATGGCAAAGCACTTCTGTCAAAGGAAAAACTGATCCCTCTTGAATGCCTTCCCCTTCCCAGCCCCTCTCTCTCCACAGCAGAGTGGAGCTATAAGAAGACACCATTCCACCACTTCCAGCAACGGAAGAGCATTTGAAGACAGAGCTATTGACATCACCAAACCAGGCCTCACAGCTAGCCTCTGGAAAAAAGAAAACAACATTCTTACTCTGTAAACTGGACAACATTTATTTCGAAGAACAAAGCACACCCATTGTGAGTAAGAGAAAGAAAGGAGCTGGTTCACAGTCAAAACCCTTGAAAGGAAAACACAGCTGCACCTGCAAGTTTTCTTTACTGCAGCAGAAGCATTGCTCTACACTTTCTTAAGGACTGCCAAGAAGCTGAAGGTGCAAATTAAGCTGAATTCTTGTGCCTTTGTGGGTGAGGAAGAGCAATGCCATCATTACTCTTTTTTTTTTTTTTTAAGGACAAAACTGATGTAAAGAATCCTGGGTGCTGTTGCTATCGCAGCTTCTTTTGGTTCCAGTCAGGTAAAAAAACCAACAGCAACAGAAAAGGATCCTAACTAACGCAAATTGCTTAGAAATCATTATAACAAATACTAAGAGGTGACTACAATACAGGCATGTCCCTCTGTGCTTATGCTGTAGCCACACTCCCTCCAGCATGTAGCCAGACCATGAACTTTTCCTAGGAGCTTCTTGGCAAACCATCTGAAGTTGATTTAGATTCCTGTAGTCTCTGCAGGAGGCTCAGCCACAAAGGTATAATGATGTAAAGGGTTCAAACTCTGCCGAGAGAAAGGAGTGACTTTAAAAAGTCAAGCCAGACAAAAGAAAAAGAAAAAAAATCACACCAGATGTTGTAAACATTCATGTCAAAGTATCTGAGGCTCCATGTCCAAGAAGCAGGTAAATTCAGAAAATAGCGCTGTATTCAGAAACTATTTCTGCATAATCTAAGCTGTAATGAAATTCCATTCTTTCCTGCCAGAACCCTTAAGGAGAGAAATAACACAGCTGAAATGCAGGAGGACTTTGCAAGTCTGAGCTCTCTCACTCCAGCAAAGTTTAACCAAGTCAAATGCATGTCATGTGTTCTAGAACAATATATACAAACACAGCTGACAGGATGCATTCGAAGTCTGGATAACACGAAGTTTACACCTGCTCTTGAGTCTGGTTAAAACTCTTTGCTGCAGCTGCTTTATAGAATGGTGCATTTCAAAGGCAGCCAGAATTTTACGAAAAGGTTAGGCTCACTTGTCCTCCACATGGGTGGTCCTCTTCCTCTTCAGGCTGACACAGCGTGCTAACATTCAGTGGATTGTGTGATTTCATTCTCCCACCTCACCCCCTTCCCTGAATGTTTTTCTTTTTTTCAACGTACTCCTCCTTTTCCCTCCATTCTCTCCTGCCCCAAAATCAGCTGTGTCCACCTATAAACATGAATTCTTACAAACAGTGTGCGTTGCTCAGTGTATATTGTAAGCTCTCTGTGTTCCTAATGGCTGCTATTCCAAATGCAAGCCAAACAGCTTAATTTAAGAATTACAACATCTGCATTTGTATACTGAAGCGCTTTCTAAAAAGATAAAGCAGGAGGCCAAATTCTGAGCTCACTGATGCCACGGAATAATTTCACTGATACTAAAAAGGGTTCGTACAAATTTTCTTCCAGTATCACAGAGATCAGGATCTCACCATTTGCTTTAGTTATGTGCTGATATTTTCTTCAAACAAATGATGAGAAAAGGAAAATAATTGGTGCTGGCATTCCAAATATTTGATCCCTGCGAATGCTCAAGAGTAAATTTCATCCTTAGTGTGCCTTAATTTCTGTGAAAAACTGCATTTTATTATTTCTCCATTCTCAAAGCTACATCTTTAATAGATAGGAAATTGCATGAATATCTCCCTACACTGGCCTTTTCAATTTGCAAGAATAGTATTTACAATTCAAAAGAATAGCAGGAAATGTCTAATAGACTTAGCACTTGGTCTCTAGGAAACGAGAAATACCATGCTAATCACTGAAGGCTGCACCTTAACTATATTAAAGTGATTAAGCAAGCATGAGAAAGTGTACTTTTCTGTGGGCAGTAGTACTCTGAACAAAAAAACTACAGATATTAAAAGAAAAATATATCTGAAATATTTGTTCTTATCAGTTGTAAGCATAGGGTCAAATAATATTCTTCTGCTGCAGACATAAAAAGGATCAGCAAGCTTTGCTTGTACAAAAATTTTTAGAACTGTCCTAGACGTCTTGAAGATGTTTCTGATTATTTTTTTAGGAAAGGTTTTCCATATCAAATATGTACTTTACAGGTAAAATAAAATAAAAGTTAAAAAAAAATTAAAAAGTTAATACTCCAGTACTGCAAAAGTTAGTAACATTAACGTTGTGAATTGTAAGCATTCAGAAAAACTGCACTTCGCTACTGTTTGTTCATTTGTTTTTTAAAAAGCAGCAAGCTTGATTTGCAGGATGAAGATTCTGAAAGTGATTTTACAAATCCTAAACCAAAGTTTTATTTTAAAGAAAGATCTTAATAACAAATACATTGAAAAGTAATTTAAAAGTGATACAGCAAAGAATGTTAAACTTCAGCCCCACAAATCCAAGTGAAAACTAAAGCCCTGATCAGATGCTGTCATTTTCATGCACTTTTCCCAATACTAACATGTATTTGACCAACTTAGTCCTGGAAATTTTCCTTTGCAGTCTAATCTTCTTCTTCTTGCTCATAGTGGCACACACCTGACAGCATTAGGTTTCTTCAGATGTAATGAGTTATTATAAACAGAAAATATAATCAGTCTGAGTAAGAAATGAAAACCTTTTTCGTTTACTTGCTTTGGGAAAATGGTAATGAAATAGGTTTTTATTCAAGACACAAAAACTCACTGAAGAGCAGGTGTGTAGAGAAGACCCACCTAAAAACACAGTCATGCCATGTTTAGAGGGCCAGGACCATCAATTTTCCAGGTAAAATTATGGAAAAAACTAGAAAATAAAGCAAATTTACACTGATAGATAACATGTTATAAAGGTAAATTATTTAACACCAAAGATAACAACAACTGCAATCTTAGTCTCTTCTGAAAGTTTTCCAGAAAACAATTCAAATGTATGCACAATGCATTTGATAATCATGTTGCCGACACCGATGACACAGGTGTCATCAACATATTTCATGAGTCTGCAAACCAAAGCTACATCTTTGCTCCTGCACAGATTCATGGCTGCATGAAGTAAGGCAGGTGGCAGAGAGGACTTTACAGTACTTCCACAGAAATCTCCTGGTGCTGATATGTTTGCATACCTTCAAGTCTCTAAAAGTGAAACACAGACCACACCTGTGGTGACCTGTTTTTGGTTCCTAGTAGAGCCTTGTGTTAAACTGTAAGCTCCTTGTCCCCACCCTACCTGATGTGATAATTTCCTTGTATGGTTCTGTTTTAGAAGCTTCTAAGTTGTTCAGTACCTTATTGGTCTCCTGTACCCTTGTCCCTCCCTGTACCTTTCCCACTGGTCTGTTCCCAGTGTCCCTCCGACCCCTCTACCCTCCCTGTAAAAGTCTCAGGGTCTTTCAGCCTCTGGAGTTCCTCCCCTCAGTAAACCTTTGAACCCCAAGCCGAAGTCCCCTCTCTCGCTCCTTTATCTCCTCGGGGCGCTCCAGCTGCGAGCCGCCTCTGACCGCCTCCCCGGAGCAGGCAGGGACTGCCCGGTGCCCGAGGTCAGCGCCTGCTAGCTGGGACAGGGAAAAGGCACCGCAACACACACCATTTCCTTCATCAGTTGCTGTGTGACACTATCAGAAGTTTCAAGATCCTTCCCCGACTTCCCTTAACACGCACTACGTATGCAGGCACAAAAAGCTGATGCAAGGAGCGGTTTCAAGCGAGAGCCTCTGCGTAAGGATGGCAGTTCTGCCCCCAACAACCATCTCACCTTGCTCTGATGGCAAATCACCGTCAAGACCACTGTGAGGATTTCGAACAGCTTATTTCTTTGGCATATGCACAAAAGATTTTAAGAATTTTTATTGGCTAAATTTTTGTTTGGCTTTGGCACCACCATGTCAACCTCCTTCTTTCATGATGAACCTCCATGACTCACCAGTATTTCTAATTATAGCAACATTTAGGAGTAGCAAAGAGGGAACTGACTTTCAATAGAGTATAGGACTGATGCAGGCTACGAAGCAGCCAACTAAGTGGAAGAACAACTGTCTTGCACACAACTTCAGATCACAACTCATCCCTCTGTTCAGAGTGACAAAGTGGCAGGTGTCATAAGGGGAGAGATTAAGACAGACTGTGGTACAGACAAGGCCCCTTATAGTAACTAATTTCTAAACTCAACTTGAATTTAAAATTCACGATAAGTACAACAACAGAGACAGGAAACAAATCTCTTGGAATAACTAATTTTCACTTTAGCCACAAGAGCCTGATGTGCTTCAAAGGAGTCTGTATCCATTATAATAAAAAAAGATTTAGAATATTGTAGTCCAAACTAAGCTCAACCAGCTGGAGACAGAAAGTATTGTGCGTGTAATTTTAGCTCAAACTGAAAATTTCAGTTTTCATTCAAAGCAAATCAGCCCAAATACTAACAAGCTTGCGCCACACAATTTTGTTAAAGGAGAACTGCAAACATATTTACATATTAGAGTAATTATAAAAACCAACGGCTTCTTAAATAAAGCAGCAAGTCCTGGGCTGGTTATCTGCTTCCTTCCTAGCTGACTCAAAAAAAAATGGAACAGAGTCAAGCACCAAATCTTGCCTTCAAAAAATAACACATGACAGCATTACCAGACATTGTAAGATTCTGCTAGCTATAAAGCACCCCATGCCTTCTGGAAAGAAATTCAACTCACACTAGGCCGTAAATGCAATAACCTTCTAAATCCTGGTATTTATCATTTTGACTCTTGCTAGAAAATCATATTTAACCCATGGTGATCAACATTATAAAGAGAGAGGTCTGAGAAATAACTCATAACAACAAAATTGACGTTTCTGTTTCTTTTATCCTGATTATCCTTTGCAATGAGAGTTTGAGGCTAATACAACTTGAGCAAAATACATTGGATTTCTCTATAAGACAGAAGTACCAAGAAACACTACTATTCTGTTCTTATACATCATTTTTCACCAAGGGATCTCAAAATACTTTAAAGAAAAGGAAGGAAATGTCATTAAGCCATTTTACAGGTAGATAAATTTTAGAGATTTCAGTTTTTCTCTGCCTATTTCACATCCTCCTATGCAAGGAGAAACAATGGACACTATATTTAGAGGCAGCTTCCAAACTGTGGTCTGTGAGAATTCAGCAATTCACACAACCATATTCAAAGAGTGTTTTTAGGGTGCCCTTCAAACTTGTGCATTGATCCTGAAGTTCTAAAATTGGACAGCTGGGGCCCAAAATCTTGCAAGACAGTGACCATGTATATGTGTTCCCACGCACTGTGAAGTGCCAAGGTAAAGCAAATGAGATCCTGATTCCAATACTCTTATACTTAAGGCCTACTCACTGAGAATTGTTACCTAATTTAGACTGAAGCTAACAAAAAATTTTTCCCTCTGCGGAAGTACTTCTCGAAGTGTCTTCCTTTTACAAATAAACAGCAAAAGTCAAAATCCTAAAAATTCATGAAAATAAGTATTCCAATTTAGTCATACTTTTTTTTTACTTTAACTGAAATTTTGATTAAAATTGGGTGTGAACTGAAAATGGGAGCTTTTAGATTGAAATTTTAAAGGAAGAATTCTATCTTTTTTGTTGTTGTTGCTGTTCTGTTTTTAATAAGAACTTTATAATTTATATGGGGAGGGAAATAAAACTGACAAATCTGGATTTTTGCATTGGGTGGGAAGAAGATAAATTTTGTTAGCAAATATCTTTAGAACTCCCTAATAAAGTAATGCTGGGTATCTCCATTTTCTGATGATGCACTCTCAGTACTCAGATCCCAAAGAGTGGTCTGGGTTTTCATGTTCACAAGAGCCAGTTCCAGAGCCTAGAATGCCCTGTGAGCTGTCCCAGTTTATATGAAGGTCTGTAGATTTAGCAATAATTTCAGTAACAAATGTAAAGAACTATTTCTACAAACCCAAACTTCATTCCGGTTCCCAAACTATCCTAAATGTAGGACTAGAAGATTAACTTTAGAAAAAATAATAAAGGAAAAAAAAAGAAAAAAAAAGGTATCTTCAGTTAGTAATCTTTTTGCCTCACCTCCACCCATTCATTTGTCAAGCTACATAGCAACAGCAAATTACATCAACTTCAGACTCTGGCCACTTCTGTTTTCTTTAGTAATGAAAACAAGTGACTGATAGTTATGTCATGTTTGTGCAACAAATTTCATAAAAGGTTTAAAAGACAAGCTCAGTGCTGTGTCAAGGGAAATCTTTGTACACCCAACCATCTCCTAAACACTTCCTGGCAGTCGTTGAGCAGGTTACCACCAAAAGTTCGAGGTCACCTCAGGAAACAAAGTGGAATTAAATGTTTCCACATTAAGATTTGCAAAGGCTTAGGTGATCAGACAGATGGATTTCACAGCTATTTCAAAAGTCTGCAATACACATCTTCCTGATGAAAGACAAGCAATTTAACTCTAAAGGTTTCTGGTAGCAGTTTTATACTGTCTCAAGTCTGAAATAATGAAATCTGTTGTCCCTCATCACTAGGCCAGTAAAAGTTTTAGTAACACAGCTTGATTGTTGATACAAATACTGGATAACAAACATGGAAACTCTAGCTCTCGAAATTTTCTGCTCAACTGCAAACTTTTGAGCATTTCAGAAATAAATATAACAACAGATAAATTTGATTTATTATGCAATACAGCCCGTTTAAATGAAGCTGAAGAGTTACAAGAGAGATAAGCACATTCAGCTACACGATTTGTAACACAAAAATAGCTGCAGTGTTAGATCCCTAGCTACAATTGAAAAAAAAAAATGCACAAGAAACATAAAGGAAACAAGTAATCATGCAAGCACTAGTTTTTTGTTCATTACTGTCAAGTTTAAATGTTAATACTTTTATTCAAAGGCTACAGAGACAGTTCTAGGGCCAGAAGAAAGACAATTTCGCTTTGTGCAAATCTTTGATATAATCTTTTCAGAATGAAAAGACCTTCAGGGGTCCTCTCAGCTCTGAAACACACAACCTACCCAGGAGTTCAAAAGAGAAAATGAAGAACAGAAGAAAAATCCTTTTCTGCCACTCTGAGAGATACTTTGAGCCATGAAGATGTTGTAGATCTCCTAACATTAAGGTTAATTCCATAACTAAAGTTTGCATTTTAAAACTAAAGTTTGACTGCTATAACAAAGAGAATTCTTTCTATAGCAAGCACATAGAATGTGTCTGCATGATTTTATCCCAGTATATAATGCATAGGCATAAAAATTAAACCCGTGTTGAACCATTTGATCCACTATTATCTGTAATTATTCTGTATAGAAGTGACCCTCAACACATCTAACCTGAGGAAAGGACATGGATTATACAAATAGCAAAAAATAAGCCACAACCACTTCCTGTAAATCCTACCAAACACCAAACGCAATGCCAACAAATATCTGAGTCATGGAAGTCTTTAAACATACTCTCAAGTGATTAAAAAAAGGAAGTATTTTACCAATACACTCACGGTCTCCAGTACTGAATGCTGCTACTTTGCATTGCTGAAGTGTTTTTCAGGGCTCAGCTTATAAATCACAACCAGATAAGGAGCTTTCAGGAAATAAATCTGAAGTAAATCTAGGTCCTACTACCCTAACTTACTTGATTACAAAAACAAATAAACAAGAATAGCTAGGGGTGTTTTTTAAGATGTAAATATTCAGCACACCTAACACAACCTGAAATCCAGGTGATTTTACCTGTAGTTTCTCATTCAACAGAATGAGGCTGGATTTTTAGTAAAAGGAGATCTTAAGTATTTAATTGCCCAAAGATCTGAAACAAATCCCAACAGTAATGATGCCCAAAACTGCATTTCGCATGCAGTAACTTGACCTGCAACTGAAAAGTGCTCAGTCTTGACTCCTATCTGAAAGACTGCACCTGTTTGTAAAAAAAAAAACCAGCTTAGTATGAAACTGGAGTTATTTAAAAGTAATAAAACCCTTTTCCAAAGTTTAATGAAATGAGCGTATCACAATTCAAATTTCATAAAGCAGTTGAAACACCTGTAAAACATTTTCCAAGTACAAAAGCACTGGTTTTACCTCAACATTCAATACACACATAGAGCTGGTCCATAAATAGTATTGTATGTACAGAACATGACAACACAAGTGCTTTTACACATGCTTTCTCATATACCTGCATGTCATATGTGTGCTAAATATGCAGCAATACCTACTTTTAATAAAATGCATCTTGTAAGGAAAGCAGCATTGAAGGAACATTGCTAAAAAGCCACATCCCCCCACTTTTAGAATGGAAACATACTTTCTGAACTAGTTGGGGAAGGTTCAGGAACCAAGGCACAAAGTGGAGGAGCAGTGTGAGGTCTAAAGGACAATTTCAGGGTACCCAGCACCCACTCACTGAGAAGCCAGGAGGAAGGATGTGTAGCAAACATGACCCCAAGTTGAATTGTACATACTAGAATGTGCAATTATGTGCAATGTGCGTATTTTGCCATAGTTTGCTGTATTTTCTACTTTTATTGGTGTGCTAAATACTTAAGTAATTACACAAAGAAACATAAGCAAAAAGGTGAGTGCCAACATAAATGGCGAACCAGAAAAGCAATACTGGATGAAAACAGGAGTCCCTATAGGCAGGCACCTTGATAACCAACAATGGAAAAAGCAAGAACTGGGCGAGTATATATGAGGTCGTGCAAGGAAGAACCCCCTTAACTTTTTTAATCTCAAACTTTATGCCAATGCTGATATATGCTTTTGTGTAGTAAGTATCCATAGATCTCTCTTTCAAGTACTTGAGCCCCACTGAACTCAAGCAAATATTATTCACCTCATTCATGAACACAGCCCTTGTTCTGCAAATAGTTCTGGAAGCAGCTTCCAGTCGAAACATCTCTGAAGCATCAATGACTTTGAACTTGCAGAGGTTTCATCAGCACAAGGAAAAGAGCAATGACAGAATTATTTCTAAAAGTCGGACTGTCAAGGGAAAATAACTTTATATTATGCTTGTGAGTAGGCTAAAAGAAAGCTAGAATTTGGCTTTACAGAGGAGATGACTAATTAAGAATATCTTCTGGTTAAAAAAACCAGTAACCATTTACTTTTTAACCAGAAGACATTCCATTTTTTCAAATATGCACGTTGTCACTACAGATTCCTCTTTTTTTCAGATATAGTAAGTGGCAGACAATATCCTAAGTCTATTCCATAGATTTATCAGTCAGAGATTTGTTGCTGAAAAATAACATAAACTTGGGCACCACAGGAAAACATTGCCAGTAGAAAGCTTGGGATATTGTTTTGCAAATTGTTTGTTGTAAAATGCAGTTTGTGTATTTTTAACCTATTTTTCATGCTGCCACTATGAAGAAAACAAAAATAGATTAAAAAAACTTTGGAGGTGAAGAAATACGTGGAAGATTCAGGTCTAGAGTGACAGAGCTGACCCTGAGGAGCAAGTCTTTTCTCACATTTTGGAATGCTAAGACCTTAAAACCATGGGGAAAAAAAAAAAGGATTGAGGAGGATGGGACCTTATTTCTTATTACCTAAGCAATTGGGTTAAAGATTACAGAAGAACAAGAGAACTTTTGTTTTTAGCTTTTATATGAAAAGCCAAAGCAGCCTTGGTTGTAAGAATTTGCAACACTAATTCACATCTTTCTCATGTCTGGAATAACCTAAGGGCTGCTTCAATTGAACCGAACAATTAAATTAAAACATTACCCTTTGTATACAAACATTTCAGCAGCTTTTAAATTGTTTGTAACCACAGCTATTTCATTAAATAGTCTTTAAGGGACAGCTAGGTATCTGGTCCATTACATCAGCAGTGAGTAGTAATTTCTCTTATTTATCTCAAATCAGCTTCACTTTGTCACCGCAGTTTAATCAATATTGTACTTCTCATTATTTATTTCTTACTGTGGGAGTTGATTTTTTTTCAACAGGCATATCTAGCTCCATGACATATCTTTTGTCAATTTGTGGGCAAAACTAAATATGTTTAGTAAAAAAAAAAAAATAAAAATAAAAATCTTTCTGACACTGCCAACTTTTTTTGTGGAAGGGCAAATACTCGTCAGTAGTTATTTTCTTATTTATATTCCTGTTTGTAGAAAAAAACCAACCAAACAAAAAACCAACAACAGCATGATATATACCAAAAATGCACAAAGCCTAACTTTATTTCAGGTCTTGTAAAATTTTGTATATTTTGAGATATGAAGCATATCCATTGTTTGGCAAGCAAATGCGACTTTAATTTAGTAGCCTCAAAGCTTTTTGGTAATCTCTGACAAACAGGGAACAGGCTGTTGTAAGACATATATAGCTAGAGCTTATATGTCCTACCTGCAAAAACTGCGTTTCCAAGCACCAGCCCAGTTTGCTAATAAACACAGCTTATATTTTCACATACATTGCCGAAAAACAGGCCTTATGTAGCTCTTTTTGTGATTTCCATTCTCTTTTGCTAGAAAGCAACTCTAGTATTATTATTCTGTTAACTGCACCTCCGCTTTGCCTTCTTTCTACCATTGCTGCTAGTTGTGTCCTCTCTGCAAGCAGATTGGACTTCCATGTTATTAGTAAAAAGCCTGAATCATAAGCTTCCTAAACTCTCCTTTAGACAGTTTAGAAAATCATTTGGATCAGGACCACTGTCTTATAATGATCATAAGTCAATGTGCCTGTTTTTTCAGTTAGGGTTTCAGGAATGCTCATAAAGGACACCATAGAACAGGTTCCACAGAGCAGAAACGTGTAAAAATATAAAAATCTAAGGCAGGCATGGGGAAGAGAGATAGGACAACTCGAAGCCACCCTTGGCTTTCCTGCTGAAGAAGTGGAGACAGCTGTTTAGGCAGAGATCAACATAACTGAGCTGCTAGGCCCTGGTCACTGGAAATTTGTATGTGCGTGTATGCTGGTCTGCCTCAGCTGTCACGGAGCTCTTTGAAAGAAAACTAATGAAGCATTAAAACTTCCAGTGAGGTAAATAATTATCAGCCTTCTTTCACAGATGAGTAAATAAAGATAGTAAATAAATAGCTGGTCTGAAACCCCAGAGAAAAAACAGTAGTTCCAGAAACAGAGCACCAGTTTCCATGTTTATATATTCCCTTTAAAGAGCTTCTATCCCCACTTTACTTTTTGGTTCAGATTACAGATTAGCCTATTACTTTTTGCAGCTGTATATTTAGCTCAGTTTCACAGAAAAACCTCACAAGGTTTATCATGCTGTTGAATGGTATGTGTATATTGTACAGTATTATACAGCATAGAGATCCCTCAGCTGGATCAAACAGCAGGACAAGCACATCAGCACAAAGCAATCTATTGGTAGAGTAGAGTGAAGACTCAAAAGGAATTGTTGCTGCAGAGATCAGTTTTCAGGCCACGACAGCATCATTCACCTCATTTGAAACACAATCATCTTACCAATATTGGCTGATAGAGGCAATAAGTAGCTTCATTAGCGGTTTAACACCTAGCTCTATAATGAAGTTCCATCCCAAATTATTTACACTGGAAAACTACATTGCCCTAGACCACGTTTCATGCTACTTAATTACATCCACATGTATCAGAGGCTCAACGCAGGCTTCAGATCCACTACTGATTAATCTTTCTGAAAAGACAAGCATGGTGAGGAGCACAGAGGAGCTGCTATGCAAGCTGCTGTAGCAGCAGGCTGGGTTGACACCCTGGACTGCTGTGGGAGAGCTGAAAACATAGTACTGCTTCTACAGAGATAAACCAGAAAGGTTTGTACTACAGGTTAAAGAAGAGAAACACAAAAGAAAGTAATGTGTAAGTGATGCTTTTGAAAAAGAGAAACTTTATCTTTGAGAAAGAACAACTCTCAGCAGCAAGTTATGGTCAAGCAGAAAGTAAAAATAATTTGATTACTTCAATAATTTATCAGTAAAATATGACCAGAAAAAAAGCTTGACAAAAAAGGCTGGTTGATAAAGATAGCTACACAATATCACATGTGGTACATAGGAATGGAAATAGAAGAACATCATCCCTAAAAATAAACACTAGGTCACACTTGAGGGGAGTTCACTTATGAAAGAAATGCAAACTTTCTTCCTCCCTGTGAAAAATAATAAAATTCGACTTATCTCCATTCTTATTTCATTTGTGTAATGCAGAATTAAGAAAAATTTTAGTCATACTTACTTTCCACATTCATGTCTCTCTCATAATGAGAATTTCAAATGAAAAAGAGGGAAAGATGGGAAGATATTAGTGTCCCTCTTTGGAGGTTGTTGTACCACCTTTTCAAAACACTGATCCACTGAATTGAGTTTTAGTGTTTATTTAGGGAGTTTGGCATATAGGACTAGCTATTGGGATGGACAGGGAAAAGAAATCGTAAAGAAAGAAGCGTATCAGAATGATTAAAGCAAAAACTAAAAAATTCAAAAGCATACTGATATGCAGAATTGAAGTCCAGAGAAGTCATCCATATAGCAAATCTTTCAAAGATTATCTCATTTTAGGGACTTCATATATTATTATGGTGCGTTTATATATTTAGGCAATATTACTCTGTGAATTCAAATACATTGCATTTCTTATTTCACTTCATCTGTCCATGGTTTTTGTTTATGCTTTTATTATATTGCCCACCCTAACAGATTCCAAGGTCTTGAAAAGATTTTCAGTAGACAACCACTAAAATATCTGGTAACTTGGTAACCTTAATATACTCATAAAAAAAGGGCTTAATACATTTTTTACTGTAAAAATAAAAAGAACACATATACACTTTGAAACAACTCTTCCAGATGACAGTTTAAAGAGTTTGCCAGATGCAGTTAAGGAGCACTGATAAATTAACATGAAAATGACTGTATATGGCACAGTATGTTTTCTGTTTAGTGGATTAACAGACAGCTTTAGCCTATTAGTGTTTTCTGTGCTATATACACATCAAATCAGCACTAAAAATACAACTTCTGTAATTTTAACTTCAGCTCCCAGATAAACAAGACTCCTTTAACATGACAGCTACAAGCATTCACGAGAAAATAACTCTTTTCAGCAGTCATGTAACAGAAGCCATATGCAGAGACACATACCAGCAGCAGATAAAAATCTTACTATACTGAACTCAAATTCCCCAGGATACAATTCTGCTCAATTTTCCACCACATCAGAACCAGTATTCATGATTCTCACAGGGTAAAGTCATGCATGTATGGCATGTGACTTCATTTGATCCCAAGTAGAGTCACAAATAAGAGCATTGAGGAAACATTGGTGGGGTGTGCGCACTTGCTAGGAAAAAAACTTTTACTGAAGAACTCAGAGGGAGTGAAGTTTGAAAACATCACTCCTTCATGGCAAACATGTAAAGTGCATTGAAATTAAGCCATAAAATTCATCAAATCTCTGTAGTTTATCTCATTGCTATCCACAATCCTCTTTTTGTTACTGTGTTGCTGTTTTACTGCTAGTTTTCATAGTCACGCTGAATTTAACATTTGAAAGACCTAAGACTTTGTAGTATTAAACCTTAGTAGTATTTTTTAGTATTAACACCTTTTGAAGTATTAAACATATTCTGCTAAACACTTCAATAAGACAGCTCCAAAGAAGGGAGAATGCCAGATAAAGAAGTCAGCTCTCGGCAGAATTCAGCTTCTGTAAGTCTTCAAAGAAAGGGCAGTCTCTGAAGACAATGGATTGGGCAAGCAGTTTTTATCATGCCCTTAAACCAAAAAAAGTCCAGATCAAAAGTGGAAGCATATTGGGCTGTCTCTCTGAAAACAATACTTTGCATACCATAGTGTTTCTTCAATATAATTTTGACTTGGCTAGAATATTACTTTGGGTTTTCTTTAGCAGACCTTCTTTGAAAGGTGGGAATTTCTAAAGCAGAGACTTCAGTTGTGAGTCATTACTATTGTTTCCTTTAAATTTTCTCACCAGCTCATCCTGCATCACTTCCCTTGTTCTCATGAATGAACAACAGTAATGGAAACATACCCATTGGTAAGAAACACTGAGAAGACTATTGTGATAGATTTTTAAATGTCCTGACAACAAAAAATTAACATTTATTTCTAGCGGCTGACTTTTAGGGTTGTGGATGGAAATGAAGAAATTTGTTTCCTCATTTAATATGAACTTATTTCAACTTTGGAGCCATGCAACTCCTTAAGAGCAAATAAAATGCATCCATCTTGTGCAACATTGTTTTATGATCCATTACAGTAAAAAAAGAGGGGGGATGTGATTTTAATCTTAAAATAATATGCCATTTGTGTAAAGGCAATGCATCATCAAAGCTTCATTTCCCCATAGCATCTCTGTATTTCAGCACAAGGGAAAAAATAGAAAGTCCTTACATACCATGAAATCTTACCTCCTTTCAAGATTAATGGGCACTAGTCTGTACATACATTAAGAGGTCACTCGACCCCATCTGTTGTGCAATAGCCAGGCACGCTGGGATAAGTGAAGGAGACTGAAAAGCTTCATTTCCCCTCTATAAGTCATGGCACGCAAGCTTTGTGTTGTGGGCCCTTCGTGTGTTATGCCCTCGGAACTCCCTTTCATTTCAGTGAAATTTCTGAGAATGACGTGAGTGTGGTACTGTCACATCAGGTTCTGCCAAGTGCCGCTTTCCTGCAACAAGTTATTTGGTCTCTCTTAATACTGGGACTGAAAGTTAAAAACCAAACAAACCCCCACCAAACAAACAGAAAAAACCCCATGAAAATAAGAGGAATTGTCTAGTTTCACTAAAGATGTGCAAGCTTCAACAAATCATAGCCTAGACTTAGTGTTACTCAGCTGCCAAGGAGGACAGGAGATGCCAAGAACTTTCCAGTTGCCTTTTCACGAAAGAGCCCTATGACACGAGCTCTGACTAAACAGATACCTAGTGCAATTTCTGTTTCACCATAACTACTGAGGCCTTCAAAAACAATTAACCAAAAATATTATCATTTCTTTCCTTTTAAGATTATAAATATACGGTTTTTAGGGAACAGCCTTGTGATATTATTATCTAGCATCTTGTTTGCTGCACTTTTACCCCTGAAAACTGCCTCAAAAACCTGCTTTCTCTCTGTGTTAAAAACTTGCTTGTACAGTTTAACAGAAGTCCTCCTGTGCCATGTGTAACATTGCCATCTAGTGATACACTGTAGGGGTGTTTTTTGCTGATAAACTATTCCTAATCACTTTTCCTTAACGAAATCTCACTCAGTGTATTAGCTTAGTGTTAATAAAAGATTATTCAAACCATTGATGTAGTTTAATAGGAAAGGAAATTTTATTATTTGATTGATTTTATAATATTTCTCACTGTGTGTTTGCACGTTCATGATTAGCTCTTCAGCAGTCTGGTTGGTACCTTTTAATATTGCTAATGGAAAAGACCTTTATATTAGGAGGAAGTGGAAGGATGGTTATTTGCATGGTTTCAGACCTTCCTGTTAGTGCTCTGAATAATCATACGCATTTTTACTGGTTTTACATTTAAAATTGAACCTTATCCTGGTGCACGTCTTACATGACACAACCTAAATCAATACCAAGTACTCCCAAAACAATAAGCATAAGAAATGAGAGCCTAAATTAAGCCAGACTTAAGCCAAAAATTAACAGGCTTGTGCTGAGGATCAGAAACATACATGCACTGTTAGGTCACAGCCTTCTCTCGAGCAGAAGTTCATCCCAGAAAGTCAGATGAACCAGGGTGTCACAGCCTCACCTCTCTGCAAATCTCCTGGAACAGGCACAAGACATTCCAGCACCACCTTGCTAAAGCAATAAATGCTCTAGAGAAACACAGTCAAAGCCCAAACTGACAACAACCTTGGCAGGGTCCCTCCCTTCAGCTTTACAAGCCCTGTGGTGTGCACCCCAGCCCTGGGGAGACTGCACTGCTCTGCCTCTGGCCACTCTGATAACAGGTTTATAGCTAAAAGTCTGGAAGAGGACACTTCCAGAGAGCCTATCATAGTTTACACAAAGAATTGGTTGACAGGGTTAACTTTACCTGCCTGTTAGTGTATTATACCAAACAATCTTTGAAATATTGCTACTCCCCAGAAGTTATTTTGTGCCCATGTCAGCAAGTTTGGATGCCTTGAGTTGTTTTTAGGCTTTGGACCTAGACACTGAAGGCGACCACCTCGCTGAACTTCTTGCAGTTGAAAACTGAATGAATGAGGTCTAAATGAGAGGAATGGAAACCCAGCCACTGGCAAGAAAGTAATGCTGACCAACCCAGGCTGCTAAGGCCGGTGATGAGCAGACAGTAATTGAATCTCTCTGCCTGAATGAAGGGGCAGTTACATGCTATTCATTCACAGAAAATTTTTGCATGAGTAAGCTCTTCAAAGGTACTTGTCACCAGCTCTTGAGTCAGGGCATTAAAGGTGGAAGAAGTGTGTGAGATTTTCTTCCAAGTCTCTTACTTTTATACTAAGCCATCATCCTTCATATCTTATCTGGGCACTTTCAACCTGTGTCACTTTCAAAGGGGTTTATGAACACTATTGATTCTTATTTATAGCAGACATCATCTTTGTCTTTCCATCTTGTTTCTGATTAAAAATACTTTCCCAGTGCTTGTTCATGAGGGAAAACCCCACAACATTCTGGAACAGGTACGAAAGTCCCTGATGAATGTAGTACTCCTTCTTTCTTTCTCACATATACAGAACAGAATATTTTCTTACAGCAGTTATTTTGGTCCTTTTTATTTGCAGTGGCTAAAGTTGGTAGGGAGACAATAAAAATGGCTGGTTGTTTCTAACACAGTGGGAACTGCAGAGGCAGCAATTCTCATTTCATGCTTATGCTTTCTGTTGTTTTTAAACATGGCTGCTTTGAGACTCCCGTTGCTGCAGCACTAGCAACTGACTTGTGCCTTGTCTCCTTGGGAAGCAGCTGTTCCCACTTAGCAGGGGTAGATGCTCAGAACACAGACATTTACCTTAGAGAACGGGGTCACTGCGGTTATCTGTGTAGAAATACCATCCCACTTCAAAGCACAGCTATTCCTGCTACACTGCCCAAATATTTACAAAAAATATTTTTATTTTGTTTCCTACAGGAAACATGTAACAAGCAGGTAATAAATGCACTGAAAATTGCCTTAAATATATTTGCTACAACAGTGTAGCTTCAAAAAGAGGATGATGTTGCCCAGTCTTGTCATTCCTGACAGCAAGCCCTACCCATACTGTTCAAAGTTGGAAAATTTGATTTATATTTGCAATGAATTAGGTTTCAAAGTGCTTGTGAGACAACCAACCATCGCTCCCTATATATTTTAGAACTCTGCATGGTAGTTTTGTCATCTGCAGCTTAATGTCTGGTCCATGAAAGATCTATGGAGGAGCCAAGAATAACATCCCAGAGTCCCGAGTCTGTCATGGATTTTAACTGTAAAGATTTTTTCATTTGCAACAGATGATGGGCCAAGTCCCAGGGATAAACTAGACAGCACTTTCTTAAATGTCACCAGATAAACTAGACAGCACTTTCTTAAATGTCACCAGAGGCTTACTGTCTAGAGAAGACAAATGCAGGGATGTCGTTGTGTACACCTGTACATAACTGACTCATTTTTTTTAGCATATTATATATGGCATTCATAAATATGTCAAATATTAAAAAAAAAATTGTCACATTAAGATTAAGCCCACCACTGTCTAAAACCAAACAGTCTGTAAAGTCTTTTAAATTAAAATCACTCAAGTCTAATAGGTAAAAAGCTGTATTATATACCTAAATTTAAAATCCAAAAGTCTTATATATCCTGCTGTGAAAATGGACACTTTTCAAGTGCCATTGTTTTGTGAAGTGAATGCCTGACATCTGCTGGTAAATACACAAACTGCATAAGGTTGAATTAAACTATCTTTGGGTTTTAGACTAAGGAAGATGCTTTAGAACATGTGATTTATTAAAATAACAGATTAATATTATTAGAACCGTGACATAATGAGGTTTCAAAATTGAACTGCATCAATATTATTTTTAATTGTTAGACTCAAGATAGGTTCTTAGCATTTCCTACAAAATTTCCCTGAAGGAATGATCAGATTCAGTCCTCAAAAAACCAATTTTTCCCCGACATGATTTTTTTTTTTACATTATTTTTACTATACTGAATTAGCAGGAGCAATTTTAGTGCTATTGCACTGCCATTTTGCTTAGATTGAGCGTTTTTCAAAAAGCTATTTCTACAATACTCCGTAAAATTTCAGTCATGCTACCAAAAAATATAATTCCTGGTTGAAACAGCAGGAATGCGCATTAAAATACCAACTTACAAAATTCCAGCCTGTGACAAAGTCTACAAAACATGGGGATTTTTAAGGATATTTTTCTACAAAAAGCAGCAGAGGGCACTGCCCCAGAATCGATCAAATGAAGGCTTTCAGTTTTTCACCCTCTCATGCGTTGCACAGTTCTTTTTCTAAAATCTGAGGAATTTTTAGCATGAATAAATAAGACTCAATTTTATAATAGTGTGATTTTTATGATGTACCTTTGTAACATGATGTCTTGCTAAAACACAAATCAGAAACTAACTTTGTGCAGGAAAGGGCCAGCATATCAGAATTAAAATAATCTTGCTGGATCACAAGCAGAAAATAGGAAGGAATGAGTATACCCAGGAAAACGGGAAACTAAAATATTCTATGAATTCTTTAATACGGAGGTGGTAAAAATATGCTTTTTTGGACAAAATTTAGAAGGCGAAAAAGCATTCAAAGTTAACAACAGACCTTTGCTCAAAGTCTACATGGATAACAAAGAGAAGAACTTCTTCTCTTCTGTTTCTCAACAGAAATTGATCATTCCAAACAAAAGTAAAATTCTGTTTGACAAGATTTTCTTTTGTAAAAGTAAAAGCTATTGTCTACATTCGTTTTTGGTTTTTCATTTTCCCTCTGAACCAGCAAAAACAATCAAGTACAATTAAAACCTAGTAGATTATCTCTTGAATCCCTGTATCAAAGTGTGCATTTCTGGTGCTGAGCAACACAAAAACTATACTTTGCTACTATACCATCGAAAAGAGAGCATAAAAGAAAAACAACAGTTTTCTGAATGCAAAATGTCTGCAATTCTGTTTGACAGAAAGTAAACAATAAATACAGAAAAAAAGAGAGAGCGAGCTAAAAAAAGACAAAAGTGAATTAAAATCAGAGCTATCAAAAAACTTCACTTTGGATGCAGGAAAACAAGTCATTTACACCTCATACAGCTCCTCAGGAGAAACTGTTAAATTGGTGTTGCACCCCGTAGAGGTGGCCAGACAAGTCTCAGTGTTTGATGCTGGTTCCTCTGAAACACAAGCAGCACCGAAACAAAAATTGCTGAAGTTCCCTGGTGCTGACCAGTTTGTGAAAGATTACACTGAACAACAGATATACACATACAGCATACATTTTATTGGATCTCCCTGAAAGGATAACAGTTTGTTATGTAAGGTACAAATGGAAGTTCCCCATTACTTGGTTTCCTTAATACTAAAAATTAGGAATTTCACAGTGGTGGGTAAATTCTAATCCTGGGATAAGGAGAGCATCAAAAAAGATATGACTAGGGAACTCATGACATTACTATTATGCCAAGTATCCAGAAAAAAGTAAACAGATCCAGACACATCTTATCTGAAGACACCCATTGGCTTTGATGAATATTGATGGACTCCTACAGAGTTTTATCTCATTTTCAGGAGTGGCCTACTGTCCATGCTGAGGATGTCAGCATCTGCTTTACAAATTTCTGATTAATAACTTATTAAAGTGGGGGACAGGCAAAAGTGATAGTCACCTAGTCAAAGACTCTACTAATACCCTCTTAAGTCAAAAAAAGTTTTATTAACTTTGAAAAAACAAATCCTAAGCAGACGCTCCTTCTTAGGAGAGACACTTGACAATTCAGAGAGGTGACAACTAGGCAAAGTTCACTGCTTGTGTGGATCCAAGCTTGTGAAATGAGGCAGTCTTTACAGCGTGCTCAGATAATATATCCGATGGGATATATAATTTTTAAGTTATTTCATTACAACTTTAAATTGTACAAAACATTTTACTTTTTAGTCTTAACATTTGAAAATATAAAAAACCCCCAAATCAGTCCTTAAAAAGAAGAATGTTAATGCTGGTTGTTGCCACATGTGCAGTTAGAATGCAGGCACCAGTGTCCTTCTCTCTTTCTTACTATACTAATTCCTAAAGCAAAAAGTAAATGAACAAGTAATATTTAACGAGCAATGGGGACTGGAAGGGCATGGAACAAAAAGAAACCTTTGCCCTCTATTTCTTTCAAAACTAAGAGAGAGAAAGAAAGAAAACCGGAAGAAATTTACCTTTTAGAGATAAAAGTAAATTAAAACAAACAAACAAAAAAACCCCAACCTACCAAAAAAAACAAAAAAGAGAACCAACCAACCTAAAAAACCCCAACAAACAATGAAAACCAAAATCCAGAAAGACTTCAACAGCCACAGACAATCTTATCACTGTTACTTCCAAATCATAGTCAAGCTAGTTTTATCTAACTCTTCAATTATTATGTCACCCAAAAAAATAGCCCTGTCTGCCTCTCATAACTACATCTAACAGCAACCATTCTTAAAGGCAAATATTTTTACACTTCAGTTCAGAAATTAATGTTTGGTTTATCTTCTATAGCTACCTCATAGCTCCTACCATCACAGTCTGAAACCTCATCTGTGTATCAAATCCAACAAATTCCCTTCAGCTTGAGCGCACAGGACCACAGCACCCTCTTGGAAAACAAAAACAAACACTGATAAAGCAAGAAGAAACACTGAGCAAGGAGGCAGACTGAATGAATAGCACCGTACCTGCTGTGCATGTTGCAACAAAGAAGCAAAACTCCACACGTGGCATCCAAATCCTAGTCCTGCCAAAGGACTCCCCAGTTAAGAGCTGTCAATTATCCCTTCTGGCTACCAACCACCTCTGCAGCCAGCTGCAGGAACCTGGGGTGGGTTTTTCACACGCCACACAGGCAATTCCAATTATCCCAGGATACTGTTTTGAAGATTGTTGCTTGCAAAAGCACTTCCAGTATGGTTTAAGAATGCCAGGATCTTTCTGGAACTAAATGTGTATTTTTCTTGTAAAGCATGTGGAAATCATTGCATTACAACTGCAAAACCCACGATGACTGCCGTTAACAAAGTTAGTGATATAATATAAACATGTTTTCAAATTACAGAAATGCTTGCTCACTGCCATGGTCCTCTAGCGCTGGAAATATGTATGTTCTCTCTAATGCATTTCTGCTAGTTTTATAATTTTAAACAGTGCTAGATATTTCTTCAGAATTTACATGAGCACTACTAAGGACCACAAGGGTATACAGTTGGGAAGCAGAGGAAAATTCCAGGTGACTTTGTGGTCTAACCCTGAGTTGTTTTTTTCTCACTTTATTTTCTGAATAGTTTATTCACAGAGGATTTCGAATTTCATTATTAGACCATTAATGTTTGAAAAAAGGAGTTGTGTTGAAGCTTGAAGTAAACAGGGGGAGAGGTAGTGAGAGGGAGGGAGGGAGGGAGGGGGAAGAGAAGGGGAAGAGGAGAGGGTGGAGAGAGATGGAAAGGAAAATTTTAGCCATGCAGATGATTAGAGGGATGGCTGAGAGAACTGGGCTGCTCAGCCTGGAGAAGAGAAGGCTCCAGGGAGACCTAATTGAAGCCTTCCAGCACTTGAAGGGGCCCTAAGAAAAGATGGGCATTAACATTTTAGCAGGGCTTGTTGAGACAGAACAAGGGAGGATAATGGTTTTAAACTGAAGAAGGGTGGATTTGGATATAAGGAGGAAGTTTTTTACAATGAGGGTGGTGAAACACACTGAACGTGTTGCCCAGAGGTGTCAGATGCCACATTCCAGGGAATATTCAAGGTCAGGCCGGATGGGCCTCTGAGCAGCCTGATCTGTTTGGAGATCCCTGCTCAATGCAGAGGGGTTGACTAGATGGCCTTTAAAGGTCCTGTCCAACCCAAACTGTTCTATGACCATTCTTATTACTGAATACTCGCTTATTTTCAGCCTTATCTCCAGGTCATTATCTTCAATAATGTGTCAGTTTGAGCAAATGGTCTGAGGGAAGTCATGGAGGGCACCAGAAAAAGATCCAGCAACCATTTGGCTTGTTCAAGCTAAGTTTTGGATTTTTTTGTTTAATAAATTATGCCTGGCATAACTACTGCAATATGAGAATTTACCAATATGTGTAGAATGGGACTTTTCAGGCTAAACAATATATGCCTGTTGGCTTGCCTGTTTGAATGAACAGTTTGAAATGTTTTTAACTGTTTTAATGAAAAAAAAATATTCCAAAATAAAGCAGCCAAATAAAACAGAACAACTTTTCTTAAAGTCTGACAACGTTATTTTGCATGTATTTTCTGACACGCATTTGCAGTAAGATTGCTTCTCCAGTACCTGAATTTTCAGCCTTAATAGCTTTCATTTTGCAGAACTGTTCTGCAAAACCTGTCATCTTGAAATAATTTTCAGAACAACACTTTCAACAGCTGGAATCCAAAAAATTATGCAGGAACTCTATTTAAATAATCTTGCTAGTAAGCAATATATTAGCTAGCTTTAATTTCATTGTTCAGAAGAAACATACTAAAAGAATAAACAACTAATAGAAGTAATTTATTTTCTCAATGTCCTTCTATTTTCAATATCTGTAGTGCCAACCCATAAATAAGACCATATGCTCAGGGCAGCAGAGTTCTAAATATAGGTTTTTCAAAGCTATTTTAGCCTTCCTGCAGAGCTGTCAGTGGAGTGCTGCATGCTCTTGATGGCAAATGGAAACCCAGGTTACTTTAAAAATTTCTATTTTTCAGTCCTTACACAAGAACTCCTGTCTCCAGAACCTCACTTAAAAATTACTATCTGAAATGTATTTTAAGTGTTTTCAGTTCAGCCTCCTCCTCTTAAGTAAATCACTTGCCAGGGAATACCTCATTTGTACACATTACTACAAAACCAGTAGTATTTAGTTAGCAACACAGCTAAGAAAACAATCAGCTACCAGCAATACCAGTACTTCACAAGATGTGTGAGACAAGAGGAACTAAATGCCATTAGTTTCCATAAAAGCATTATTTTTATAAATGGTTTGAGAATTGTCACAACAAAATACAGTAGCCGTTTTACTTTTTGAAAGGTTTTTTACTTTTTTATAGAGATCAATTGAGGAATTTGCCTCCTTAAACCCTGAACCAACAACCTGTCTCAGTGGCTCAGGAGCAAAATCCAAGCTATCACCCACGCTGGCCTTTTCCTCAGGATAAAAACAAGTTCTTCTTTCTGAGAACTGAACTCCATGATGGTTTCTTCTTTATTCCTCTGAAATGCTTACCTCAAACATAATTTCTTTTCACAGGGAAAGGCTAGTAAAGCATCAAACATCACATTTGAAAGCTACAGTTTCAGTGTCTTGAAATTCTGCTACAGTGTGCTGGGAGAAATATACCACTTTGGAGGAAAGAAAGTAGCTTCCTCCCTGATGTTTTTTGACAGCGGATCCTTGTCTTTGTAGTTAAAGCTTCTCTTTAATAGCCAGGCATTATATTCATTGGAAGAGTACTGCCAAAGGAATGCAGGCAAGTGGTGGAATGCCAAGCCACAAGAAGTGCTTCAGTAAGCAATTCAAGAATATAATTATGAATAAACCAACCACTTATTTGGCAATTACCAAAACAAATCCACAACTTTGCCCAATTATCTCTAAAAATATTTTGTTCTCCTTCTGTATGACAGTTTTAAGTTCTCTGTAACAGTTTTTAGAGCCACATATACATTTGATATCAAAGCACAGCAAAAATAGTATGTATTTCAGTGTGTTGATTATGCTACTCTGTGGAGAACAGCACAAGTTCAGAGAACTGAAATTCATGCAAATATGATACAAATGGATACAAATGACAAATTGCCCTAAAATATTCATGTGAAAAAAAATTTTTAGTTTTCACACCTAAAACATAATTTTGTTTGTAAAGACAAAGCACTTTTTGGGAATTTTTTTCAAGACGTTTTTGATCAATACAATGTCCTGGGGTGACTGTCTCAAACCAAGACATACACCAACATGAAGAATGTACTAAATAGTCACCTAGAAATAATTCACAAATATTAAAGGTCCCTTTTTAAAAGCAAGTTAGTTCCCTCAAAATCCATCAGCTCTTAGGTGAATCCAGAACAAAGGGAGAAACTCTGCTCCAATCTTCTGCAATCACTTCATTTGCAAGGTTTTTCACACTGCAGTTCTCATCATTTTTCCTATTACTTTTTTTCTGATTTACAGTATTAAAACCTAAGTTTTAGTTTCCTCTTTTTCCAAGTCCCCAGTACATTCAGAACATTCCCCCTTTGGCAATGAATTCCCTTGTCATCCTTTGTTTGAAGATACACGGGTACCTTAAGGACTGTGCCAGGAAGGCGATAGCAGTGCGTGCTCCTCCTGGATACAGGGTGACCTAAACGCACCAGCTGACCACTGTAAACCTTCTCTATTGCCAAGAGCCCATCCTGATACCCTGCTCCTTCCACCCTCCCAACCCCAACAAGCGTTCACAGCTGCAGCTGAGGGAAGGAGCACACACAGGGGGATGTGCAGCCACAGAGAGGCCACTTTTTTGGCAGAGGTGCTGACTGAAGCTGCTGCACTCTGCTTGCTACCTTTCCTGGCTGATGCAACTCAGCAAGATTTGCAGATAGACTCACTGACATTCAAGTTGGTAAATCTGCCTCAACTACTCTATCTTACCGTGGGGAAATCCTCTGTTTTGGAAAGGTTTACCCAGACTGTTTAGGGCAACACCTATCCCATTCCTTGCTATGGAAGGTCCCCTGTAATATTGGTTGTCTCAGCCCCTTCTGGAACTGAAGAACGTTCATTCTTCCTGATGAACAGATCCCAATAAAAATCTAGAGATTCCTTTTCAGAAAGCCTTTCTTTACCTAAAGCTTTTACTTTTCTTACTGACTTAGCCTTATGTCTTATGCTTAAAGTTTTAAGACTCATATTGAATAGATTTCTTTCTATTCTTCCAGTTTGCTGCATTGTAAGCAGTTATGAAAATGATTTGTAATACAAAACTGGGTGTGGGGTACATCAGCAGCACTCAAAACAAGATCTGAGGCTGACTGACAGATTATGAATTATCAGTTTTCCAAGTAGCTGCTGGCAGTCCTGGAAAGTACTAAGCTTACCCTACTGTAACATACTGCACATGGATTTAAAAAAATGCCCTAAAATGGAACAGCCATTTCCTTCAGGCACTCCCAGAAACCAAGTCCAGAAGGTGTATTTGAGTTCTACATATATTAAATAACTATCACAGTACTTAAAAAGCCCAAACACAAGAAGACCATCTTCTGGTTTAAAAATATTTATTTAAAAGAAATGGAGATCTATACTCAGATGGCCAGGGAAAAAAAAAAACCTGTTTTCCCCCCTCAAAACCATTACTCTGCAATTTACCTTTCCCTTAAGTTTCAGTTTCAATGTTTTATTAAAAAAAAAAAAAACAAACCCTGAATTTTCATTTCCTTTTCCTATACTATTAGCCTGAGGAAACTACGTTCCTTTCAGTGAAAAGTTGCATGGGATGCAAGAAGAAACGGCAATAAAATGTATCCACAATATACAAGTATAAAAATACTTTGCTTATGATTCAGTACTATAATTTAATAACTTTTTGTTGTTTCATAGGTATCTGGGAAAGGTACAGACACATGTCCTGATCCTGTTACAAGAGGTAGAATGCCAGCATTTGGTACAACATTCCAGGAGAGAGTCAAGGTGATATTCCTGTTTCCCCTGCAAAAGCAACAAAGACTATCAGCAGAAATATTCAAGTTAACCAATTTAATTAACAGTTACAAGTATTAAACACATTAGGATACAGATTGTTTTCCTGGTCCAGAAACAATAAACTTTTTAATTTTATGTAGTTACTGCCTAATTTTTTTTTTTTTACTTAACTCCTTTGGAGTTGAGTGCATCACAGAACCAATTCTACACAGACTGAAGGCAGAAACCCAGAAGCCTGTTGCTCATAACAGCAGTGCATCTTCTAGTCTACAGAATACACAGGATATCTTGTATCCCAAGGCCATCTTCTAACAATCAAACTACAAAGATGCAACAGAGATAACAGAGTATCAGATAGAGTAGAGGTACCTTACCACACCAATGAACACACATATTAAATGTGAAGTATGCAAGTAAATCAAGATACCATGAATAACAGTACTGAAACAAATATTTACTTACTTGAGACCATTTCCATCATCAAAGAAAAAGTACTTTGACTTCATGTCTTTTAAGGACAGCCTTGGGTTCTCTCCTCTCAACATGATCTTGTCCCAGAGGACCACCTGATTTAGGGCCTAAAACCACAATTGTAATTAAGTCAGCAAGGTACCATACCAGATCACATTCAGACACTGGACTTCCATTGCACTATTCATCTAAAACTCCTGAAGTACATGCTTGCAATCCATAACTAATTTAACAAAATAATGCTTCACAGTGGGGTAACGTAGTACTATTACACAGTGAAGTGTGACACAGAATAAATGGAAATGACAAGGAACATCTTAAAACACAAGAAAGCCATTTAAAAAAAGTCATATGCTTTAGAATTACAAAGCATAACGGGGTTTCTTTCTGAGTTGCAAAGGTAAGTCACTTTTAAAGCAGTATTTAGACTTTCTTTCAAATAAAGGACCTAAACTGAGCTATCATGACTCTGCTTATGTATTTAATATTTTTTCAACTTTAATGTAAATCTCTACTTGAATTGCAAGCATAACCCCCAAAAACTCATGAACAATTGAAAAAGTGAGATCCCATGATCTCACGTTACCAAACTTTATACTGTTCTTTTAAGTAGATGCTGAACAGTCTTGTTTAGTACTTTATAAAACAATTTAGAAAAATACTTCTCAGTATTTGTGAGAAATAGTGATTTATGTGGAAAAAAACCCTAAAATATGAAATAATACAATAAAATCTCAAAACCCATAAAAACTATTCCAGCACAAACACAATATCCACCATCTTGTTTAATATAACTAAGGTACTTCAAAAAAACCAAGGAAAAAAAAGGATAGTTTTGTACAGACAGTTAAGAAAACCTGCAGGCTTTCACTAGATCTTTGCAATGACCTTTAACTAGAATTCAGTGGTACCATGGCAGCGTGGCGTTCCATTAAAATAATTTTTTAAAGGCTGTTCCACATAGCTTCTATCAGATCAGTAAAAAGGGTGTTCAGCAATCCAAAGGGAAGTATCAATAGCAATCCATTTAAAGGAGCAAGGCCAATTATTTTGAGAAGTATGAAAAGGTAATGTAAATGAATTATGGGGTTACAGTAACTGGTAGGGGCAACCACTTCTGTGATCTATGAACAAAAGACACACCAGGCCAGCTCAGAAGCCACTCTCTCTTGTTTCTAACAGCAGTCAACTGCGGAAAGTTAGAAAAAAAGTAAAATGGACAGAAAAGGTGAAAAAACTCATTTACAGTATACTATTGCAAGTATACCGCAACACAAGGCATGTGCTATTTTTCTCCCATTCTACTGGGCATGCATCAAGGTAGGTTTCCTGAAAGTGAACTTCCCAGACTATAGTTAAACTGTCAAGGAAATAATCATGAAGGCCAGTAAAAACAGCCCAGGCAAGTAGGAAATGCTGGTGGCCTTAACTCTTCTCAGCAGAACTACACAATGTTTAAAAATAGCTGCAGTACTAAAATGGGTAATCGCTTCAAACTTTTTTAATACTTACATTGTTTTTTGTTGAATATTCTGCAGACAAATATAGAAACAATTGTTTAACATTCCAGTCAAATATACTCTGCAGATGTACGCAAGTTAAGAAAAATACCATATTGTACTTACATAACCTTGTTTTATTTTTACTAGATTTAAGTAGTCTATAACCATTACAGTGAGTTCTTACCTTTCAGCACACCTCATCTCACTTCCAGCAGTTTGAACACATATTTTAATCATATTGAAATGATAGGTTTTTAGGTGGGTTTTTCTTTTTACTAAGTATGAAATCTAGCAGCTATTTCTCCTCCAATGATTTAAGAGTTCTATATTTGACACTGCAAGCTAGTAACCAGAATCCTCTGCTGGACAATCTATTATAAAACCTTCAATATAAAAGGCACAACAGAATTCTTCCATAAATATCCTCAAGGCAATTTTTTATACTATCAGAGAACCCTCGTATCCAACTGTGGATCAAAATACAATAACGTTAAACGATATATAAATACAAAATCGGTGGAGTGTAGGGAATTCAAAGAGCCTTTAATACACATGGTAGAGAAGTTAGAATATGAGAAGTATTTCATATTGGAAGAGACACCAGAAATTAGCAAATTCCATTCCCTACTGATAGCAAAGAAAGCTCATTAGACTCAACACTCTGCTCAGATTTTTCATCAACAGTAAAGAACTGATGACTGCCATTTGAGACAGTATAATAATGCTGGGATTCTAAATAGCTGCCTGTTTATTTAACAATAACATGTGACTGCTAAGGAAAAGACATTTAATTCACAATAAAGATTAGCTGTAACCTTTTATTTTCTAGTCCTCTTTTGTATTCTATCTGCCATTATCTCAGAGAATAAATAGATTCCCTAACCAGCCTCAAAATACGTTTTATATTCTTCCACTCATCACAAGACAAACATATTTTTAAGCTACTAATTCAAAGGGCAAGAAGGGAAAGAATTAAATGTTTAATGGGTGTCACTGCAAGAATAGGCAGAGATACTTTACTTGAACAATTTTTGTCATCTGGCTCAAAATATCAAACAAGAGTCTGAAGCTCTCCTTGGCAGGATTTCTTATCACTTACAAAAGTCAGCAATGAATTAAATAAGCTTAAAGGAGTTTGTGAAAATTGTATCCTCCCCCTTCCTTTGCCTAGTTCCTTTTTCTAACTGCCATCTTATTTAACTTCTCCCAGGACTAACAACTTGTTTCTGGTAGTTAGGACAGTACACGTACCTGTATCCCTTTACCAGTTTTGAACAAAAAACCCTACCACACAGTTGTATTTTACAGCTCTAAATATGGCAAGCTTTATTTATGCCAGGCATGAGAGATTTAGTCAGAGTCTTTACCATAAAAAAAGACTGTTAGTAGCAGAAGTCATTAACACATGGAATCTTTACGCCCACATACTGCAGACTAATCCTTGTACAAGCACATTTCTTTTAGAGATCCTGTCCTGCCTTGCTCTGCTTCCCTCTATATACAATGTGTACAAGTCTATGCATCTGCTTTAGAATTTCAGTCTCTGTATTTAATATGTATAAGCATTTCAGAGGTAAAACTCAGACTTAGGACCTTACCTCTCCTGCTTCCAGTTGATAAAAAAAAAATCCTCTTATTCCTGTGCAGACAGACCTGCAAAAATCTGATTGGCCTGTTTATTGAGTGTTTGTATCAAGAGTTGTATTTTGTGTGCTCTGCTCACAAAACATAGTGTTCTTCAAAACAGTGACACCAAAACACAGAGGTAATCAGTGTCTTGCCTAACAGTGACAAAAACCAGCAGATAGGGAAAAATCCCAGGATTCTCAGACCAGCTGCAAAACAAGATTTACTGTAATCACCTGAATGTGCCACCTATTATTTGGTACTGACTTCTGCAGAAAAACTCTTTCAAGAGCCTAAATCCAGACTAGAAGGGAAGCAAAGAAATACAAGAGAAAAACTGCAAAACTGCAACAGCAATTGAGAAAGAGGCTAAAAAACAATACGATAAGCTTTTTAGTGCATCATATATTTCCCAATGAATTTCATACTATTCAATACCAAAGATTAGAGTTTAACATCTAAACAAGTAAAGGATTACGTGTTTTTATTTTTAGAAGAAGACAGGTACTTCTATGCAACTGTTATACAGTTAGAACTTTGAAAGCCTCACAACAAAATGAGTTTGAAAGGTGCAGACTGGGTATGACATTCAAAACAGTACACTATATAAACCCTACCATCAAGTCACTCCTCAAACCACCGATACAAACTTCACTTAAAAGTAATAACGTCGAGATGTTAAACTGCACTCCCCACTATCAGATACAGCGCACTTCACAATAAAGCCTGATTTTAAAAACAGGCATTAAAAAGAGAGAACAACTTGTAACCTACTAGAGACCAAACAGCTGGTTTAAGTTCTACTTCATTCCCATAGCTATGTGAAATACTATTTTTAGCTGCTTCAAATTTTTATTTTAAGACAAATCGCTAGTTTTCCCTAAGTCCTGAATATCTGAAGATTATAAGGTAACAAAAATAGACATCAAAGTGTTCTTATTCCTAGAAGTCTGTAAACCATTTTTTCCATTAAGGATATCTGCAGTAATGTCAAATGTGACGAATCCCAGGTCACTTCTTTCTCTAGGTCCAGTGAAATCTTCTACATTTTTTCTAAGACAAAAGAAAACACAAGACAAGATTATCCTTTCTCATTATTTGTCTCTTACACACTACATAAATTATTATTGTTATTAGATATTTCCCTCATCTGTTTTCTGTATCTGCTTGACCCTGCATGGAACAAATTTTGTTTATGAATTATGAACTTCATAGTTATATTTATTCCAGTTGGGAAATTAGTCAACTAAAACATCAATTCATTAAAACCAAGTTCAGTAATCTCAAATTTAAAAAAAAGTTTACAAGTAAAGAAAACACTTTTGGAGACAGTAGTTAAGAAAAACACCACCGCATCTTCCCAACTTAAGCCTTGGTATGAATTTCCATCCCTTTGCAAAAAGCAGCATCTTTTTGAGTAGTAAACCTTATCAAGCACTTGACTTCACCTCTTAACCACTGTCTGTCTGGTGGAGTAGTAGGCCTTAAGCTTGGGGTCTCCAGAACTTCTCAGACATTCAAGAGAAGCATCTTAGGTGTAACATCTCCGAGTAACACCAGATCTGTGCATCAGACAAGGGATGCACACATTTCACCCAAATTAGGCATTAGTATGGTGCCTCATTTATGCTGAGCTCACCACAACACTCAGAAATAAGCTTTTATGCCAATTTTATGCCTTTGCAATCCTCAGTGAAGCATAAATATGGGGCTTCTTTTCCTGTGGTATTAAACCAGTCTGAAAGGTGATGGCAGACCCTTTATTTGCATTCACCTCTCCTTTCAAGTCCTGCTATTAGGCATCCATTGGTGCCACTTACCTTGGGGTGGTTCCAAAGCTCCAAAGAATCATCACCAAATCATGGAATGGCCTGGATTGGAAGGGACCTTAAAGATCATCAAGTTCCAACCTCCCTGGCATGGACAGGGACACCTTTCACTAGACCAAGTTGGGCAGAGCTCCATCCAACCTGGCATTAAACACTTCCAGAAATGGGCTGCTTTAGCTCACTAATCTGGGCCAAAACCAACCAAACAAAAAACCATGAGCTGAATTAGAGCAGCTTAATAAAGTGTTCTATGATCCAGATTCCCCTGTGGACCTCTGGTAAAGAACCACGTGGCAAAAACGGGAGCAAAGACCTCCACTCTTGGGTGACTGTAACAGCTGCTTAAATACTTGTGAAACTACTGCCCTCCACATCACACATACTTAACTTGATGGAAGCTTTCTGTGACTAAGTTACCTTTCAGAGAAAAAAAACCCCACCCCAAACCAACAACAAAACTGGGAAAAAAAGGTCCCCTAGCACAAGTTTGCATCAGTACATTTCATCTGTAGGCAACACGCTTTGATGTGGTATTATGTGTCCTACACCTGGTGCATTTCGCAGAGGAGAAGCCATCCCAATCACTCTACTGCCACAGAAAAGAAAGGATGCTGGGTTATCAATGGAGAAGCCCAAGAGAACTACTATTTAAAAGAAAAAGGTACTACGATCGGACAAATGCCCATAGGATAAACCCCACGCTCCTGTAGGTCCCTGCCTCCCCACAACTGCCGGCCGGCAGCCGCCGCTGCGCTCCGGGGGAGGCGCTGGGCGCGAGGCGGCCGGGCCGGTCCCTCAGCGCGCCGCCCCGGCTCCCGCCCGGCCGCGCCGTCGTGGGGCTCCCCCATTGGCCCGGCCGCGAGCGCAGGAGGCCGAGCCCCAAGCGGCCGCGCGAGGAGCCGGGGGGCGGCCGCCCCTGCCGGGTGCCAGCGTCCCCTCACCCGCCCCGGCCCTTCCCCT